>JAPMOR010039264.1:88009-187544 GCA_026543865.1 Argiope aurantia | reverse complement strand
CACACACACACACACACACACACACACACACACACACACACACACACTTTGTTATTTTTTTTTTATCTCACTAAATTCAGACTTAAAACATTTTAATTTCTGAGATGCAATGGTTTTCCATTTATTCCACGCAGTGCAGCATTTCTCATCAATAGTCATTGCTTGGACTCAGCGATTCCGTCAAAAGTAATTCAGTACAGTGAAGAAATAATTCTTTTTCACAATTGTTCTAAAACTAATACATTAAATGCTATTCAGTTCCTTGAAAAAATATATATTATTTATAATAAAATATTCACTAATATTAATTCATAAATGAGCACGTCTATCACTATAGTAATAAATATATGCAGTTCTGATTGGGCTTGCATTACGTATCTTATATATTACGATACGTCTGGCTATGAGAATGTGAGCTTTGTCCCCAAATGGAGAAGCAGCGTACAGCAATAACAGAAGGAAGAATCCCCCCCCCCCTTCTATTCTCATAGCCAGCAATATTTTTTAAAGGGGAGGAGGAAAGAGTAACTTTCTGATTTTCAACAATTCATAATTTTTTTAAGAAAACTATTTTAAATTGATATTTTTAGGTCGCAAATACAGTTTATAGATGAAAATGAGAAACCAGACCCCCACAGTCCTTTTCCCCAAAGAATATGGAATGCAGATTACACAAAATAAAAAGTCATCAATAACCTAATCGGCTAGGTGTAGTTAAATAAATGTTAGCCTTGAAATGATTCTGAAAACAAAACCTTAAAAAGTTTCTTTTTTTGACTTTTTTCGTTGCATCTCGTTCTATCAATGAAAAGTATTACATCTGCACATCAAGTTCTTCCTTTTAGTTCAACGGCTTCTTCTGTTCTTATAAATTATTTTATAGTTCTGACTGTTCCCTTTAAACAGTTAAATAACGATGCAACGATAACACTTTTAAGTTCCAATAAATGATAGAATAATAACGGAATTCATTTTCGCAGCAGCCTACTCGTCTGGGAGAATTTAATAGTAATTGTATGACAGCCGAGATGAATTACATATCTGACGCCTTAAAAAAACAAATGCTTACCTAATGACAGGGTTTATAATTTTTATTAATTTAGAATCGATATCGTTTAAAACAGAGTGTTAAATACTGAATTATTAGACTCAATACAATAAACAAAACATGGGATTTGTTGATTTTTGCGCCCCACGATAAATCGCCAAAAAATTCAACCCACTGCCAACTTGGCGATTGACACTTTTGCATGGGCAATCTTGGTGTAATTTTAAAAGCGCCAGTTAAACTCGGAAATATAACCATCTTGGCATTTAATGCATAACTGAGCTTGGCATTCTTGGCATAAGCTGAAAATCGCCAAGTAAACCCGGGCCATAAAAGTAATAAATATCCAAAATGTTAGTTTCATCTTCTCAATATTGAATGGCTTCAGTTTAATTCAATAAAAATTCAGAATCTTTTTTTTTTTTCCTTCTTAATATTTATATTCATATATGTCACATTTGCCAAACTGAAATATTAGCAAATTTCTAGATCGTTTTTCCTCGAAAATACGAATAATATTTTTTCTTGTAAGTAATGTGAAAAGAATATTACTTTATTAAATCGTTACAGTTTTATATGTGTAAATAAACCGAAAAATAATATCCACCATTTTATTTGATAAATGTTAAATGGGTCATTTGAATAGGAGAAATATCGCGCAGGAAACATCCGTATAGATTATATATTACATGAGTACTAAGTCTAATTACAAAAGTAAATAAATAGAGTGCGCAGCGCAGTCAATGCACAGGTGATTCCCTTCGATTGGCTTTGATAAAAAACGCAGCTAGACGTGTTGTCTGGGTTTCCGTAACGAAGATTTCCCAGCTGTTAGCCTAGATAAATGTCGGAATCAATAGCTCGATCCAGGTTTATTATCATTTAAGAGCGGAAAGAAACAAATTTAGGAAAACACAACATTTCATCTTCCTTTTCCTTTAACGATGCTTGCGTCGTTTACCTGAAATGCATGATTTGCACAGGAAAAGTCACGTTCATCAAATTGAGAAATTAGGAAATTTATAGATTATTTTGTCTTAACAAATAGTATAACAAAAAATACTATTTTTGCCAGTTATCAAGGAAAAAAATATTGATAATCTAACTTAAGAGATTCAAAACTTTTTAAAAGCTTTTTTTTAAAATTATGATTTAGAAACTGATATAGTAAATTACTAGTAATGAGATAGGAGGTCTACTATTACTGAAGAAGAATGTGTGTGTAACGCTTTAGAGGTAAGACCGTTTCACTTACTGTTACTAAATTTGCCACAGATATATTTGGGAGGTAAAAATGTGCACCTCGAAGTATTTAAAAAAATTTAATCAAATAAAAAATAAGCGATATTTTGGTGTACTTAGGAGGTAACTCCTGAAAATATTATAGACAAAAACTAATTTTTACAACATTTAAAAATTAAAAAAATATATTTTTATTGATATCAATTATCTAATTTTTAAATTTCAATTTTTTTAGAAATTTAAGCAAGTTTACAATTTTTTATTAAGTGTGATTTTCTTCAATTGTCATAGCAATGAAAAAAAAAAAAAGATTCGGTTTATTTTTACACGAGAAATAAGAAAGTGATGTTAAAAAACCCTGGAAAAATTAAAAGATGAATGAACTAGGCACTTTCGTTTTTAATAGTATTATGATGCTATGGATTCAATCTCTATAAAAAGATAAAATTTTGGAAATATTTGAAAAAAAAGTTTTTTTCTTTTTTTTTATAATTTTTAAAAATACACTTCATTTTTGCAATGAAATTTAAACAGTATTGATTGTTCCATCAAACAATAGCATAATTTTCGGCGGAATGATTCTGTTTATTAAACTCTTCAGTTTCCATGTGGAATCAGAACCTAAAATCTCAGTATCGCAAGAGAAAAAGTGCATTTAAAGTATTGATTATCCACATAATCAGTATTTTCTAATGGTACTTTGATCTCATTAGACTCTATTCCAAAAGAGATGCTCATGAACACAAGATATAAGGCTATTAAATTGACATAGGTTTTAACGTTTGTCATAATTTAATGTTTAAAAGTATCCGGTTACGATAATCATGAAGATCAAGAAATTTAAATGAAATTAAGCATACATTCCCGGCGATCCAGCCGGTCCTCAAATGCGAACAACATTGAACATTCAGCAATTTGTCAATGAATTTTCCGTTACTTTTTCAAAAAATTTCTAATATTGAAATGAGACAAATTGTCTACATGACGCCTTCTTGTATATTCAAAAGGTACAACTTAAAAGAGATTCTTCTGCTCTACGACTATGTCTTTGAGAAAGAATCTGGTGTAAAATGGCTAGTAATATGCACGTCATGGAAACAAGCGACGAAACGAGTAATACCATATCATTATTTCTTATATAAGGCATAAAAGCTTTTTTAAAACCAATTTGAGCATCGTTGGTATGCCCTACACATGCCAATAATTAGAACAAAAATCAATGCAAAGTCGGAAAATTACCATTCATGGCATGCAATCAATTCCATACATATCTTCTGTAAATACATATATAAATGTTAGTCTGGAGTACATATACATATTCTCCTATAAATCAGTCGATTCCACTAACACTTTTTGATGACAAAATTGGATTACTGTAAGCTAATTCTGTTAAGAAGGATTTACAACACGGCTTTCCTAGTTCTGTCGCTTTTGTTTTATCAATAACTCGGAGCCATTAACTGCTTTTTGAATATTTTTCCTGACATGTGAACCATCCTTTAAAACACACAAATAAATACATACCCGCACACACACTCACATATACACGTACACAAACACACATGCATATCAATCAATATAAAAATAAACAGGATTTTTGACTTTTTTTTTGTCCTCCACAGGAGAGGCAATATCTGTATATTAAAACTTACAGTTGCAGCTTCAAGTCATCTTTATTCAATTTGTTTTTTTATTTATATTTAAAAGTAACAACTAAATTTGAAAAGGCACATTCTAGGCGTGTGATCTAGTACACCGTCAATTATTTCAATGTAAGGTTGACAACTGCTGGATTCTACTGTTAAAGATTTATTCAGAACGGGACTGATGATGTTTTTTTTCTTAAAGACTTTAGAACTTTGTCACATGATAGTTCAACCAATGAAATTTCTTAGTTTTGATGGTATTTTTCCTTTATAAAGAAGACAATGTTTAAGAGTCTTCTTGATTTGAAAAGTATTTTCGATCCATTGGTTTTCGTATAATCTGAAAGCAGAATCTAAAATAAAACAGACAAGGCTGTTCCGCGGACCACTTATACTACAGTAATTACAAACCATTTACCTGTGGTCCGTTATCTTTATATTGCATTAAAGCAAGGATCTTGAAATAAAACGAATATTTTAGATTGAAGGAATTTTAAGAAGTAGAAATATTTATAGGAATCATTAACTTTTTTTTCATTAAATACTTATATATGGAAAATTTAATAAATAAGTAAACGGCTTCTGATTTAATTTAATACTGCTAGGAAAATTAACTTTAAATAAGAAACTTCTGTCTCATGTTTTAACTCTAAAATAATTTCTCAATTTTTTTTTTTTACCACCCTCAACGGACTTTTATGGCTTGCCTTTCGTGGATGAAATCGAAATTCGGTGCTTTCTCGCTATCGATAGGTATTCTGTTTGTCATTTTATCTACGACATTAAGTTTAACTTTTAGGTTCTAGATGGAAAACCGTATTATTTCTTCACAGTTGATTAAGAGATGATGAGTGTTTGCGTAAGAGCGAAGAAGTCACTTGGAAGAGAAAACTATTGTCACACATTGAATACAAATATGTTTTAAGAATAGTTTAATTAGTTACTAATAGATATATTAGCTGTTTGAGATAAAAATATTTTCATGTTTTTTCTTCATAAAAGCAACTATTTTAACTGATAGTAAATAATAATAATAATAATAATAATAATATTTTCTATATGCTTCAGTATTTGTGAGAAATATTTGAAACACTCATAAAATTTGCTCGAAAATTTTATATTCTATGCTATTTTTTAAATTTAAATTTATATGCTATTTTTTAAATTTAAAATTTTGTCAGTTCAGTTGTATCAAGTCATCTTTAATATCTAAGCTTTTGGAAAAAGCATGGACACCGAAAACTAATTAGCTCCATAAGGTATTAATATTTTTTAAAGAATTATATGGATTGATACAACATGCAATCAGACTTATATGATGAAAACTAATGCACGAGGTAAAAATTAAATAATCGAAGATTGTTGAACATAGTATGAAGTTGGATATTGAAGTCAAAAATATATAAGGTACCAACTAAAGTTTTGAGCGGCTTAGCGTTAAGCGATTACATAACTTTTAGTATAACTTTGCAGCAAAAATCGGACTTGTCATTCTTGTTCCGAAAACAGTGAGTGATAAGAAAGGAAAAAAAAGTTGCAGATTTGTATAGTAGCATCAATTTTGATATAGCACAAAACGCTCTCTAGTAGAAATAATTGCCAAAAACACTGATCATTAAAAAAAAATACACTGAATAATCAACCAAATAAACTTTTCAAGCGTTCTTTTCTTAATATTATGAAAGAAGGCATCCTTTATATTAGATCAATATACCCTATAACAATAAAATGACCTCCCCCCCCATTTACTTGAATAATTTTCGTGACAGGAGTAATAATTTTAGATTTTTACCATTTGGCAATGGTTAAAGTAATATGTAGCTATGTCTCTTTACTATGCTTAGAAGCCACTTCTGTGATTATTGTTGTCCCCACTTTAAACTTAAGGTGCTCAAGACTTCAGTGGAAGCAATGCAATCCGATGTGAAATATTGAATGTGCAATAAAAAATAAAGAAATATCAGCCCTTAAGGTCCGATGTCTGTCAAATGTGTTATTTAATGTCGGATTCTTGTGATTGACAACAACCTTACAAGTAAACTAGTTGATATAACCTGCGTTGCTCGGGTTTAATATACTTTCATATGTTATACTTAACATAAATTTTTTTTTGTATAATAATATTAATATATAAAATCTTTTTATCGCTTACTTAAAATCATAAAATTAATTGAATCGGACGATTTTTAATGACAGTCGATAGTAATTTTCTCCATTAGTTATTAATATTTATTACACTAACACTGCAAATTTCGTTCACAAATGCTTAAGTATAAGAAAGGTGGTTTTGTCTGATTGGTTGTTTTAAACAAGACTAAATCATTATTTCAAGGCCACTAAAAGTATAGTCAAAATATGTATTAACATAAAAAAAAAAGAAAGAAATTTGAAGAAATAGTGATAGAATGGTTCAAAGAGTAAAAAAGACAAACGTTTTTAAATCTCCAATTAATTGAATATTTAATTTTTGTATTTTAAAAAGTTGACAGTATTCTTTTTATATGTCTTAATTAAACGTTGAAAAAAACGCACATAATATAATGATTGATTGATGATGATTTTTATTATATTAATTAAGCTAAAACAATATAGAATCTGTTTTTCAATTATACTAAACAGAAACTATGAATAATCCAGATAAAACCTCAGAATCTATAAATTACTTATTTAAATAAAATTTTACATTAATAATAAGATGCGTTAATTTGAAATAAACATATTCAATGTTTAAATAACGCGAATTCTGCATCAATTTACTAAACAAAACTAAAAAAACTAAATTTTTAAAAGAACTAACATTTGAAAGTTGACAATAAAGAAATACTGACCGAAGCAATTATAAAATAAACATATTTACAGTGACAAAAATTTCAACAATTCAGACAACGCTTGACTAGATTAAGTGAAATTCTCTAGAATGGAGGGGAAAAAGGGGGGGGAGTAAAATAATTAACAGAACATCTAGATTCAAAATATTACGTCACAAAAATTTATTGCCGAGATTTGGAAAAGAAGAGAGAGAGAGAGAAATGGAGTACGATACAGGCAGAGAAGTAATTACATAATCTAATTGTCTGGTGATGAATTCGCTTATCTTGAGATCGAAATGCATATAAAACTAAGAATACGAAGAAAAATTTATTCGAGACGGTCTTAAAAATGAATCCGCGTGACGCATTTAATTCAAACTCTTAGAACAATAAAAAAAAGTAAGGAAAAGTCTGATGGTAGAAAAAAACTTTATTCATTTCATGAACGTGTAGACTTTAAAGGTTTTAATTTCATGGTCTGCTGCACAGTCGATTACAAATTTATAACAATAAAATAAAATGATGACATGAAGTAGTTAATGCGAAGTCAAATAATAAAACCTCTAGTTTTTGACTGTAAATTCATCTAATTAATTAGCTAGAAAAGTAAAAAAAGGGGAAAACTGGAAACGTTAAGCTGGATTATATGCATATACATGTTACAGGCATTGTATGAAACACTGGCATTCTATTGAATACCACGCTTTTTATAGACAAAGCATGATATATGAGAATTATTCTATACTTTTCCAAAACAATATATGCAATACCTAGGTATTCTATAGAATGTCAACCTCTATTTAGTCGCAGCATGAAAAAAAAAAATGAATATATTAAGAATATTATTCAAAGATGTTTATTCCTCAAGGATAATTGTGTTATTTAAAAAAAAGAAAAAGTGCAATTAAAAACTTTTATTCAATATGTGTAAAAGAAATTTAAATTGTACAAAATAAATTTTATGCCTTTCTTACTAAAGAATACAAAATAGAACATGAACCTGCATGTTGCACGAATAAAAGAATTAATTTTATTTCGATATGTATTTAATTTTGTTTCTTATAAATAGTAAACAGTTATATTTCATAAGCCGGCATGTCATTTGGCATTCTACAGAATGATTAAGAAATGCGTGAAATATTAACCGTTTCGTATATTACAGGCTTGTTTACTGCATTTTATAAAATGTCTAAGTATTTTATAGATTGCGTTACCGGTAACGTTTTAAAAATCATCACACGCACACACACACACTACACGGAGAGTGATCTAGGTCTGAATTTCATCAGATATTATAGGGCGTCATTAGAAAGACAACATTCTCAAATCTAGAAAGTTCATCCATCCTTATCCTAAAATTAAAACTTCTACCACCCCATCAAGGGTTTATTTACAGTTAATGTGCTATTTCTTTAACAACAGAATTCAGCCCCTTACTAAACATCACTGATATGTAAATGTGATTGACATAGGATAGCTGGGATGACCAAAATTTAACTCCGACTGAATCTCAATGAATATTTGTAGTTCATTTGAAAATACATGAATGAATAAGACATCAAATAACAGAGAATTAATTGAAACTATAATTGCCTTACGGATAATTTAATAAAGAAGAGAGAAGAGCTACGAATATTGACGGACCTGTGCTACTTATTGACGGACCTGTGCTACTTTTAAGCATATTTAACAGAAGCACAGCAGAAGGTTAAAAATATAGGATATTCAACCAAATAATGATTAAACATTACAAAAGTAACTTTCTTATATTTTCTCGATAATTGTCCTCGCCTTACAAAGCACATATTTCTCTTTTTCTTGTGTATGTTGAATTCGGCAATCAATTCCCTCAAAAAAGATATATTATTCATTGCTACAGTTCATTGCTGTTCCGCTCCTTAAAATTATGTCCCATTTTGAAACTACATGTGGGTTATTTGTAGATGAACTTCGCAATTGCAAACAGAATTGTAATTAAAAACTGATGAATAGGAAACAGATCAGAATCAGAAGAAATAAAAGAGAAACAATTCGAGATTTTTCCTTAATTAAAGGACCAGCTATAACGCTTCAACTTGAATACAGGGGAAAATAGAGAAAAAAATGCGATTTATTCTTTAAGAATTTATACCTTTTGAAATACAATTTCCAGTTTTTCTACTCTAAGATTCTTTATTTGAATTTGTACTTCCGTTAATTTTCACAACACGAACACGTTTCCATATAATGCAATAAAAAATGAATATTAAGATATATTACAGTTCTCCAACCTCCAAGGATGAAAAAAAGACTTCAATAATTATAATTTAATTGTATAAAAATCCTTTATTAATTAGTTTTTTTAAAGATGATAGAGCTTAATTTCAGCCTAGTATTTTCTCAGTTAGGCTTCCAATATACAAGATAATCATAAATTCGCATCAGTTCAAAAACATCGATGTTCGAATAATATTTCATAGTATTTCAAACATAAAAATGCAAAGTAATTCATAAAAAGGAAACATTTAAATATTTTTCAAATAATTATTATGGTTTCTATAAGTTTGTAGTCCGTTATTCATCTATCAATAATCCGATCTTTCCCAGAGACGTAGAGCATGACATTATCTGTGGTTTAAAAAGTGTTGGTCCCATTCAATGTTGAGCAACTTATTACTAACTATTAGATGCTACGATCAATGCAACGTTTCTTTACATAACAGGGAACATATATTAAAAAAATATTAGTATAAAGGACAATTACAAAACATATACTTAAAAGATATTGCACCGGCATGAACAAATACTCAAAGGACTTCCTAATGCAGCACACACACACACTCACATACACATCAATATATAAAATAGGATATTTGTATGATTGCAGTTTCTCTCAAAATGCTGGCAAAAATTCTCTCAACATGCTGGCAATTATGAAGCCTTTCAATTAATCAATTAACCGTTAATCAATGAATTGATTAATAAGTCAAATTAATTTTATCTAATTAAGACAAAATAATTTATCTTAAATAATCTCAATTACATTAATATCTTAATAAACTACAGTTAGGGAAAATGTCGCTTTAAGGATTAAAAAGCTTCTTTCACCATAATTCAAAGCTAATATTATTTGAGGTGGGCAAGAAAGTATTTAGATAGAAATAAAAATTTATAATTACATAAAATCTATACTTGCAATAAAGCTCAATGTGAGTGTGTGTGTGTGTTGGCGCTCTACAGGCCAGACCATTCAACCTACAGCTACCAAATTTGGCACGTGTATACCTTGGAGGCCGGGAATGTGCACCTAAGGGTTATTTTTTCGAATTTTTAATTAGAATTTTATTTATTTAAAATTAAGCGAAATTTTGGCGTGTTTCTGTTTTAACTTCCGAAAATATTACCGCACAAAAAAGATTTTCATATGAAGTTAAAAGATCAAAAATTTATCTTTTAAATGATACCAATGTTTTAACCTTAAAATTAAGTTTCTATTTTTAATGAATTTTTAAATAAATATTTTAACTATATTTTTCAACAATTTTTTTCGTACAAAATAAAAAGAAAATTTAAGCTGCACGAGCACGTTTCGCATTCATGGGAAAAAATTAGCTTTTTTCAAAGTGTTGCCTCACATTGATTAAAGCTCCAACTAAAAATAAATTAAATCTTTTTGGAAATGAAATCTGCAAAAATATAATTTTTGGCACGTGTCTGTAGGAAATGAAACAAATAAAAAATATTATTTTTTCTAAAAAATAAATTCAAGAAAAAATATTTTATGATATTCTACACTCTCTATATTATTAAACCAATAAATCAGTTTTATTTTAAGGCAAGTTTTGTTTAATATGAACAGGATATCCATTCAAATCAGGGCCACACAGCTAATTTGTAAACCTTTAGTAGATCTGCTAAAATGGTCCAAATGGAAAATGATTATATTTTATGTATCTTGATTCAATAAATGCTCTAATAAATAATGAATTTTTGATTTTACATAAAGCTTCTGCTGTGGAAATCACGATTAACAAAATGTTCTTGAAACACTAATATTTCAAATAAAAAGAGTTAATTTCCAATCAACTAAATCAATCACTTAAACTGATTGATTTATGAAAATTTGAATATCACTATTCAATAAAAAAAGGATAATTTTAGATTTCCCATCGATAGTTTCAAAGAAAATACGTCAATCAGCGCGCAGGTTTCTCAAGATTAATTGGCCTAAGATTATGAAAATGTTGAGTTTTTCTAAATTTTTAACATTCAAAACTTCATAAATAAGTCTTAGTTGATCGTGGAAAATAGAAACATTCATTCATTTTTTTAAAATTTGGTGTGTCCAGAATATTTCTCAGAATATGATACCTTACTGCATTAAATTTAGACTTCATAATTTTTGAAATATATTTATAGGCCTGAACAAAATATTATTATGGATTTCATTTCAATCCTTTTGAAAGCAAAACTAAAAACTGAATTTTATGCTGAATCTGAGAAATTTTTGTTGAATTATTGTTTGAGATATTACATAAAATTATGAAAAATATTTTGTAGTTTACATAAGACAAATACCGAGCGATTCTGTTTGCAATACTCATAATCAATAATAATAATAATAAATAAATAACAATAAAGATGATAAATAAAATAAAACGCTTGGTTTTATTAAAAAATATCTTTATATTAATTGCAATTTCGTCATTTCCACT
Organism: Argiope aurantia; assembly: GCA_026543865.1. Classification (NCBI taxonomy): domain Eukaryota; kingdom Metazoa; phylum Arthropoda; class Arachnida; order Araneae; family Araneidae; genus Argiope; species Argiope aurantia. Next base: position 176,104 of record JAPMOR010039264.1, on the reverse strand, counting down.
TTAAATTAAAGTTGAAGTTTTACCGGAAATGACAACAAATTAGCAATATATATATATAGTAAATTGAACGAAACGATCTAAACAACAATATAAGGTTGGTATGACTATCAAAATTTGAATATTAAAAATGTTTTGTTTGAGAATCTATTAAGAGACAAGTTAATTACAATATTTAATTGAAAATTGTAGCGAGCGGTAATACTGGCGAACCGGCTGGTCGCCAAAGGCGGCTAGTATAAAATAAAATAAGAATAGATCGGTGGTAAAGTTTCGTTAAATATGTATTAGGATTATTGGGAGTTGCATTCTTCAAAATAGTGGGTAGCAACCAAATACATTAAAGAAAACATTTACCCATCAGTAGAAGTGTGGTTACAAAAATAAATTTTAAAAATCATAATAATGGATATGAAAGTATATAAAATTATAATTTTTTTATCTGATTAATATTATAAACCAGACAATTTCAATATTCGAGTTGCTAACAGTAATTTCGAAAAGCAGGTTTCATTTACGAAAGTCGCGTCGGCTCTCTTTTTTTCTTTCACCTGTAATCAAAGTCAACAGATTTTCCCCTTTACGATCAATACCCCAATCTGACCTTTAAAAGATAGTAGAAGTGTAACTGAAAAAAAATGATAAAATTGGAGTATCTGTCTATCTATAACAACCGATTTCGAAAATTTGCGAAATGAAAGGGAAGAGCATTTACCTTTATCAATGGTAAATTTAAAAGCTTTAATAGAATTTGACCGTGAAGAAATATGCTTAATTAATGGAATGTTTTTAAAAATTTTCAGACCAAGTTAAACATATTTATAAAACTATTTAATAAAAAACAAAATTTTCAAAAATATGCTAATTTTATGATGACCTACTTGGATTTCATACAGACAAAATACTCAGCTTTCACAAAGTTTACAAATAGGTTTCAAATGTATTCTAGGATTTCACTTTCAAAAAAATATTCATTTTAAGATAACTTTAAGATGGATTTCGCATAAACAAAATTAAAAGTAAATTAATAATAAGAATGAAAATTACTATAGAGTAATAGTTTTGAAGTCAATTTTTAAAAAACGCGTTTCACTAATTAGAAAACTTATTTTCGTTACTCGTGTATACTTTTCAAACGTGAAAAATATCTTCCTGATTTTTAATTAATCTCAAAACTGAAAAATTACAACTACAAAAGAAGCAAATATTGAAAAATAAAGAATTTTTTTTAGAACAATAAGTTCTTAAGTAAAATTAATTTAAATGCTTTCAATTAAATGGAATTATTTTATAATTTGAAAACACTAATAATGAATTTTGTGTAACAAATTTGCAGTTTTATGCAATCATTTATTCTGTTGGTGAAAGTAGGAAAACTATCAGAAATCTGTCATTCATGAATTATTTAATAAAAGATTTAAAAAAATCATAAAAGAAAACTCCAGCGGAGTGGCTTCCCCAAAAGTTTCTCGCATATTCTCTAATAAAGATGTCCCCCCCCGGGGGAAAATTCTGGGCATTGGAAAAGGTAGAAACACCTTGCATAACATTACCGTACAATAGTTAGGAAATGTTAAACTTTGATGAGAATTTAACATTTTTATTGAATCTATCGTGCAATTCTTGGCCTTTTTTTTTGGGGGGGGGAGGGGGCGATTGATTCCGTGTACATGTTTAATAGTATACGAAAACAGAATTTGTTGTTTTAGACGCATTTTTCAAACGCAAATGAAGCCGACATTCAAAAAACTGCAATTGTAGTTACAAAATCACATACCAAATTTGATATAATTAAGTCATTGCGTTTTCGTGCTCTTCCGAGTTTACATACTGCTGAAAGTATAGACATTAGATTGTCAACATCCTGTTGGATCTGACTCAAAATTTGAAAGGTGTCTATACCATAGATGTTAATTCCATATATCGAATTTTATCCTTCTAGATCTATTTGTTTTCATATTAGAACAAGATGGATTTTGACGGATTTTGCTCAAAATGCGATAGAAATATACAAATTTGTATAAAGATCATATGCCAATTTCATCCTTCTCTATTTTTTGAGTTATCTTTATTACAAACAGACTGACATAATGCCAAAAATGTGTTTTCGAAATCAGGGAAGTTTAAAACACGGAGATTCGTTAAAATCTCGAACTTTTTAGCGATTTTAAATCCTCAAGATTTTTCTCTATACCTCGTTTACGAGATAATGAACAAAATAAATAAATAAAAAAAATGGTACAATACAGAACGTATTAACTTGTAGAGAGACAAAAACTGAATTGAAATCATACATCTGTATCAAAATATTGACAAAATTCATGATGTAAAAATAAAAGTATTCTACAACATATTATTATGATGAAAATATTTTGTCCAAAATCATTATATACCTTTTAAAGATTTCTATTTCACACTAAATCGTACGGAGGAACTTTTGAAATACTTCTGTAGAAACTTAGGCCGCCTTTATCTTTTCAAAAATTTCAATGCATTAAATCACCGCTTTACGAAATGCCAGATTCAGAATTGTTCAAATCCGACAATGATAGGGAGCCGAATCATTTGCATTCCATATTTGATTGATTTGAGTTTTTTGGTATAAGGGCATTTTTGGCCATACCACACCAACCATATGGTAAAGTAGAGCATTGTTAATGTTTAAAACTTCGTATAAAATCAAGTATATTTACGTATAAAGTAATAAAAAAACAGCTAAAGTACAAAGGAAAACGAAAGATAAGATCTTTGTTTTAAAACAACAAATAAATAATGGAAATTGTTTAAATATACGGTAAAAGGTGTGTAGAAATTAAAAATTTACAAATGTTTCGATAGTAATTTTTCCCTAGCAATTCTAGGCGAGTTATATTTGATGAATGAAAAAAATGGTGGCGACGGGTGCCAAAAGCTGGGCATTCAATCAAAATGTGACGAACTATCAATTCAGTGTGGCATGTGGAGCACATAGGTGCCTTATCACCCAAAAGTAGATATTTGTGGGTAATCCGAGTATTGCATTCCATAGTATCAATAAGTATGCTAAGAATTCAAAGATGATTCTAAAAATTCTTTTCTTAAAACTACCAAGCACAAAAAAAGTGAGTTATCAAGATAATTGAATCATTTATTTAATGAATCTTAGTTGTTATTCATTTTCATCACTATCTCCCAGTTAATCAACATGATTGTGAAAGGTTGTATCTTTTGCAGATTAACTAAATTAAGTACCGTTTCTGAATGTATACTACTACACTGTTTGGAATAAGTTTAAGAAATACATCCAATATTGAATGAAATATTAGATATAGAGAGAAATTAAGGCTATAGCAACAAAATGGGCAATTTGGCAACCGTACGAATAGTAATTTATGAGACAAAGTAGAATACGACATAATTTCCATCCAAAAGATAGGCAGCATAATATTCATTCCAGCAATAATATTTAACAGATTTAAAAAAAATGAATAAAAGTTGAATATAAGAAAGCAATACGCATCAGCAGAGAATGTCGCACGAAAAATTATAGAAAGTGGCTGGATTATGTACATCTTATGTATTTTTAATCTCATAACTAAGAAATTAAATTACCCGTGCAACCCAAGTTCATGTAAATTATACAAAGAAAACTGAAGATGGAAGACTGGCTATACACAAAAATAGTAGAAATTTTCACTAAGTCTTTAAAAAAATAAATGGTCATTCTGGGCTAATATATGAACAATATAATGAATGTAAGCTTTCATCAAAAAGTAGAAAATATGCTTTCATTTTAATATAAACAAATTTGCTTGATTGATAGTGTTTCTTTTATTAAATCACCCATTTTGCATAGAGCTAAACCCTTTGAAATTACGGCAGTAAGAAATTAATGAGCAGCATGCAAAATCTATAAAAACAATGGATATTGTATGCCGATTCGATTATACTATAGATGAAAATGACTCATCAATAATTTGGGATGTTTTCAAGATGCTCGATGCTCATTGAGGATTCTTGTTGATGATGTTTTCTGATTTTTAATAGTTCATAAATATTTTTAGTCCTAATGAGCACAATTTTAAATTTATAGCTGATTCTCACAAATTTGGGTGTCAATCACCTATTTGCATCCAAATATCATATTCAAATTCCAAAAATCCTTTTTTTGGGGGAAAAATATCCGACGATGGTAAAACTAGGTGGATAACAGATAATTTAAGAAACATTCGTCAATAATAATTTGAGGTTAACTCTTTGGATTTTCTATTGCATTTAAGGCTTCTTATATGGTGAGAAGTATAAACTATTACTAAGCAGTGAAAAATGTTAATTTAATAATCGCCCAACTTACTGAAAATAGATTCAAATTCCTTATATTCTATAAAAATTATTATAATTTTATTGAAAAGCCTGTTTTAATAAACGGCAAATTCATCAAGCCCATTAAACTCATCTCGCAAAATAATTTCATTATAATATCAACTTAGTAACAAAAATGTGCTCATGTATCTGCATTCCCAACTTGGATAACCATATGTAAAAATTGAAAACAACTTATTAAAAATTTTAAATTTACTGATGCTAACGCTATTTTAAGTAAAAATAAAGTACAACATTTAAAGTGAAATAGAAAAAACATACATTCCATTGAACACGCAGCACTTCCATTCTGAGACATAAGCAACAGCTTAGTTTGTTTTAGGAATATGACTATAAAAAAGCAGTTCATTGCTTATTAAATTTATTAATAATTAATAGAACATACAAAATGGTGAGTTTCGTTGATCAAGAAATAAAACAGGTTCAATAAAAAATAAAACAGGTTAAAAAAATTAATTTTTCCCCATCAACAATTATTTTTCAAGAAGTCACTATCTTAAACATTTTGCTTTTACCAAGGAGTACGACAAATATACATACAGCAACCTGCGAGAACAAACAGCGATTACAACTAATAGCCATAATGCAACCTGCAGAGATTTACGTCGAGTATAATCGGTGACTATCCAACAGTATATTAAGTCTTATCCAAGTCACTGGTTATTAGGCGATTATAATGTAATGAAGCCAACAGCTTCATAAGATCGGACGCTGCCCTTCCTTGTAAAATAGATCAGAACAGTGGGATAAGCATGACCACTACTTGGTATTGCAATCCATCTTTGAGGGTATCTGCTAACATAGTCCCTCTTTAAACACTATAAAATCATTGAGGGTATCTGCTAACATAGTCCCTCTTTAAACACTATAAAATCAATGATTCAAGCATGGAAATACTAAGGAAGGCTGCGTTATTCAGTCATAAAACAGGCACTAAAACAAAATGCTGATCGTGTGATAATAGATACTTTTGATTCAAGATTCCATTCGACAACAAAAATGAGACGGAGTAAAGAGCCGTAGCGAAAGGGCTACTTAAGTGATACTTTTGGTGCGAGTTAAAATGAAGAGTGAGAGTTGAAGAAAAGTTTTTATTTCTATTTATTCATTATCTTTTGTTCATAAGTTCTGATCATTGCATTGATGACAATTCAAGGAACAGTTGGCTGAAAATTAAACTTTTTATTTAAAAATTCTGAAAGACATTCGGTGAGTACTTTAATATATTACTGACAGAGTGATAATAAAAGAAAGTAAAGGGAAGAGAATGAATTTGCATTTAAAAAATTTTTTGAACAAGACGAAAGTAAAAAAATTTTTTTTTTCAATTGTACTATCAAGTATCATAAAAGACAAATGAAAAATCAATTGATAAATAATTTTAATTAAAATACATCAAAAACACAAGCTAAGAACCAATTTTTAGTATTTTGAGTGAAAATGAAATCCACTGAATATCCAAACAATCAGACAATCGTCTTCAAACCTTCATGGAAGATCGTCGGCAGAACTATCCCCATAAGGTGGTTGAAAAAGAAATCGTCCCGCCCACATTCCACAATCCTTTCTCAGAATTCCAAAATCTTCATTTTCAAACCCATGCATTACTCACAGAGAATAGCCTGCAATCAGAGCAAATACAGCATGGTTAGTGGGAAATGCACAGCGTGTAATCAAAGGCGCAGATCCGGCATCTGCCATGAACGAAAGGCGGAGGGATCCAGTGAAAGGGGTGGGGAATTATTGTAGGTGAGTTTTTCTTTTTTTTTGCTATAAAATTTTCGTCTCTCCAGTGTTTAGAGGAAAAGTTAGGACAGAGGAAGTAATTCGACAAAGAAAACTAAATTTTTTCAGAAAAACGGAAAATATGGACTTATCGAGTAGAAAAATGAAAATAATTTCTTTAAAAAAAACTTTGTTTTTTATATAATTTTTAAGTTTAATTGCTAAATTTCAAGCGACTCATTGAACAACGTTTCTCATAATCTTTATTAGTCTAGTTTAAAAAATGAATAAAGGGTAAATCAGTGTTCTGTAGAGTTCAAATCTTTGAAAATGAACTACTGAAAATTCATCCGTTGGTGTGTCTAAATTTCCTCCATTCCCATTCTTTTGCGAAAAGAAATATGAAAAGAAAAGAGAGGAAACGGAAAAATATTCCATTTCTATTTCTTTTTAAATATTTAAAATTGCATTCTATTTAGGGTTGAAAGTATTTAAAAAAATGTCTGTTGTTGTTTCTTACCAAAGATAGATCTATAAAAAGTAGATCTATTTCCTAAAAGTAAAGAAATATCAAAGATGAATAACATCTAATATGAAATACAAGGAACTAGGAAGCTGGGCTTCAAATGTTTGATTAACTTACATATGTTGCAAGTCTTGGAGGTCTGTGTCAACCGAAAAGCTGTTCATTAGTACGCTCCCTGTATATTGCCTTTTACAATTTAAAATAAGCAGAATTAAAGTCATTACATGCATGGGAATAAGAAGCCAATAGTCTTAGACTGAATGCTCAGCTCTAGGGCGATATGAAAAAGATTTAATTAAAGGAAGATGGCCTTATTACAGAAAAGTGTTTCATCGGTATGTAAAGAGACCTATTTTGTAGGTAGCAGCACAATGACAGACTTATCAATTCGTGACAATTAGCCATTGAAGTCTTCCAAACGACTTAAGTTAGGCGAATGAGGGTATAAGAGGAAAGCGGCGAATCCTTTTTTAAGGATTCTTAGTATAAAATTATAAATTTTCATGTATAAAAGTCAACAGCACAGAGATTTCATTTATCATTAGGTAAATTCGCTTTATTTATCTATACCATTTTCAGCTCCGAATAAATTAATTTCGAATTTGGAAATAATTATGGATACTTTTAAATATAATCAAAGGCAATTAAAATTCTTATATATTCTAGTAAAAGCAAATTATTTTAATTTACAGAAAAATGCGATCAAGAAATATATACTTAATAATTCATTAATTTATACGAAACGATACCGAACAACTTGTATTTTAGACTTAATGGAACACGATATTAAGAAAAATAATCGAAAGAGGTAAGATAATCTAAAAATGTGAACACTGAAAATTCTATGAGGTTCATTAATAGGAACTATCTGAAATTCTAATGCATACGCAAAGGAAGCAAAATTCAAACAAAACTTTAAGGAAGGGACTGTTAATGAAAGGATACTAAATGATACAAAACTATTTTGACCGAATTAACAAAGCAAACATATTTAATTCAAAAATTTTAACAAAGACCAAATAAAGAACTTCATAAAGACATCTATTGACAACTGTCTATAAATAATTCCATAGTTTAATGTTTCACTGTTTCCAGATCGACTAAGCAAAAGCCGCTAAGACCACTAAGCTGTGAAGGGCTGCAAGCAGGTCGATTAAAAAGTTTTTCTAGTTCCAAATAATAATAATAAAATAACTTTGTACAAAATATAAATTATAAAGTTTTAGAACAACATTAACAAGCCAAGTATAATTTGTCAGACTCCTATATGCTTTATAACGTTCATTTATTAGAATATTTATAAATATCACTGAGTGGCTGCGTCAATAACATTTAGTACGAATGTGGATACCGGACATTTATAAATTCATTTTTAATTAATAAAATAACCTTAACCCGTGATAAAACATTAACAGGTTAAAAATTTGTTGAAATGCGAAAATAAATTAATCAGTTCATTAAATGAGAGCCTCATAATGTACGCTGCAGCAGGGCCGTCATGAGAACGATATAATTGTACAAAATGATATTATACTGTGCAGTAGTGTACGATGCTCTGTGATTCTTTGGAACGTACTTACTTGGAAAGTGAAGATTTTCGCATTTATTGAGCTCTCTGATGATACACAAAGGATCGATTAAAAGCATCAGTCGAACTATAACTATTATCAATAATAATAATAATATCATGGAATGGAAGAAAAATGTCAAAATGTCAATAATTACACAAAATAAAAAAAATAATAAAATAAGGAAGGATTCATAAAATGGTCAATATTTCAAAACTGAATGCCGACTTTTGCTTTTTCAAAATTAATTCCGAAAATTATCAAATGTTTAAATAAATACAATTGCATAAAATCCTTTAGGAAAATAAATTCATTTTCAGATCAAATCATAAATTAAACATTTTGGAATTTTCATAGGTACCTTAAAAAGAGATTTTCTAGTTTCTCATAATTAGTGCTTAAAAATAAGATAACCTAAAGCTATAATTTTTTAATTGTTTTTTTATAATTGCATATAATAAATACCAAATGGGTAAAAAATGTGTTATAGAAATAGATTGAATACCGTAATATCGGCCTAATAGAGGGAATAAATAATGTATCAAACTATATGAAATTAATAAAATTAAAACGACTGCATGGGAATAAAAGAAATATAGACTCAGAAACAAATGCGTATTTTGTTAAGCAGATCTACTTACTTAAAAAATAGAGATGCTGAAATGAAACGGAAACAATAGCATGCAAAATTGATTAGATTTTGTACAAATTCATAACATTTAATTCGTAAGTGTCAAGAAAAATGGATAAAAGATTATCAGCAAGGTGCTTTGAAAGGGTCACATAGTTGTAATTTTATAGGTTGCTAAAAAGATTAAAGGAAAAAAAAAAAAAGGAAAAAGCTAATGGAATTGGAACAATCACGAATTAAGTCACATATTTCGGCCATGGCCTACCCTGTGTATTGCCAGCTGGTCTTTAAATCGCTGATTCTGCGTTCCTGGCCTGCATAGATGTATTTACTACGTGTTCTACATTGAGAAAAATGTCATTTTATCTGTCTGCGTCCAGTGAACGGAAATGGTAGGCATTCGTCGCGTATTTTCCGAAGGGGCAAAATTCATAACAAATTCGCATTTTACGAGATGCTTTATATATTTCTTTGTGATGTAAATACAAAGAAAATACAGATTTTCTAACTGTACCTTTTTTTTTTTCAAAAGAAGTGCAGAAATATTTAATCCGTTGAAGTTCAAAACATAGAAAGGCTGTAATCATGAAATTCCGCTACATATTTGTATTATTATATTTATTTCGAAGAATTGAACAAATGATTGCTTCATATAATTGTAATTTCACATAACTGTAACAATATCTATATATGGAAGTAATGAGAGATTGTTAAAGTTACAACTATGGAGTTACTATAAAAAATATCTCTCTGCTAATAATATCTCGACATTCAACATAGAGACTTAACAAAATGAAACGCGTTATTACGAACTGTCGCCTTTGGGGACCATCTGGTACTCTGGTGATATTGGTTATATTTAATTCCAGTTAAATGGTTTAGATATAATGTTTCTATGATTCCATCAAGTTGTTGGTTAATTATTGTTATTTTAATTATCATAAATATAATCTGCTTATTTTGTATATGCGACTTTCTGATGGGGATAAGTTCAATAACATCATAGGGTTATTGAAAGTGCAAATGTCCGATTCGTCACTCTTCTAACTTCCGCGGTATTCTAACTTCACTTTTTTTTTATTTGCATAATCAATTACACAGATATTAAACAGAAACTCATCTATAGTTTTCTATAATGAGAAAAATCAAGTGGTTAAATATTTGATGAAATAATAAAAACGGGCTGTATTTCAGAATAAGAATATATTGTTGAAAATAAGGTAAAAAAATATTTTTTAATTCTCATCATTAAAAAAGAATTTAAGCTTTTAAAAATGGCGTAGAATTAATTTTTGGCCAATAATATTTTTAAAAATTATAATGAAATAATGTCAAAATTCAATTTTTAATTCATTAAAATTCTACTTTAAAAAAAACCTTCCGATATGCACAATTTTATCCTCCAAGATATATATATATATATGTGTGTGTGCCAAATATAGTACCCGTAGTTCAGATGACACTAAAACACATACATGAGCAGGCACAAGCACAATTCATCTTTATTAGTAATAGAGATAGTACAAAGATAAAAGTAATTGATTTATTTATGGTATTGTTTAAGTGAGTTGTACGATAATTAAGATTTTTGCATGAATTTATCTTAATTCCTAATCATCATATTTATCCTATTTCACATAAGCTAATAGAAAAAAAAAAAGCTTTTGCGATAAGATTATCATATCAACAGAAATTAAAATTTGCAAAACCAATATTTAAAAAAATTGCAAGTTCAGTTGAAAATTAAAATTTATAAATCCCTGAAATTATAATGCACATGCAGGAAAAAAAAAATTACTGTATGTATTCTTTTCGAATTTCTCATATAATTACCCTTTATGGTGCATTTTTTCCCTTCATTGTTTAATGAAGAAAACAGGATAATTATTTTGGACGTCTTACTTTTAATTTCTCAAATACATACAGAAGTATACAAACAGAAAATATTGCAATCGCCACGAATTTCACACTAGAGATTCTGACGAATCATTTCGTTTTCCTTGAATCTGAAAATAGACATTTTTGGAGTGTCTGTGAATATGTTTATTTTTAAAAAAAAAATTGAGTTGGACGGATGAAATCTGATACATGGTACTTTTAAACAATGTTTTAGATTTTTGTTAAATTCTGAACAGAATTCATTCAAAAGTCTCTCTGATTAGCCAAGTGCAAGTGAAAACTACAAACTTTAAAAACTAGATAGATCAAATGTGATACATAGGTTTAGATCTATAATGTGGCAGCGTATCAAATTTGGAACCAAATGCTTTAAAGATGGTGACAGTCAATTGATCAGTACTTATGTATGCATATGCATACAGAAATCCTATAATTCGAAAGCATATAATTTTTGGTCAATGAAATTTGGTTCACAATTTTAGTATCTAAAATATGGACTCTTAATTTTGAACCAAATCTATCCAAGGGTTAACTGTTTGTTGTTCTGCACATTCGGTCTATGTAAATATGATAACTCAAAAATACAATGAATTAAATAAATGTAATTTGATATGCGTTCTTGTAATGGTTACATTTACAGTTCTTTGCTAAATTTTAATTCAATAGGTCAGAAGAAAAAGGTTTCCAAAATGCATGCTTTTCTGGTATTTGTGTATTAATCGCTAAATTCATGTCAAAGTCTGATATTTCTATAACTATTGTCCTCATTGTCATACAATCAATACACCTGTCGAGGCTTTCTTTATTATACTACGAAGCAAACAACTCTCATATGTGGGGACTCTTACAATGAAAATCTGAGCACTTGTAGCATTGCCTAAAGTCCGCAATTTTAAGCGGAGGGTGGAAATATCTTTATTAGAGAGCAATTGAGAAATATTTTAGGCACCATTTCCATTGGTTTCTGAATGGAACCTAATCGCTGAAAAGATTTATAATTTTCATGATAAAACGATATGCTTATATTCATTTTATTGCGTTTTTGAAATTTGTGCTTACGTTCACTTAAATATACAAATGTGCAGTTCGTTTTCGTATCCAAAATTTAACAGGTATTAACTTTTTCGAAAATAAAATGATTTGATAAATTCTGAGAATGTTTTTTGTCCGGACAAAGGAGATATGTCAAAATTTGGAAGTTGATATTTTCTTTTGCATAAAAAAATAAAAATATCAAGTTATATATGGAAAAGAAAACAAGAGTGATTATCTTTCAAATGTAAGAAAAAGCATAATATTTACTCAATAAGAGGCGTTATGTCTTGATTAGTGATGCAGTTGTGGATTGACGAAAATCGTGCGTACAGGAAGAAAGTTAAATTTGTTACATGCACTAAGACAAATTCCATGGAGGCAAAATGAGCATTGCTAGCTCTTTCTCATCAGCCATTTTAGAATTGGATTAAAAAAAAAAGAAATATTTCGGATATTATATAAAAGTAGGTGGTATGAATTTGCAGTTAAAATAGCCATTTTAAAAGTCATTAAATCAGAAAAAATTTTAGAGCAGTTTTGCTTCAATTAATAGCTAATGAAATCCTTAAAAATAAAATTCAATCGGTATTAGATTTTCATGCTTTCGTACGTCATAATTTTGATTATCAGAGAGCAAGCAGTAAGGAAAAAATACCCTTAAAAGAAACTAATGAGAACCATAATAATTAATTCAGAATTGATTCAAGAAACTTCCTTTTGCTCCTATTGCTTTTTTACAAGATTAGATAGAAATTCACACATGATTTTAAATACAGAATCAATAATACACAGAGCATTCCTTAAAATTTTGTAATTTTGGATCCTCAAATTGGAAATGAGGCCCCATGTAAAAATAAAAATGAATAAATAAGACCTTTAATTTTTAAATGCAAGAAAGCAACAATAAATATTTATTATTTAAAAACTGATAAACATATAGCATCAATGTAAATTTATTCTCTATACTTAAATCCAATAAGATAACATTTTTTTTGGATAAAATTCGTAATTTTATATCAGTTTGTGATCCACGCGTGCTTCTAGCTGGCTGATTGCCCAATTTTAAGGGCACTAATTATTGTGGTTATGCATAATATCTTCCTAAAATTACTGAATCAGATTCAACCAAATTTTGGCCAGTTACAATTTAAAACAAAAGGCCGTTACTGCAGATTTTTTGAAGAGCTGAAACTAATTAAACAATCAGTTAATTAGAAATTAATCGAAATCTTGTTATTCTTAAATGATTTTTAAACAAAATATTTTCACACCATCTTAAAATACAATACTTTTCAATGATACCAGTCCCATTTCCCATACACTGTTTCTCCTAATTTTTCAAAATGAAATTTTACGGATAAATTGAGATAATGACCTTTATCTTTCAACGGGTTTCAAAACCAAATTTACTGTTTTCATTTCTTTCTCATTCTATCCATTTGATATATCAAAATTCGTCAACAATTTCTCTTCTTCTTTCAAAGGTTTTTTTTCTTCTTTTAATTTTTGAACACAATTTCACGGCATGTCGTCTGTTATTGGAAACTATGTGAATGTTCATACTTCATAGTAATGTATATTTCAGAAACAGCATTATTTATTAAAATGCTTAGTTTTCGAAAGTTAAAACTACATGCTCCTCTTTAAAACTCCTTGCATTTTTATTCGATCGAACTAGTGCACCAAAGTAAGTCACTTCAATAGGTCCAATTCAAACAAAGGATATACACACAACATTTATGTTTGTTGAAGAAAATTAAACATGTTTTACAAAATTAACTGTATGAGCTTATGAAGAAATTATGACCACAGTATCGCCCCGCCCTGGCATTTAAGCTAGTGAATATATCGCTAATAATGCAGGGATACAAAAGCAGGCGCAAATGAAAGTACCTTTCTTCAAATGCCATGTCCTTCAATTAAAATTTAACTTGCATCAAATGCTTTTTAATCGAAGGCATTCTTTTACCGTTTCTTGGGCAAATAGTTCGTGAATACCTTAATTCTCTGCTCTTCCCGGAATCCGATAGTCTAGACTCAGAACTATTTCCATTAAAGGTTTTAAGATTTAACTTTCATCAAATGCTTTTTAATCGAAGGCATTCTTTTACCGTTTCTTGGGCAAATAGTTCGTGAATACCTTAGTTCTCTGCTCTTCCCGGAATCGGATAGTCTAGACTCAAAACTATTTCCATTAAAGGTTGGAGACTAATTCTTCGTACTAAGTCCTAAACGCAAATGAAGACAGGTGCTAACCTCGAGAGCTGAGTCACGGCACGCGAACTTGCGGGACCATCCGCACTTTTAGTGTTTCCCAGCAAATACCGAGAAAAAAATAATGATTAGCTAATTCGAACGTTCCCAGTTGTACTGCATTTAGCAAAAATGCAACAACATAGTGTTTCCCAACTTGATAAAAAAAAAGTAATCGGAAACTCATAAAAAATTGTCTCCAGCCCGTTTAAAAAAAAGAATTCGGACTCTGCTATTCATTGTTTTCGAAGCCGTCAGTATAAATTATATAAAAATATTAATTTTTAAAAAAAATTAATTGAAATGTTAAAAACTTTTGAAATTCTGAAAGGCGAATTTTAGTCGTTCGAACTGCCATTTTTTGCCAGAATTATGCAAAGGACAAACAGAAATTAGGGTACATTTAATTAAATAGCTTGCAAGAGTTTTTTCATTGTAAGCATTTGCAACTAATATGCATCGCTCTTGAAAATGGAAATAAAGGGCAATATTAAATATTGTGTTCGAGTTTCAAAAAAAAAAAAAAATCTTATTTAGAAGCATGATAATAATTTTCAATAAGTTTCTTGTTGAAATAAAGGATTGTTTTTTCACTAAGCAACAATTAGGCAAAAGTAATGAAAACTAAGTGAAATAATTCTCACCCTTTATCCTATATAACAAAAGAAAATTTCAAGAGAAAACTTGGTAAGAGGCGATCAATTTTCTTCAGCAATATTTTGAGATTTCGACTTGGTATCAAAGATCCTGCACGCCACTAGTTTATTAAGTTTAATCTATACTTATAATAAAGCTGAATGTGTGTGTGTGCGTGTGTGTGTGTGTGTGTTGGCGCTCTACAGGCCAGACCATTCAACCTACATCTACCAAATTTGGCGCGTGTATACCTTGGAGGGCGGGAATGTGCACCTGGGGGTTATTTTTTGAATTTTTAATTAGAATTTTATTTAAAAATTAAGCGAAATTTTGGCGTGTTTCTGCTATAACTTCCGAAAATATTACCACAAAGAAAAGATTTTCACATGAAGTTAAAGATAAAAAATTTATCTTTTAAAGGATAGCAATGTTTTAACCTTAAAATTAATTTCATATTTTTTAATTAGATTTTAAATAAATATTTTAACTATATTTTTCACCAATTTTTTTGTACAAAATAAAAAAATTTAAGCTGCACGAGCACGTTTCGCATTCATGGGAAAAAATTAGCTTTTTTCAAAGTGTTACCATCACATTGATTAAAGCTCCAACTAAAAATAAATTAAATCTTTTTGGAAATGAAATCTGCAAAATATAATTTTCGAAACGTGTCTGTAGGAAATGAAACAAATATGAAATATTTTTTAAAAAAATAAATTCAAGAAAAATTATTTTATGATCTTTTACACTCTATATTACTAATCCAATAAATCAGTTTTATTTTAAGGCAAGTTTTGTTTAATATGAACAGGATATCCATTCAAATCAGGGCCACACAGCTAATTTGTAAACCTTTAGTAGATCTGCTAAAATGGTCTAAATGGAAAATGATTATATTTTATGTAACTTGATTCAATAAATGCTCTAATAAATAAAGAATTTTTGATGTTAGATACAGCTTCTGCTGTGGAAATCACGATTAATAAAATATTCTTGAAACACTAATATTTTAAATAAAAATAGTTAATTTCCAATCAACTAAATCAATCACTTAAACTGATTGATTTATGAAAATTTGAATATCACTATTCAATAAAAAAAAAAAAGGATAATTTTAGATTTTCCATCGATCGTTTCAAAGAAAATACGCCAATCAGCGCGCAGGTTTCTCAAGATTAATTGGCCTAAGATTATGAAAATGTTGAGTTTTTCTAAATTTTTAACATTCAAAACTTCATAAATAAGTCTTAGTTGATCGTGGAAAATAGAAACATTCATTCATTTATTTAAAATTTGGTGTGTCCAGAATATTTCTCAGAATATGATACTTTACTGCATTAAATTTAGACTTCATAATTTTTGAAATACATTTAAAGGCCGGAACAAAATATTATTATTGATTTCATTTCAATCCTTTTGAAAACAAAACTAAAAACTGAATTTTTTGGTCAATCTGAGAAATTTTTGTTGAATTATTCTTTGAGATATTACATAAATTATAAAAAATGTTTTGTATTTCGCATAAGACTTAAATACCGAGAGATTCTGTTTGCAATATTCATATTCAATAATAATAATAATAAATAAATAAACAATAAAGATGATAAATAAAATAAAACGCTTGGTTTTATTAAAAATATCTTTATATTAATTGCAATTTCATCATTTCCACTTTAAATTAAAGTTGAAGTTTTACCGGAAATGACAACAAATTAGCAAAATATATATATTAAATTGAACGAAACGATCTAAACAACAGTATAAGTTTGGTATGGCTATCAAAATTTGAATATTAAAAATGTTTTGTTTGAGAATCTATTAAGAGACAAGTTACTTAAAATATTTAATTGAAAATTGTAGCGAGCGGTAATACTGGCGAACCGGCTGGTCGCCAAAGGCGGCTAGTATGTAATAAAACACAAATTATCTTAGTTTTGTAGGTTTTTATATTCTTAGAAAAAAATAATTGTTTCGTTGATTTTTTTGAAAGTCAGACGAAAATGGAAAGGAGAAAGGGACTATTACAAAATAAATAAAAAGAATATGTTTTATGCAAACGCATAACGACCAACATAAAAACCATTTATTCATGACCTCACTTGCTTTTATAAAAAAAAAATTTCTAAATTCTTCCAATTTTAAAAAAAATCTTAAATTTCAACACACTTTAAAAGTTTGTAATTTGCAATTACTCTATAGAAAAATAGGTAAGAAATTGAAACTTTTTCATACAAATTCGTTTATTATTATGGAGAAACCTGATGTATATTTAAAGCAAAAAAATTATAGAAAACCAAATTCAGAGTTTTATTTTTGAGCAAATCTAAATCCAACAACGTTTTGATGGGCTTGTTTTATCAGTCATTTTTATAGGAACATAAAGAATAAAAAAGCGGTTATAGAATTCGTAAATTTTTTCTTCATTTAACATCTGTATACCAAAAAGAAATTGATAATTTTTTTATCTTCATTTTAACATTTAAAGAAAGATGTAGAATCAAGTTTCTTTGAGGAAAACAGCGTCTTAATTTTAAGTACGTATTCAAATAAAAATATAAAAACGACATATCAAAAAGAAAACGTAAAATTAAACAACCGAAGGCGAAATGATAATTGAAGGAATATTGTTTAAATTATAAAACGTTTATTCAAAATCACACTTTAAATCAATATATCAATCAAACAGAAGATATAATAGTTAACCTACACAGCATTTACTTAGTACTTTTTATGAAGAAGCAAGGATAAGAAAGTTTTGATTTAAAAAAGATGCTTAACAGTTTGAGAAGAGTATGAATTAAACATTTATTAAACTCCGGGCAAAAAGATATTATATATATATATATATATATATATATATATATATATTGACTGGTGCTTCTTTTGCATTAAGACTAGTTGAAAGTTTGAAGTGAAGAAGCTTTAGCTATACTTGAAAAGTCAATAAATAATTAAATCAAAACAGCACAAATTTGCCAACTTATGAGTTTATTTGTGAATAGATTTTAACAATAAATATATTTTTAAAGGAAACAAATTCTTTCAAGTGGGTTTTTTTTCTATAACTTTTACATTAGAATTTTTTTTTCCTTACTCAAATGTTATAATATACAGCAATATTTTTTTAAAAAACCCGACATTTTTAAACAATTTAGCAATTAAATATAACCGAATTCCTTTGAAAAAACTTCAGCTAATCGGGCGGATCAAAACTACGCTTTATTTTCTGAACTCATATATTATCTAGATTTCCGAATCAACATCAAAAATGAACACCAAATAAAAATGCCTGCACATTATCAAATCTAAGCCATAAATCAAAATTCTTCATGCAATCGGAAAGTGAATACGTATTTTAATTTAAAAACTGCTACAAGCTATCCAAGAAGTAAAGCGGAAAAGATTAGCTAGCTGTATACATCGATGGTCGTTTGGAAGGGATACACATTCCAGTGAATCACTAGACTATGTGAAAAATGGGAAAAAGGAATTAGGACATTAACAATATCAATAAGAAAATCAAGTGCATATCTATTGATATTATTTCTACAATAAAATATAAGAATAAATAAATCATTTTTTGGATAATATGAATAACATTAAGTGAACTTTAAATCATTTAAACCTTGAAATAAGATTTATATAGCAAAGTTCATGCTCAATTTGTTAGTGAGTTCTTAATACTTTTTGATGTGAAAACCTACATAAAATTTCATGTCAACTGAAAATAATTAAGTGAATTTTGGCTTTTAAGCGGAATATTACCAAATTTTTTGAACTCTGAACTCGGAAACCGGAACGCTGGCTAGAGGTAAGAAAAAGGATAAAGGACAAAATCCGAAATAACAAACATGTAAATAAATAAACAGAAAAGTTTAAATACAGAAATAATGAATTAGTTAAATATGGATAAAAGCTTTGAAAAACCAGGCCATAAGAAGCACAAATTATATATTTTGATACGACTTAAAAGATGTTTTGATACGACTTAAATATGTAAAATCATTTAAAAAACTAAGCCAGATGACAATAATGCATTTACCAATTTTTAACAAGAAATTTCAACAATTCAAAAATTTTTCTTATACATAAAGGAAACATTTTCTTCAAAGAAAAATAATGTATAAAAAATACGGCTTCCAATTTCATAAAAAATAAAACATCAAATTGGTAATTCGATCTATAGAAATGAATTTCAAAGGCATCGGGCATTCAGAAATTACTGAATTCTATTTGCTTTCAGGATTAATAAATTTCATTAATATCTAATAAAACTGCATTTCATAGACACACAATAGGCGATATAAATAAGACGTTAAAATTCCTTAAAAAATTCGGGCATTCAGAACATCTTTTAAACTGATATTTTCGGTATTGCTCAGGATGAAAATAATTCCGAGTCTTTTGTTCACAAAATATAAATTGTCACGAAATCTTCTATAAAACGTTTTTTATTCTTCAGTTTCTTGAAGCAAAATTCGAAATACATATAATTGTAAAACTGGATACAATTTCGGCATATCAAAAATTAACTTTTGACAGCATCTAATGAATACGTCATATGCGTTAATGAAAAAATATACATAATAACTCGATGAAGTCACACAAACGTAAATGCAATCTCGCAATCGTCAACAATCCCATTTTTGAATAATATATGTAATATTTTAATGTAAAAATTACTTCTACATAAATATCATAAGGTACGATATCTTCTACAATTTTAAATAAATAATAAGTATTTTTAACTTAATTTAAAAACTTAAAATTAAGACTATAACAAGTAATTAAAATAATTTCCCCATACGTTATTGATATTCTTGAAGAAAGATAAAAATTATATTCAATCGTGAGAGTAATAACGCGGAGATGAATAATTCAAAAAATTATAATATTTCTATTCGATAGTTATTTAAACACTAGTGATATAACTTTTTTTTAAGCATAGAAAGATATTTTTTGATTCATAAAAATTTTAAAATATCCATTCTTTATTTCTGCGACTATTAAAAGTAAATGCAAAACGAGAGCTGATCTTTAAGGTATACCATTATTAGATCGATCAAAATTTGCCACATATAAACCTCGTCTGAAAGCACAATTTTGAAGGAGAATATGTACATCTAGAAGCAATTTTCTTTCTGAAATTTTAATTAAATTTAAGAGAAACTTGACATTGTAACAACATAACTTCCGAAAATATTACGGTATCTATTTTTTTTTAATTTTAAAATTCAAAAAATTATCCTTTATCTATATTAATTTAGTTGCCATAAAAATGTTTTTGTATATTTTTAATTAATTTTTGAAAATATTTCATATTTTCAAAATTCGAATCTTTTTTACTGTTGAAAAAAATGTTTCATTCCAGATTTTCTTTGTTGATGTTAAAGTTACGAAGATATAGCTTACTTCATCCTACTGAAAAGATTTCTGTATAGAGCATGATTTAGAAAATATTGAAATTTTGCTGCGCTTGTATTTAATATTTAACTTTAGAGTAAACCATCAATGAGAAATCGTTGAAGTTCGATCATTTCCAAACATTGTTGCTCTTTAGAATATAACCAACCGGATGCATTAAGATATACCGTTTTATAGATTGAAATTTTGTTTTCTCATTAAATTACAGAGAAATGTTTCAGAAATCATGAAATATATTATGTAATACCTGCAAATCTTCAATACTGGATTATTCTACTTACGAAACACTTCCATTTAATAAATAACTTTTTATTCAGTAATCAAATTATTAGATTAGTTGAAATTTAATCACTTCCTGTTTAAAATTCGAATTTTAAATGAAGTACGAGTAAATTAAGAAGGTGCCAGACAGAATGAAGTAGACCGCCTTCTATAACAGACGATCGCCTATCGAAATTTATAAAAATATATTGCTGAGGAAGTAATTAGAACGAAGTTATGTATAACAGATCGAATTAAAATTCTTTGCCCTCAATAATTCAGGCGAACCAGCTGACCACCAACGATAGCTAGTTTAATTAATTCTTACAAAATTTTCACAAGAAAACAAACCACGAAACCTTTATTAAATTCTTCATTATACTTCACATCGTATGGAAACAAAATAAGAAAAAAATATGTTAATTAGTTTGGATTTCTAGAGTGTAATGAAACTATTGTTGAATCTTGTTGAAACATATACAGAACATTTACAGCAAGCTACTGTTGTACATTTACAGATTCTCACAAATAAAAGTTTATATAAAGTTATAGAATTGCCTCATTATAAAAACTCATAGGAACGTGTATTACGAATTCCGGAAACCATTTCTCGGCCAGATACTTGTACATATTGTATAGAAAACAGAAGTAATTGGTTTTTTTTGAAACCAATAATCTCAGCGAATCAGCTAGTTACCACTGGTGGTCAATTTATTTATAAATCGAGAAATCTTCTCGAGAACACAAGTTGCGAAATCTTTATTATATTTTATATGCATTTCATTCATTTCATGAGCAAAATGCGAAGGAAATAAGGTAAGTAGTTTAAGATTTTTACAGCGTACAATCTAAATTTGTTTGATGATTTATATTTAAATTTATTTAGATTCTCTATCTTTCAAAAAAAGTTTATATAACATTATAGAATTGTCACGAAATAAGATTCATAAGAACGTGTGTCACAGTTTCTGGAAACCACTTCGCGCTGAGATATTTAAGCAGATACATATAAAAAGCAGAAGTAAACAAATTCAGTAGTGTAACTCTTACTTTTGGCCCTGCTTCCGAAAGCAACGAAACCTACACTCTTGTTTAAGAGGATGAATCATCAAATGATTCACGCCCATGGAATGCTTAAATTATGGTTGGTAAGAGAGAGATAGATGAATGGCCGAGAACAGGGTTAAGGGAAAGATTTTTCATCGCTTTTTATCATCTTGCATCATCATCCAGCAGAGGAGATCCAAAATGATTCGTGGAAAGAAATTCGAAGAAAGAACGACGCGATATCCTGAATTTAGCATTGCGTCTCATTCCATGCAAGGAATTGAAAACAGTACAATCACTAATAGTTCCTTTTATTCTTGGATAATATTTAAAATTACAATGTTCATTTATTTATTTTTGCCAAAAAATACTTTAGAAAGCTGCATAACCTGAATATGGTAGCATGAAGATTAAGAGCGAATAAGTTCTAATTTTATTCCATCAAAATCATAAAATTTGAAAGGAAAAAGCACGCCAGACTCATAAAATAAAACGCTAATTAGACAAAACACATCTCATATATGAATATATAGGAACAACAATAATAATATGTAAAGATGATTTATCTCAAAAACTTCAAGATTAAAAACATAAATACAACGTAAAAAAAAATGTCTTTTTGACATTTCTATTTTGCTACACTATCTTTTCGAAAGGGAATGAAATCTTGCTCGTGGCAATAACTTTCAATTTTATAATTGAATTCGATAATTCGGATTTTACATAATTCATTTTCTCTCATTAGAATAAATAATTTCCTATATCAAATAGTATATCCAGAAATCTATAACATTATTTCTATGATGAATTTTTTTAATTACTTTTCAGTCAGATTTCTACAATCTCAGTTTCAAATGAATGCCGTTCCATTCTTATTCAATAAAATCCAAGTAAAATGCTGCAAAAGCAGATATATAACAACCTGAATAATAATCAATAGGATTGATAATTGCTTCCCGATGAATGCTGATGATTTTTTTTATTAATAAACTATATATTCTTAGAAACTGTAAAAAATAAATTCTTGATGCAAAATTTTCTAGCAAATTTTTGTCATATAGCTATTTTTTAGCCTTACACGGTAAGCGAGCATGCAATTCGAGAACAGATTTTTAATTCAAACCTCTTTAAAATAAAAGAAATCGTTATCAATGTTAACAATAAATAATACATATTAAATATTAAATTAATAGGTAGTTTAATTTTTTTGAATAAATATTTCTAGATAAATCTTCAGACTGAACACAAAATAACGCACACTATTATATAAATAATGATAACATTGACGCACTATTGGTGAATTGTCATAGTTCAGACTTTTTTCTAAAAACCAATATGTGTACCTTGCATATTACAAAGAACGATGTCAGTCGAAGACAAAAGTTAAGCAATAATATAATCAAAAATAATTTTATTATAAAAACGGACGCTGTTAGTTTTAAGAAATCTTATGGTCAGGACACCAATAGTACAAAAACAGTGTTTCATTTTTTTGCATAAAAAATAAATTATTTGCATATTTTTTGAGAACAACAAAAATTAAAGAAAAAATAAATAACATGTTTGAATCTGTAAATTTCACTTCTGTAAAAATATATTTTTTTAATTTTAAAGTAAAGTTAAACAACCTAAAATCATTTAGACAGTAGAGGAGAGAAAAAATAAAGACAAAAAAGAATATCCATTTGTGAATTTCTCTGTGATTACAAACAACCTGTGAGTTCTACAGTCCATCAGGGACAAAAATGCCAACCTAAATAAAATATTAACTGAAAATACGAGTAAATTATTTTAAATGAACGCGAGTACAATTCCTTTATTATCGTTATTTAAAAGCCTTTTTCAAGTTTTAAAATGAAATAATGCAAAAAAATGAATCAAAAATGAGATTATGATTCCAGGGTTATGCCATGCTTGAGATTCGGCGATATAAATTTAAAGTAACATAATGAAGTGTTCTTAACTTCAACTTGAGAGATCCTTTATATCATCTAGATCAAAGTGTCATTTCGGATTTCATTTAACGTGTCATTTCGGAGCAACACAAAGGATACTTTGGGGTGAACCGTTTTTTTTAAAGAAAATTGCAAATATCTCATCCGAAATGGCACTCCTTTTCCATGCTTCCTCGCCACATCAACGGGTGGACGTTTGATCCTAAAAGTTCATTTTAAAATAGGAGGTGCCTCGTAATGCTTATCCACCTTGTAATTTTTTAAAAACAAATCATTTGAAATATCTTCATTAGTAAAAGTAGGACTATCCGGCAAATTAGATTCAAATCCGGGACCTTTAAAAAATAGTCGAAAATTGGAATTTAACTGGCTAATCAGGAAGTCCGGTTATACTATTCCATGATGTATAGCAGCAAAGTAGTAACAAACAATAATCGGCACAATCTGCGTATTAAAAAGAAGTGTTATCTCTAGATGCGATTCTACCAGAACGGCGCTTGGTAAATGTCATCTTTGTTTACAGTCGTTCCGTCTCAGAGAAATTGGGAACTTTTTCTGCGCATGGCATCTGAACACTTAGGAAAAGCGAAAGAAAAATCGAAAAGCAATGAAAGGAGACTTCGGGGAACTGAAGGGATTTCTCGGAATACAGGGAAACCCGAATGTCATAAGAAATTGCATCCATCTTAGTCAAGTTCATTGCTCCTGATAAGAAGCAATGAAGATATTGACGCTTCGTAAGTGTCATCTGAATGTAAAGAAAAGGTTCATGAACCCTTTCATGTCGGCACTTTTGCTCTTAATACATAATTTATCGAAAAATACAGCCAGATTTCAAGGTATTTACAAACTAAAAGTAAGAAACTCGACAGGAAGTAATTGTTATTGACTTCACAATTAAAGCAAAACTTGAAAAAAAAAATTGTTGAATTTAAATGAAAAATATTTTTTGAAGAGCAAGAAGAAATTTTTGTAACAGAATAAAATGAATTCAACTTTGATAAATTCTTTCAAAAACAATATTTCTATTATTAATATCTGCAGAACAGCTCATCTTAATACAAAATTTCAAAACGTGAACTATTTTTTTTTCCAACCCAAAAATTTCAATTAATAAAATCACAAAGGCATTTAAAATTTGACCAATCCGATTCAAGTAGAAGTTTTAAATAACTATCGTAAACTTCTTTTTAAAAAGACAACTTCATAATAAAAATAATGAACTATTTTCATTAATTTCGCTGCATAAAATTATATTGTTTATTATCAAATTATGTACGTGTTATATTTTAAGTTGATGACGTCTTTTGAATTTCAAATACATCACTCCTGCACCGAACATGGGTTTAATAAAAGTTAAGAAAACAGGAATTTATACATCACTGTATTCTGAAATTAAAAACGTCTTACCTGGATTTTTAATACAATTTTGAATAGCAGGTATTCTTAAATTATACGAAATCTACTTTTACAAATATTATAAATTGCGTTCAAGTTACTAAAATGGTATGTTTGGAACGGTGAAAATAATGATATAGTATTTTTACACATTTTAAAGTAAATGCAAAATAAAATCTTTGAAATTTCCTTTCAAAAATAATTTTAATTGAACTGTGACGATGATAAAAGGAACTTGGATTTGCACATAGCACATATAAAACAAACAATATTTATTGTTCTTAATAAACCAATATACTTAAAGCTCATATTAATGAAGTGGCGGACGGATTAAACAATTTAGGATATTGAATTAAAAAAGTCATTTTTTTAAGATGCAGAAGATATGAATTAACAGATGCATGAAATATGAATTTATGGGTTTGATAACATTAAAAAAATAATAACAGAAAGAATAATTTTTGTCAAGAAATAACTACCAATGAAATTTAGCAGCTGATCTTTTAATAAATTAATAAAATAAATTATAATAATTTCAAAATAAACAAGCAAAAATTTCGATGCGAAAAAAGTGCATTATAAGCTTTTTGTCAGGAGCCTGTAACTGCATAGCATAACCAAATTGGATTATTAGTTGAAAGCGCTAGTATTCTATGAAGTTTCGTCACAATAAAATAAATCAATCGAAACCATTAATAACGTAGAATATTATATATATATATCTGTATAATATATAAAATATCCTGTATAATATACCCCGTATAATATATAATATATCCTGTATAATATAATATATCCTGTATAATATACCCTGTATAATATATATATATATTATACAGGGTGTTGTCGAATTCGACCTACAAACTCAGAGGGTGATAGTAAGTATCAAGAGAATAAGGAATCATCATACAACATGGGGTCCCATACGACGTTTAGGGGGTGAAAATCGCAAAATTATAGATCTGTTGGAAAATGTAAAACATTAATAAAAAAGTAACAAATGGTGTTTTAAATATGATTTTTTTAAAAGTGAAAGCACATTCTTAAAGGCTGTTTTTCATGTAAGTAACATGCCGATTTGATGAACCACGGGGTCGCAAATTATTGAAAAAGAAAAAGTAGATTAGAACCCTTATCTTCAAAAATATTTAAACTTTAAGAAAAATAAAATCTTGAAAACAAAGAATTTTATACTCTTTAATTTGATATACGTCTGTAGTGTGAAAACCGACGAGGTTTTAAGATATTCAAGAAAAACTAAAATGTTTGCCGGGAAACATCGCTGCAACATCAGCACCGATGTTTACAGAGGGTGTTGCCAAATTCGAAAGGTAAATTTAGAGAAGTGATAGTAGGCATTAAGGCGATGAAAAATTATAAAAACATAGGGTCGCAGGAGACGTTTATTCTGTGAAACTCGCAAAAACAGATATCGAAGAGTCAATTAGCCTGGCGAAGAGAATGGCCCTATGAATGCGAGGATTTGGAAAAAAGTAGCCGAGAAGAAGCTTTCTTGTATGTAAATTTTCCATGCGTTTGAGGAATATAAAAGCAGCGAGCATTGTTGAATTGATGGTTCGGTGAGTATAAACGCTACTTGTATTCATTAAAGAGCAGTGCAGAATTGATAGTCGATAAGTTTCATTCGTAAACAACATGTCAGATTTCACGAAAGAAGAATATGCGGATATGCATTTAATTTACGGTCAAGCGGATGGTAATGGACGCCTAGCACAAAGAATATACGAAGAGCTATATCTAAGTAGGCGTTGTCCACACCTCAGCACCTTTGAAAATATTGATCGACGGTTGCTGGAGACAGGATCCTTCAAAATAACGAGGCCAAATTCAGGGTAAGAACTCAGCATGCGCACACCTGAAACAGAAAACTGAGTTTTGCAGCGCTTTGCCGATACACCATCAACAAGCACACGATCAGTTGCCGCTGAAATGAGTATTCGGCACTCTTGAATGGTTGGTGCCACACTGGAAGATGCATTCTTTCCTGCAAGAATTTTATTCTCAGATTTTATCTCAGACCTGTCGATTGGCCTCCACGTTCCCCGTACCTCAAATCCCTTGGAGTTCTTCTTCTGTGCTACATTAAATCTCTTGTTTATCAGACACCTTTGGAAACAGTGGAAGATCTCGTAGCACGGATCGTCGTCGCTACTGGAGAAATCGCAAGTACACTTGGTATATTTGAGCACGTCCGGCGGTCCTTTAAACATCGGTGTCGGTTGTGTAATGAACTTCGCGGCCGCAACATTGAGTAATTTTTATAAAAGTTTCCCACCATTTCCTTTCCTTATATTAAAATGTCTGTGCTGTAAATGTATGCTGTATCTGTATTCCACCAAATAAATTTTCACCATCGTTTGCGACTTTATTTCTTTGGAAATTCTTATCGCCATTTTGTATACTATCATCAGTCCTCAGAACTTTTAGATAGAGTTTTGCAATACCTTCTGTAAACATCGGTGGCGATGTTGCAGCGATGTTTACCGGCCAACATTTTAGTTTTTCTTCAATATTTTAAAACCTCCTCAGTTTTCACACTACAGACTTAAATCAAATTAAAGAGTACAAATTCCTTATAATTTCAAGCTTTTATCTTTCTAAAAGTTTTAATATTTTTCAAGGTAAGGGTTCTAAACTACTTTTTCGTTTTCAATAATTTACGACCACAATAGTCGGTCTTGGTACCTGGTCTGGCATGTTACTTACATGAAAAATAGCCTTTAAAAATGTGCTTTCACTTAAAAAAAATCATATTTGAAACACCATTTGTTATTTTTTTTATTAATTTTTTTACAGTTTTTAACAATTCTTTGACATATTTTTGCGATTTTTACCTCCTAAACGTCGTTTGGGACCCCATGTTGTATGGTGATTCTTTATCTTCTTGATGCCTACTATCACCCCTCCGAATTTGTCGGTCGAATTAGGCAACATCCTGTATATATATATTAGTGATTTCTTTCATTCAATAAATTAGAATAAAATCGTAACTTACCTGTAGAACTCTGCAACACGGACCATGAAATTTAGACTAACTTTTCTTAAAATCCTTTACAAATAAATTAAAACCTAACTTTCTGTCTTCTAACACAATCATTTCCACTTCTTAAGCATTTCAAAGTCTATGAAAAGAAAAGAAAGAAAGAAAGAGTTACTTACGATATTTTTGGAAACCATTTCACAATGTGAAAACAAATTAGATATATGTACATAACACATATTAGCAAAACTCAAAAGAAATGATAACAATATAAATCACATAAACGAAAGTTGAAAAGTTCCATTCCAAAAGTTCAAAAGGATTTTTTCTCCTTTAATTCTATAGAATAATTTGACAAAAGAGTTTTTATGTTTTCTTAAAAAGTTCTTAATTTTGAGAAATTTTTCAGAAAAATATTATTTTTCCCAATCAGATAAATATCCAATAGGATGGTGTCAAATTTATGAGAGAAAAGACATAAATAATGTTTTTAATTCCGATGTTCAGAGTGAAAAGCTTATAGTAATTTTTAATCCATACCAAATTATAAAACTATCTTTTAATATAAAATAAATTTAATTCATAAGCGTATATTTCTGTAATTTCTTTAAAATACTTAAATTCAAACTTAAAGAATTTTACTTTGGGATGCACTGGATTTTATCTGTCCCCACGTCTCTTAAAATATAATAGTTTAATAATCTCAAACTTTAAATGTCTTAATTTTGAGCAACTGTATCATCTGAAAATCGTAAGTCTCTAGAATAAGCCGAACCAGCTTATTTATGGGAATGGTCCATTCTCGAACTTATAACAACTTCGAATGCTTACCCACGTTTTTTTTTTTTGCCTTCAGCATTTGTGCTGATAGCATACTATTCAAGTTTCTGGTTGTAGTTTAACAAAAGTCAAATAATATTATATATATATGATAAAAACTTAAACAGTTCAAGAACTTATGGGTTTTCCCCATGCCCCTCAACATCTAATTAATATAAAATATTTGACCATATTAGTACGCAATTCAAAAAAAAGTCTCGAATCAGTCTTTTTTAGAGAAAATTCTAGTCTTTAATGCACTTAAACCTAGAACACTTTTTCACACGCATTTTTTAAATTTTGAACCATTACAGAGGAAATTAGAAAGTGATGTTTCTTTCAAATGGTCATAGTTCGGCTATTCACTTAAATAATTTATATATGAATATTACAAGATTTACTATAATTTGAATCAATATCCATGCAGTGATTTACATACACGTTTAATTTTGTATAAACTGTTAAACTTAAAAGAATGCAATTCATACCGGTATGAACACCTAGAATACAAGTGATTTTCTTTACAAGAATAGAAATAAAATAAAAGCAGAAATCTTTTCGCAACATTGCAAACTTTCTGCATGTGGTTTTATTTTAATTCTATTTCCTATTTTGTCTTTTCCGGATTATGATAATATTTGAATGCCAATTTTATAGCCAAAAGACCATAAAGAAAAGAAAAAAAAATTACTGAAAAATATTTATTAGTTATATTTTAAATATATGGGTTTAATTTTTTTTTAAATATATGGGTTTAATTTTTTTTCTTTCGGCGTAGTATGTTCAAAATTACTTACGCCTGGAAATTAAAAATAATCAAATAAGGAAATTCAACTGCAACTCATTTGATAATAAGAAACTCCTAAAACGCTTTAAGTTAAAATCCCTATCTTCTTTTTAACCCAATTTAAAGCAAAATTTACAAGTATGTTTCTATTTTGAATGAATATTCTTCATAAAAAATTTTAAGCCACATTTTTTACGTTTGTTTACAGTCCCCGTTTAATTGAATTGCAGTCTTCTTAATTTTGAAATGATATTCCATTATGAAAATTAATTTTGAAGAAAGACAAGTGATATAATAAAAATTAATTCTATCAAATGACATTTTCTAGAGAATAAAAATATCCGAGTTTAATATAAAAAAAATTAACTATATTAAATTAAGCTATAATACATATAAAAAATTCGACACTTTCTCTAAAGCTAACTAAAAATTAAATATGCCGCGGCAATTCTTAAAGATGCCTATAATAGAAGCTGTGAAAATGAAAATTCATGTGAAATGGGAAACTCACGATAGTAATTAATATTAATAATAAATGACAAACAGAATTATTACATCAACAAGATGTTAGAAAGAAAACTAAGTAACACAGAAGAGACAAGAAAATAAATTATTGGACGAAATGACTATTATTATTACATTAACTAATGAAATTTGCAAATAAACCCATTTTTTTAACTTTTATAAAGGCAAACTAATGGTTTAATTTTAAAGGTTTCCTTAAAAGAATTTTTCTTACCAGAACTTTAGCATCACAGAAAAAATAACATTTATTTGATTAAATTCAGTCAAGAGATATCTAAACAAACTATTACGTATAAAGAATTTTATATAAAAAAAGAGATGATGAAATCTAAAAACAGACTACTTTGAATTAGCTAATATTACAGTTCATATAAATGAAAAAATAAATCATTCGTAATAGAAATGTACTTACATAAAATAATGCAAAACTATAATCAACTTTTCCTGCTAAACATTTCCATTTATCTTACCTCTGTAAATCGAGTTTCATTACCAACATACTTTGTGTACAGTGAAAAAAATTTCTAAACGCTCAAAAAAATGACATTTGAAAAGCAAAGTAATTTCAATTTATTTAAAAAATAAAAAATTTCGCCTCGAATAACTTTCTCCCCAGACCAATAAAAGATTTCAGAACAGACTATTGTTCAATGTTAATATATTATTCAGAAATTGTTTTCTAGAAAACTTATTAACAATGGTAAAAATATCTGCATTTAAGTTGCATGAAAAAAATACGCGTATCACTTTTTTCAATCCATGCTATGCATAAAAGATAATTTCATGTTGACCAGCCTTTTCTCCAATGAGATCTTATTTCAATTAATTATAAATTAATTCGGGAATTATAATATTTTTAAAATTTTTCTTTGAATTTCCGTTTAATTATTTAGGAGCAGTTTGTAATCTTGCGCGATATTATTTATACATTATCAAGTCGGTTTTCATGATATTATAAATATTGTAATATGAAAATACTTAAAATTAACATGCATACCGTATAAAAATACTGAAAACAATCTGAGCAAATTTAAGAAATTTATGATTTCGGTTTGATAAAAGACATTATATATTTGTTATATTGTACAAATAAAAATGTAAATAAAAATACAATTCATCGCCTTAAATACAATTTATGTTACTTAAAAATAATTTAAGTTCAATAAAAATTAATCGGTTCCAACAAATGAAAAAATTAGTTAAAACTTTTTTTAAAAAAAATTGGTGCTTATATCACGAAATATAAACCAGCCTTACCGAGTGGAATTTCACAATTACCAAAATAGTTATGGAAATATGCATAAATATAACAAGAAATCTATCCGAGGAAGAATTTAAAATCCAATTTTAACAGTGAATTCTTTTAAAATTGATTCATTAAAAAGTTAAATAGTTTAATTAAGAATTCTATATTACTTCAAATTCTCGATTTAAAATTATGAATATAATCAACTAATAATGTTTATAATTTTAAAATGTCTATTCATTGAAAATCGTTGCAGCTAGCTAACTATATCAATAAAATACCATTTCAATGTTTAGATATTATCATTGAAATCTTTGTTTTGGAAAAAACTTTACTTTTCTAAAAAGAAATAAATGAAGAAAAGTAATATAGCATTACCATGTTGTTGTTTTATAACTATGCCAAAGAACAGTTATAATTCATTTAATCTCTTTATAAGGTTTACTGTTTTTGTAATTTATTGCTTTTTTGTTATTGATTTAACATTCATTAAATTTCGTAAGTATGTTCATTTAATTATAAAGCTTTAAGACTAATAAGATAACAAAATTACATTTTGGCAAATGAAATTACGGCATAAGATTTGAATTTTAGGAACAAAAACAGATTTTTTTTATACCAAAAAAGTCATAAAATTGTTTTATTTAAACAATTTTGATATTTATTTATTTATTTACAATGTTTTTCGTACGTAACATAACATTAGAATCTTTATCTTCTTATTTTCTGAAGTCAAACATACTTAAAATGCAATAAATTAAAAAGCAGTTAAATACTCAGAGTATTCTCTGAGATTAAATGCGATAACTATGATAAAAAGTTGATTTTTAAAATATTAAAGTAATTGCAATTTACGTTACATGTTTAAAATTTTACCTAAATTATTTTTATAAATTCACAGACTTCATTCTGCAAGCAAATATTCGATTATATCTTAATAATCAAATTCGAGTATTGATAAGTTGTAAAAATTTTAACGATATTCTACTCGACAAACCTCAGAAAACAAAGAATAAACTATCAAATGCAACTATGAATACTTAATTTGTATATAGAATCATTATCATTTCAATAATTCTTAAGTTCAGGGGATCTGAAAGGTTGAAGAATTAATTTTTTAACATAACTTATATAGCTTCATCTTTCTCTTCAGGCAAAATATTTCGTAAGAAATAATGCTTCCAGGAAAAGATGGAGTTGATGAATATAATTTTATATAAACATAGCCATTCTATTACAGAACTCGCTATCTATTCCAGAAAAAACATAAAACTGACAAATTTTATTATAGGGAAGAGCATTCCGTCTATGGTGGCAACTTGATTTTTTTCTTTTGTTTAAGATTAAGATTAACTAACTAACTAGATACTAACTACTAGATTTAAAGAACTAGATACTTCGGTAATCAGATAAATAAAAATATTTATGAGATCCCAGTTAAAAAGCAAGTATTATAAACATAACATTTTGCTTCATAATATTTTTGATACAATTCAGAAATGATATTAATATATACATATTATAGACCGACTTATACTCTTTTTTGTACAAATTTCGGTTTTTTTTAGAGAGGTTTGAATCTGAAAGTCGTATGATTGTTATACCTTTGACCACCATACTATGCTTTCTTTTGATCACGTCAAAGGTACAAAATTTCTTATTTAAAAGAAACTAGAAATTATTATCGTCTAAGATCATTTCCTCAGATTATGAAAAAGATGGTAATTTGTGTATGTCATCTATATTTGACCCTTAGCCCTATGATCTGTTTCAAGAGATTCTCATTCCAACCTGAAAAAACATTGTAATAATGAATAGGTAAATGCGTTTTAGGAGTCCAATGAAAATTCTTTTTTCATATCTCTTTCGATTAGAAGTTCATTCTGCGAAGAAGGATTAATTAAAATACTTTTAGGTTTTACGCATACTTTAATCTATAATTTGATATCCGATTTTGAGCAGTCTCTTCATTCTATGTTGTATAATTTTTTAATTATTTTTCGTCGACGATTCTTTTCGTACGGGATGATTTTGCTACTTTTAGACTGCTTTTCGATCTTTAACTTATTTCACAAGACTATTTTTTTCCCCAATTATTTAAGCACTACCGACCACACCCGATGAACTCCTAAAATTTCTGTTCTGTTATTCCTAGACAACCGTGCAAATTAAGCAATTATTCTTGCTATTGAGATGACAAAATAATGATGTGGTTATCATGATATTTTATTCTCGCAACAATCATCGAATGCATCCCTTAGATAAGGATGCGTTTGGCTCATTTAAAATTTATTACAGCCTAGGCAATGAAAAAAATGAATATTAACTTCAAGTAATGGGCGAAACCTATTACCATATATGATATGGCTAAATTGGGCTATTTAATATGATACGAAATATATAAAAAAAGAGTTCAATATTATAGGTTTTGTTTCCTTCGATATGAATATTTTTATTAAAAATGAATTTCTTTCAGCTGTAATTGACAGGCCGATAATTCATTGATGTCTCATGCAGGGTTCAGTCATTGCAGATTCATCAGCACAATTTCGGAACCAAATTCTTGCCAACTCAGGGATATCTTTTCAAAATGTGAGGCCTTTCCTTAAAGACTTAATGAATAATAAGAACAAGTAAGGAAAAGCCAAAAATTGATTTAAAAAATCAATTTGAATCCTGAAAGAGCTACTTTATAGGCACTGAAATCAAATGACAGCTCCAAAAAATAACAATAACACAAAATGAGAATTAAAAAAAAACTTGCTGCTTTAACCAAAAAGTTAAGAAAAAAGAAATTCTAAATGTAAAGATGAATTTTTCTGTTAAATATTTTCCTCAGTTATTAAACAGTAAGCATATTTGAACTAACCTTTAAAAAATTACACACTTGTAAATAACTTGCTTTTATGTATAAAAAAATGAGATTTAATGAAAAATAACAAATTTATCATTTATTTTATTTGTACATTAAGTGCAGGTCAGAGTTGCACATTATGTTGTACCCATGACCACCGTGTAAGGTTTCAAAAAATAACTAAAAATTTACAGTGTGCGTAGTGAGAAACTGCAGCAAAAATTAAGTACTTTTTAAGCACTTTAACCAAAAAAACCTGTATTTTCTAAGCATAAGATTTTTTTTCTGTTTTATTGAAATTTTTTAAAATTTTAATACTTATTTCAGTATTTGCACAATGTCTTCTATTGTAAAATTATGCCTTTTTAAATTTGACAAAAAAAAAAAAAAAAAAAAAAAAGAATGATCATAAAAGTGATTTTAAAAAACTATCAATACCATGAAATTAAGTCAACTTTTATAGAGATTAACAATAAAGATCTGTGATTTTTTACAACAATTCTTAAAATTAGTAAGTTACCAATTCATTTAGATAAATACAAAATTTCTGAAATTTTCAATAATGTGTAGAAGTATATCCCAAATAAAAAAAAATTGTATTTGATTTTTATATTAGTAACAACAAATAAGATTCAATATGACATTCTATCGTATGATCCTAGCCAAGTGTTTTGGCGATTAATCTCTGGCATGCGGTTGAAAGTACCCGAAAAGCGAATTTGGGTTTCAGCCGCATTTTTCCCATTTGATTAAAACAAAAATTTGACACAAAATTACATTTGTAGTTACAAAAATTCCATACAAATTTGATATATTAAGTCACTGCATTTTTGAGATATCGCGTTTACGTGTTTCTAAAAGTACGATCAGACCAACAGAAGGTGAACCCCTTGTTGGAGTTGGCTCAAAATTTGACAGATGTCTGTACTGTAGATCTTAAATCTGTGTACCGAATTTTATCTATCTAGCTCTCTTTATTTTGTAGTTAGCATGCTAATTTATATTCCGAAGTATAAGATTCAGCAGGACGCAGATTCCAATAAAACGGATGTTGCTCAATATTTGATAGAAATCTACATATATAGTGTAAAAATCCTATACCAAATTTCATCCATTTAGCCCAAAATATTCGTGTTATCTTTGTTACGGACAGACATTTTCGGAAAATGTGTTTTTCGAATTCAAGGAAGTTTGAAACAGAGATTCGTCAAAATCTGGAATTTGAATTTCTCGACGATTGCAAAACTTTCTCTACAGTTTGCATACGAAAAAGTAAAAATGCTAGTTGAAGAATTTTTTTGAAGTCAGCGCGAAACAATATAGCGCATTGCCGCAGATTTTTTTTAAGCTTAAATAAAAGTAAAGAAAGCCCCCCCCCCGTTCTTTTATTAAAGCTTTAACAGCTACAAAATAACCTGATTCAACGATTCGAAGAAGCAATGCTATTATTTTGAATTTCATTATAATAAAAATCATTATTATAAAGTTTGTCTGAAACTTATTTCTTAAAAACTATTAAAATTATAGAAAATCAGCGGAGTGCTCTCTCCAAAATTTTTTTCTCATATTCTCTCATAAAGGTGTCATCTTTGAGAAGGTCTTACATAGCAGTGCAGTGATCTAACAACAGTTGCGAAATATTAACTTTTGGCTTGAATGTAGCATTTTTACTTCATCTTTCGTATTATCCTTATCAAATTATTTGGCAATTAAGCTCTAACATGCTTTAATAGTACCCAAAAATTAAATTTGTGTTCACCATCGATTGAAACAAAAATTTGACACAAAACTGCACTTTAAGTCACAAATTCCCGTACCAAATTTGATATATTCAAAGTCATTGCATTTTTGAACTATCACTTTTACTTATTTCTGAAAGTGCAACCGACAGGCAATCAACTCGAAGTTGAATTTTGCTCAAAATTTGACAGACGTCTACACTATAGATGTAAAATCTGTATATAGAATTTTATCTATCTAGTTCTTTTCGTTTTGCAATTATCGTGTTAAATTACATTCGATTAACTGGACAGATGGAGGGGGTCGTTCAAAAAACATCACGATAGATATATCACGATCATTGAAAATTTAAAGCTTCAAGTTCAAATTTCATCACATTTAGATTTTATGCGATTGACTAATGTAATTACTAACCGCAATTAATTACAATTCAAGAAAGTACAGAAAGTACCTATAACAGGTCGTTCAAGCGATTCCTCCAAACGACATGTTAATGAAAATGATCGAATATGTAAGTGTTTTTAGAGCAGCTGATCCTGTGTTCGATATATCTTTTTGGCGTACAAAATTCATCCTGCAGTTTTTTATTTTCCTTTGACCAATTATTTATCGGACCAATCAGCATACTCTTCTTTACCAACATATAAAAGTTTAAATATATACTTAAAGTATCCGAACACGATCGGAGCACTTTCTTAGAAAAATATGATGTAGATATACTTGAACCATATTTCTGGGTTTAAGACTATTTACGATTAGTAATAGAATGCCAATATTTGAAATAAACATTAATAATTTTTGAAAATTGGCAATTAATAGCATAAATTTAAGCAAATTCTTAAAAATACTTCAAATTTGCCACACCAAAAACTATCACTCTCATCCGAAAAAAACCTACCAAAATAAACTACGTAGTTTTCTCTAGGGAATGAATTAAAGCGTATGGTTATATTAATAAATAAAAATTTTAGAGCCAGTCGAAAATTTATCATGAAATTTTTAGTAAATTTATGACGTTATTATTCAAACAATAGGCTGTAATTCGAAAAAGATTCACTCAAACTAAATTCTTTTAAATCATTCCCTAGAAAATAGTATAAAGACAAAGTCCACCAAATTTCATAGTAATATGATTATTATATTTTGAGTTATTTGATTTGAAAAAAAAAAAAAAAAAAAAAAAGCAAAACTCAATTTTGAAAAAAAATGCATTTAAAGTATATACTAACATGTTCTAATAATAAATTATGTGTGTAAATACTTAAAATTCACCACATTTATCCTCTTTCTCTTCAGTTTTTAGTAATTTTCCTTTTTTAAACATTTAGTTTTTTTTTTCTGGCAGTTTTTGCATTTGGCAGTGAATGCCGCCTAGATTCATTTTTCTGTCTCTGTCGAGTTCAGCAAATGCTCTAACTGTATTTGCACTAGGAAACCCTTCAATAACCTTAAAAATATGCAGTAATCCTATAAAACCTTCGTTAAAATGTATTACAGACATGAATGCCTGTAATCTGAGGGTTCGGAGTTCAACAAAGATATCTTTAGGACAAATTTCCCCAAAACACTATTGAAACTCTCATTGGCATTTTGGGTCTTTCCGTGCAAAACATTTACCATATTTAAAACAAAATTTGTGTTTATACAAATTTTTAACTTGTTTTCGGCCCTTTAAATCGGTACTTCCTGTTATTTAAATGCCACTTCCAGTTTATCGATCATTACGTAAATATTAATATCTTGACTTCTAATTAATGTAGAGATAGCTACGTTGGAAAGCTCAAAAACTGATCTATCCAATAAAGTGATTTTTAAAAAATGTCATTTTTTGAGAAAATCGACCTTTTTAACGAGTTCGGATACCTTAAATAAACTCTACACCATCTTAAACATTAAAATTTGAAGTTCGAACGATTTACGAATTGCAACAAGTATCGCACAGTATGTATTTCATATTGTCCCTTCCGGATAACTATTCCAATATTTAAATATTTGGTAATGCACATTGTTGATGAAACGGGGAGGGGGAAAAAAACGAAAGGGAGAAAAGAAAAATTAAAAAAGAATCACTAAGTATTATCTTAATATATACTGGAACCCCTGGATACCTTCTCCGAATTCTTTCCTTTTGTTGGTTTTTCTTGTTACATACATCCGGTGAACAAGCTTTATGACCATGATTTCGAATTATTATATTTAACTTGTGGGGAAACAAAGAAAATGAAAATATTTTTTCGCTTTTCAGAAGAAAATTAAGCACTTTTTAAGGACGTTTTCACAAAATTAAGCACTTTTAAGGTACTTGAAAACGATTTTCAAATATAAACTTTTCTTGACGCTACGTACCCTGTGTTAAAATTGAAAATTTGTTTTTTAAAAATATATAGTAAATGTAGAGCGAAGCAGAGTTAAGATCAGCATTAGCAACAGAATTATAAATGAACAAACGGAGTCAATAAAAAATTAATATCGGCTAAAGTTACAAGACACTCTCGTATGAATAAAAGAAATTCAATATCAGTGATATATCCATACTTGCACTTGGAAGTAAAATAATTATATTTATCGAAAAATCTATATGTTGCAGAAAGTCCCATGAATAACAAAGAAATTTTGAATTAAAGTATTTTAAAGTTTTTTTTTTTAATAAAGCATTAACATTCCTAGAAACAATTGCAATTTTTATTAGCTAATGAAACGTCAATATTATTTTACCTTTCGAAATATACATACACTCATTGCATTGCCTATACATTTCCAATATTTTTTGCTAATTTAATAAAATCTATTAACAGGTTTTAGTAAATTTTTACTGAATTTTAATTTATAAATCCAATTTTAAAAATCATGCACTTGAGTGCTCTTTATAAAAGAATATAAAGCAAATGACCTAATAAGTATTTTTCGAAAAAATTATGATTCGGAAAATAAAATTATAATGACTGACTATTTATAGTCCCTCACTATTACTGTTAAGTTCGAGGAATTCGTGAACAGCACACAAATGCATATCGGCTTACCCTTCTCCCCTACGTCTCCCGACCAAGTCTGGAATGTGCCCCAAGGAAAATTGCGTTTTCTTCAATGGAGATAATCTTCTCCTTGCCGATCACCTGCTGATTGTATTATCCAAGAACATTTCATTCATCCATTCACCGTTCCATCCGTTCTAAAGAAGCTTCTTGATTTAACCTTCGTGTCTTAACTGGTGGCATTTCCGTATGTATTTGGTCAATTTATCAACTGCTGATAAAGAAATGATATACTGAATAACCACAAATGTTCAGAGGGCAAAAGAATAAACTTGACTGAAATTTTTAGCTACTGACCACTTCTGGAGATTAGCTGTTTTGCTTATTGGTTATATCTAGTTTTAATTAAATCGCTCAGACATAACTTCATATCCACGATTCCGTCAATAAATTATTTTTGAGTAACAAACTGTTACAAGGATTACCAGTCAGGCCATTTTAATAGTTTAATAAATATTTTGTAAATTTCATACCTAGCACATCATATCGCTATTACAAGCGTTTAGTTTATCTGTCTTTTAAATTTTGCGATTTTATAATTTCACTTCGTTATTCATTTTATAAATTACGCTCGTATTAAATATACTACTACTTTTTTAGTTTTCATCACTGGAAAAAAAATCGCCTACTGAATGTTTCATGAACAATAAAAGCAGTTTGAATTTCAGGGCAACAGTGTATTGTAACATCTATTGTAGGAAATGATACAAAAAAATTTTTAAATTGCCAAAATTCAAGAACAATTTCACGATTTTTAAATTAGCATCATTAAACAAACAATTTTTAAAATCTTGA
Organism: Argiope aurantia; assembly: GCA_026543865.1. NCBI lineage: Eukaryota > Metazoa > Arthropoda > Arachnida > Araneae > Araneidae > Argiope > Argiope aurantia. The sequence goes on along the minus strand of JAPMOR010039264.1, from coordinate 136,588 downwards.
AATGGTGTAAAATTTATGAAATGCAATAGTATTTTCAGCAGTTATCGGGGATAAACGTTAAAATTAGCTTAATTTTTAAATTAATATTTTGATTAAAATTTCAAATTCGCTTCTAAGTACATATTTCCTCCCTCAAAGGTAAATGTGATAAATTTGGTAGCTGTAAGTTAAACCTTCTAACACGTAAAGCGCGAAGCGCGTCCGTGCACGAACACACACACACTTCATCTTTATTATTATTATATTCATCCTTGTTATTCTTATTCCTCTTTATCTTAATTATTTTCCATTTTTTTATAATATAAGAATTTGATATAAATGAAGCAAAATTCACATATTAAATTTTTTACCACAATTAAAAGTGATATTTGTTTCAAATAGCGATCAACTTTCGAATACAGCAATATTAAGCTCGCTTTATATACGGAACTAAATTCGGAAATCGAAAATACGAAGTAGCTGCAGTCATAAGATGTGTATCTTTGGTAAAAAATAAGAGTTTTTTTTTTCTTTCTTTTCTTTTCAGAGAAGCTAGTAACAAATAGAAAATTTTTTGAGAAATGGAAAAGCTTATGGCAGCAAATGGAAAAATTCGTGAGCACAGTAATTCAAAACTAGAACAAGCTAAAGTAATACAGTTTCACACGTGGTTCCTTGCATCTAAATTTTAGATCCCTATCTGATTTTAAACCAAATTAAAAACTGTCTGTCGGTCCTTATATATGTAGCGGCAGATTTAGACATTTTGCCGTTCCAGACAGTGTCACTTATGAGGGTTCTTTTTTTTTTTTTTTTTTTAATAAATGGTCTAAATTTCACAAACAAATTTTTAATTTCATATTTTAATGATTATAATTCTTTATCTTTTAATTGACGCAGCTTAGTCAACATCATGACTCTTTCACCAGAAAACTCCAAACAAATCAAAAATCAAATTACTTTTTAATTGTATATTAAAAATGACTAAATTCCTAAAATGTTTAAAAAATTAATCATAATTGTTAGTTAATGATTTACTGAAATTATAAAATTCGCACAAATATTAAAATTTACTATTTTATGCGATCTATCAATTGGAATAAGAGATACCATCAAATGAATAATTAATATTCCAAATTATTATAAATAAGAAATTAATTATAATTTAATTTATTTAATAATAATGTTAATAATTTAATGTAAGCACACATTGTAGTGTTAGTAATTTATAATTCATAGAATTTGTATTTTTTGCAAATTTATTTATTAGATGACTAGACTAATATGTTTCAATGGATCAACCAGCAACCATCCTCGGCCGAATCTGCCTCTTTAAAAATCTGTCCTGTACACAGTGATAATTCAAAAATGAAATGAGTTAAATAATTGGAATTTAGTGAGTGAATCAAATTCTTGACCTAATCACTCAAGAATTTGAGATTTAAAAAGAAAACCGTTTTTGTTTTTTTTTGCACCATATTACGACTGTCAAAACCCCCATAGTTGAAATAAATAATTTTACACAGTTTAAGAAGAATTCTGAGAAGAAAAATGCATAACAGAAACAATGATGATTTAACTTTATTTTACAAGTTATAAAATTAATTACACTTTAAAAAATGATTTCAAATATTTATTTTTAAGTTATTACAGCACTTTTGACAATCCCTTTAAAAATTCCCTGTGCATCAGTTGGTGATGTTTAATCAAATAGGTAGGGTAATAAATTGATACTGAATATATTTTCGCCCGAAGAACGCGTAATGGTATTTTATGAAACCGGTTAATTGCATTCTTCTCAGCGTTGGTTTATAATATCCATTATCGCTCAATTAACTATCACATAAAACTAGATTTATACGACTTCCTCATTTTATTGCATAAGTAGGTACTAGAAAATATCATTAAATAGAAAACGGGCAGACTGTAAGGAATGTTAGCATTGATTCTATTTCAATGCAAAAGAAGTATAATTTTTTTATACATAAATTTAACTTTTGTTTCACAAAATGGAATAGCTAAAAATAAGCTTGAAGTTCTTCCAGGGGAACCACCAAAATTCGAAGAGGGGGTGGAATCAAAATATAATTTTCTTTCTAAAACTTTTGATTTTTTTGTAATCAATTAATTTAGAAGCTATAAATTTAGAAATAAATATTAAATTTTCCAATTTAAAGAAATAAAATTTTTATTCAAAATATCTAAAATCTTCTATTTTATTGAAAGATTTGTAAAAAAGCAAGATAAATGTCTTCCATTTCTATTGTTTCAATAGTACGTTTCTACAAAATTATAAAGACTATAAACACATTTTTCAAAACATTTCTAATGTAAATTAAAATGAAATAAAATAAATGATATATTATACAATAGACTATCCACCAGTAGTGGTACAACAATTACACCACTGAAAATAATATTAACATTTTGCTTTATAATTATATATATTAGTCACTTTTGGAGACTAGCTGGTTCATCGAAAGTATTGGTTATATTTAATTTCAAATAAATCGTTTAGATACAACTTCATATTCATGTTTCCAACCAATTGACAGATTGTATTATTTTAAATGTCTCGCATATGTTATGTTTCCTGAATATATGGGCCTTTTTACTGGATTCCAGTTCCGTGTCATTCGTATTGCTATAAAAAATGTAAATAACGCGTTTATAAATCTTCCGCCTTTCTTGGTATTGAAAACTGCTTTTTTTCCCCCCGTTTTGTAAATTAAATAGCTATTACAAAGAATCGTTTTTCTTTGCATTCAACAGTGTAAGAAAATTACACAAATATTTGATAAAACAATGGAAATAGTTTGAATCGTAGGGCAAGGATGTATTCCATTGTTGGAAAATGGGCAATAAAAAAATAAGAAAAGATTTGAATGAATATTGAATCGGTATAATTGAAAAGAAATTTCGATTTTTTAAAAAAAATTAAAGTTTAGTTACAGTACAAAAGTCACAATCAGTTCAAGTAAGAGAAAACACAAAAATCTCACGAATAAGTTCAAAAAAGAAAAGAAAATTTTTGACTAAAAAGACAACTGTGCAATTTCGACAAAGTGATAAAATTGTATATCTGTCGGAATTCTATTCTTTCCATAATATTATTTGAAAATAAATGTAAGACAGGATTACAACTTGAATCTGGCTTACGCTTGTAATTAATGAATATAAAGATCGGCCTGTGGCAATTGATTACAATAAGAGAAGCTCAATCATATTAGTAATTATCATCATTAGCAAATCATAATAGTCATTATTATTTTTATTACCAAATATTTGCTATAATATCCATATTATTTAAAAATTTATTTATAAATACGATTAATAATGCAAATGCAAAATATTTTTTTATTAGAAACTAATCATTGAGAATGCACTGATTTTTAAATTAAATGTTTTTTTGATGGAAATGTATTTTTTTATTCTTAATTAAGGGTCACAAAATTTTAAAAGTTTCCGAACTCTTGAATAGGTTTATTAATTTAATGAGGCAAAACGATACAGTACAAAACAAATTTTAAATTAATTAAAAAAAACTTTTGTATTTAAAGAATGAGAAATATGTCCTTTTAATACCACAAAATCAGAGTTTCAAGATATTCATTTCCATAAATAAATATTGTCTATTTGGGAATAAACCGAGTTAAAACTAATACTTATATTTCGATACAATTTAACATTTTTTAAGAAGAGTAATTTTGTCTGGAAAAAAGTGTTTCATATACTTCTTTCGAGTGAGAAAACTTTTCGAAATTAAAACGAATCCAAAAGTTTTTGAGAAAAAAGAATGCAAGGAAAAGGCAGATTTTTTTCGAGAATTGATTATGTAGCAAGTTAACTGTAGAATTGAATTTTAAAAATGCATTCTCTTTAAAAACTGCACTTTTTTTTAAATCAGTTCTTTTAATGGAAACAGCTTTATCGTTGAACAAAAATTCCTTACAAAGGCTATTCAAAGACGAAAAATCATCATTTAGAGAATTGCTAATATTTCGTTTTCCTCCCCTTCCAAATTTCAAATTATTCAGAAGATTTTCAAATTTCCACAAATTATTACAAATATAAAATAACAATTTTTTTATGATAATCTTTAACGAATTTTTGAGTTTTAATTCATAAGTATTTTAAATTTTAAGAAAACTTTCATAATCAAAGCAAATAAAAGCGACAGAATATAGTCTATTTCTAAAAGAAATCACTATTGAAGAGATCTCAATGAAAAAGTAAATCTTGTTTAACCGGTAAAGCTTTCACGTTTAGATAATTTATAAATATTTTTCTCAGGAAAAAAAAAATAAGATGTGAAAATAAACCGTGTTCTAGCGCAAGTGCGACTCAAAATTAAAAATGTCCCACGGCAATTATTATAAAGCAACATTTTTTTTAAATTGAGCGAAAAGCAGCAGGGAAAAGGCTACGCAAGATCATAGATATTCTTTTAAATAGTATAATTTAAAATACATGGGGAAAAAATATAACAATTCATTATATGAAACTTGCTTTTAAAACATTCTTTTAACCAAATTCAAATTAATAAATTAAAACATTCGATTAAAAAAATATAGATTTCTTTACCAAATAAATTTAATTTATTTAATTCGTTAAGACATACACAACTCCGTCTACACACACTAGAAGTAAAAGGAAATAAAATTCCATTTTAAAAATCTCAGTCAAAATTCCATATCTTAACAGCGATTATAGAAGCATACATAAATCCTTTTTTTTTGTACATATTAAAACTTATCAGCATTCAGGTAATCAACAATCAAATAAAAACTTAATCAAACAATTAGTATTTTATTTTTTCTAAAAAAAAAGAATCTGCAATTTAAAAATAACAGAAAATGTCAATTCATCGGCAGATCGTGTTTGATAAAGTGTAAATTTCGGGACCAATGAACTCAGAGTTTGAAACCTGAATCCAACAAAAATTGGAGGAGAAAGGGGATTTCTCTTGTAACAAAATGCCTACATCACAATACGGTATTAGTTTATTTTTTACGCACTCGCGATAAATCGCCAGAAAAGCAAACCGTCTCCTTCGAGGTTGGCGATCATGGCGCAATCTACAAGTCTCCGTGAATGTAATCATCACAATGGAAGCCTGGCATTCTATGTAAAATGGAGTTTGGCGATCTTGGCATAATATCACCAAGTACACCTAGACGCAGTCTGAAAATCGCCCAATAAAACCTGGAACTGTAAGGATAAACCAAATTGCAGAGTAAACCCGGAACGCTCTTGGTGTAATCTGAAAATCGCCATATAAACCTGTTATCTGCAATATTGGCGAGACCAGCCCAAGTAAACTCGAGGCCGCAAAAATAAACAAGTGTCCACAACAGCATATGGCATCAGTAAATTTTGGAAAATGCGCCCTCCTCATAGCCATTTTATGGACTGTAACAACAACTGGATAATTTATTTTACATTAGCAGTTTATTTTTAAAGTGCGCATATACTATTATATATTCTGTATATCTATTGCGCAACAATTAATTAATTTGGTGTTCAAAATAATTTTTCAAAACAATAATTCAATATTACTAATAAATTTTAATTATTCAAGACAATAATATTTTCCAATATCTCAAAGAACTTATAATCTACGCAATTTTACAGACTAAAGCAAAAAAAAAAAAAAAAAAAAAAAGGAATAAGTGCAAAATATGTTTAATAAGGTAACACTTTCGATTCTGAACCCTACAATATTGAGGTCAAACACTGCCAAGAGGAAATACAATTATATTGCTATTACCCAACACGATAGATGCAATATCTCAATTACCACCTCCTGACAATCAGTGGAAAAAGCAGCTTCAGTATTAGTTTTTGGAAGCAAAGTTTTAGTTTTATGGTAGGAGCTTTTTGTAAAAAGGTTCTTTCCAACCTAATCACGTACTCAGATTACTTCTACAGAATGTAAATCGGATAATGTCATGATTCAAAGTTGTACTTTTCACCACGATTTGCATGTTGTCAAGTTCGTATAAAATGTACATAATTCAGCATTTTCTATTTTCCCACAAAATTTTCAAATAAGTAAAAAATAAACATTGAGACACAAAATGGAATTTTATTGTATAATTTTTTTTCTTATCACAAATAAATTCGTCAAAATTATAATACTGATTAATGGATTTGAATTTTTTTTAACATGTTATGTGCCGTCTTTCTCAGTTTTCTACATATTATAAGAGGAAGAGAGTTGAAATCGTAATTAATTTTAAGTTTTTTTTCCACATTTTTTACTTATTTTTGTTCAAGTATGTTTAGCGCCACATAGCCACGTTTAGCTCTAGCGCCATACAACTTCAATTAATCCAATCCAGCTCATTACTTTTATTCAAACATTTTTGGAAAATAGAATAGTTTCTAATTTATCTTATGTGAAACTGGAGAAATGAACTAAAACAGCCTTTAATGTACCCAAAGGAAGTTTATGTCAGACAAAAGCTAAAAATAAATCGTATTCGCTTATTTTCTAGCGAAGTACATTGACGGACATTCAGGCAAAATATTGAGAAACTTCATCTACAATCAGTGGTAAATAAGACTGTTAATGATTGTCAAGATGTAAAAAACAATTTGAAATGATATCAGTTCAAACAAAATTAAATGCTAGTAAAAAGAAATCAATCCATCTAACAGAAGCCACATGAAGTCGATTCGGAAAATGAATATCAAATTAAAATATTTCACCTTTTCAAGTAGCAGATCATTTCTGAACAATGTAAAATTCAAAGCAAAGTATTTTTACGTTGGAAATCTCGTATTTTGAAAAGACTTATTCCTTTAAAGAAAAACGCTTTAAACAAAAGAACATTATAGGACATAGCCAATTTGTGATTAATAATATCCTTTCTTTAAAAAGAAGCAATTAAAGTTGATTTGGCCATTTCGCAAAAGAAATATTGACGATCACTCGGCCAGATACAAGGTGTGGGAAAGTTACTATCTTATCTTACTAGAATTGACTTTTATAAATAAAGGAATTTAAAGGAGTGCGTCTTCACCCCTCAGGCAAAGCTGAGCAATAATAATAATTAAAAAAATTAGTTTTACAGGTCAGTTTTAATTTTAAATTCAAGTATAGAAGAAATTCAACGATTTTCTCTTATACTATACTAGCATAATGAATTCCTTGTGCGCTTCATACTACAGAAAATGTAGTATTTCTTAATAAAGGAAAGAACCTGAGTATCCATTGGAGGATTTTTTTTAGCACCTGACTGGAACTTAAAATTTATATGATTTACAATTTTTGTGGCATGAAGATATTCTGATTTTCATTTATTTATTATGAAGTTTTTGTTTCGGATATATAGGCATATATAAAATATCTATCCTAATAGAGGCCCGATATGATTTCTAAATCAGTAAAAAAAAAAAAAAAAAAAAAAAAAAAGACATGCATTTTTAATGAGATATGTTTAATATGATCCAACTTATTATTTATATTATTTCAGCCAATAAAAGTATAGTTGGAAAATTTAAAAGCTATTAGCTCCGGCTCTATTAATCATAATTAGGGCAATATTCTTGGCATACTAACATTTAAAAAAGTTATATAACTTAGCATGTCCCTATTTTAGACTACTTAAAATTATTTTAAGGAAGGTTTAAGAAATATCATCTGATCAACAAATTCAGTTTTCCCGATGTGGTCGCTGATTGGTCTAAATTAAAAACTCAAAGCTTCATAGCACGAGCAGCTTCAATAATAGAAGGGTGGGACTTTTTTCGTTTAAAACGTTGGTGTGTAAAGAATAAATTACTAAATATGTTTAATGGGGGGGGCGAACTGAATAAAATTCAGATCTCGTAATTATTTTCATAAGTACATTTACAGATGGAAATTATGGAAAATACAAATTATTTCATGACACTTTAAGCAATTTTTGACCTTTTCAATTTATTAGCCCGTGGCTAATGATTTATAAATTATTTATTGGACCATAATTAGAGTGGGCCCTCTGCACAGATCATCAACAAGCAAAAGATTTGATCCACAATTTGAAACATATTTGAATATCTAATAACAGAATAATATGCTAAATTTTGTTCAGTTGATTTCTGGCATATTTAAGTTATCATATATACATGAACATAGCTTGACGGACTTACCGAAGAAGGATTTCGCCTAGTAACTGATAGAAATCTCCCCTTTTGATGAAAAGATCACATTGATTTATATTCTCTAGTTCGATGCGTTTTTGAATTATCATTTCCACAAAAAGACAGACATTATTCTAAAACTGTTTATTAAATACCTTTGTCTTCTAAACATAGAGAATGTTTATTCTAATCTTGTAAAATATGGAAATTCGTAAAGAACTTAAATGTAATTTTAAAAAAGTTAACAAGTTTTTCTTTTAGCATAGTTTTCATATGTGAAAACAAAAATGTGCATGGTTTATTTTTAGTTACTAATTTTCAGGCTATGCACAACTGTTTTGTAGTGTTTTAATAAAAATTTAAAAATATTATTACTATTTCTCAGCGTGACTGTTGGTAGAAATGTTTGCTGAAATTTTAACTGTCTTAATGCTAGTTTGAATTTGGTCCCTTTTTCTTACTTTAATCTTAATTTATTACTCTATTCTTAAGACTAGCTCAATTATAATTTGATGTTATTAATTGCTCATGTTATTAATATTCACATATTGTGATTATAATTGCATATAATTATAGCAATTGTTCAAATGAGACATGAGGAAAGTTATTTAAAAAAAATGTTGCATTTTTTTTTATTACTGTGATAAACGATGCTAATTTTAACACAATTTTTAGAAACTAACTTCAGATAGCTTATGTAGCAGCGTATCCAACAGAAAAATAATTTAAAAAAAAACTTATATAGATTTCTGCTCAGTTACATTAAAAAAAATGTTTTTTTATCAACATCTAAAGAAGTGCTTAAATCCTCGATAAAACAAATCATTTCTTAAATTATTAATGTTAAAATGAAAAATAATTTTTCACAGGAGTCGCAGGACTATAACTTTATAATGAAGACTGTGGCTCATCAGAATTCTTTTAACAAAATTTCTTGCCAATGAATATTCTGTTAGCAATGCATGAAACATCGATAGTCTATGGCAGACCATGGCATTTTATAGAATGCCTTCTTTTTTTTTTTTAGGCAAAGTACGGAATATGAGAATTATTATATAATTTCCCGAGGCATTACGCAGAATAATAAATGCTATTAAACAAATGGTCCATGATAAGGCTATTATTTATACAGTTTATTAATTTTGTAATAAAGAGTGCATAAAATATCCACTTCATTATCTTTGCAAGCATGGCCACAAGAGGAATGAATATTTAATGACAATTTATATAGGAATGTGTATCACTAGTTTCCTTCATACATATACAAATAGCGAAAACAAAAATCTCTTCATCATCATGATTGTTTAATCCACCATCGACTATAACCTCATCCGTTTTCTAAAACAAGCTTTTCTTTTTTCCTTGCATCGGAAAGATATTTCACTCAAAGGTATTCAAAGGCATTGCCTTTTTTCACCTGGCATACGACAGAATGCTCAGCAAATGTATAAAATATTTAATCGCCAGTTCTTGCATTCTATAAAATACCGGTTTTCATACACAGTAAGTAAAAAGTATAAATATTTGAATAACTAAGTTATTTAACACGATTTTAAGCACAAATGTAACTAAGTCATGTTCAAATGATACACAGAAGCTCGTAGCATTATTTTCAATTTGTAATTCATTGTCTTCATGCGTTTACCTAGCATTTCAGTGCTACATTCAGTATTTCGGTGTAAAAGCACACCGATACTCTCAGTATAGTTAGATATCAAAAGTCGTGCACTGTAAGATTTACCATGTGAACGAGATGTATCAATACCAAGTGAATAATTAGATAAGGAAACCTCTAAAAACGGACCCAACTTACTTTTTAAATAAATCGCAAAAATTTTTTGTAACATTAAAATTTTTAATTCAACTACGATTTTATTACGGTTTCAGTTAATTTATGGCACCCATTTTATCACAGTGCTGGAACACTATGTAAACAAGAACTGACTTAAATTCATTAATAATTTTCTGGTAGGGAATATAAAGATGAATAAGTCTTAAGAAAACAATAGTTTTTATCCTATTTTGATAAAATCTGGCAGGCATGTTTTTCACAAGAAAAGGAAGGTTACTGTCAACTTTTCAAAATCCAAAAGTTAATTATCATGAAAAGTTAATGCTAATAAAAAAATTAAGTATGCTTTTGTTTTTCAGCCATACTGAAAATAACATCCCACAAAAATTGTTTTACGCTATCTTAAAACAATTTTTAATGACACCAATTTAATTTCGACATAATGTTTCTCCAATGTTAATAACTTTTTTAAATTTAATACACATTATATATAGCAATGTTTTTATTGTTATGATGAAATTAATTCAAACTAATTTTAGCGTTCCATCAAACTATTCAATCGCATGCTTTTGGCAGCATTAAAATTAAGATAATAAATTGCTTTCTTTGGACACTAACTTCAAAGTAGGACTTCTAGTTTCACTTTTATTTCGCAGAATATCTAATTTTATTTTCCACGCGCAGTAATTTTTAGTGCACAGATTCCTTTCATATTTATCAGTCTTGTCAGAAAACAAGGTAAAATTTTAAATGCACTACATATTAATAGTTTAATAGCCAGTAAAGTCAATATTCCAAGCAAACAAGTCAATATTCACCAAAGGAGGCTAATAATATTAAAAGATTTTAAAAATATATGAATCGTAGCACATTTATAATATTCTTCAGAATATTTAATAAACATTTTGGTTCTTACATACTGTTTTGCTTGTTTCGCAACAGCAAAAATATAATTTTCGTTTCTTACATGGAAATATGTCGCTTTTCAAAGAACTAATCAGATACTAACAATTTATAAAGACGGGAATTTAAATATAACCACTTATTATTTTTTTTGTCTAGTAATAAAAATCAATTGAAGCGGGCTGCGCATTTTTAAATACGGTCTACTAATATATTCGTTTTATGCATCTTTATAAATATAATATAAAAAAACAAGAGTTAATCAGCAAGAATTAATTAATGAATAAAAATATCCCACCAATAAAAACATTTATCAAGCGACTTTTCTTGCCTAGTATATTTATAAGCTATTTAAAACTGGAAGCATCAAAAAGTGGATATCTTCTTAATAGTCTGGTATCTACTATGAGATATTAGAAGTTTAAATTTACTGAAAAATAGACTGATGTTACGATAATTTCCTACACGATACTTGCCTTAAGTTCAATAGTAAATTATTTCTTTTGATCTGTTTGTGAAATTGATAAAAATAAAGGAAAGCTATTAGAGGAGGAATTTGGATGCAATAATGTACACATTATCAATAATCATGGGACTTTGTTTTTGAAATTTCAAGTGTTTTTGAATATTACAGAGATATGGATGATTTCCATAATATATATTTTATTTAAGAATTAAATATAAATAAAACTGATCTTTAGATACTAAAATTCCACTTTAATATTCTTGATAATTTAAATTAGAATTGAAATTACTTTATTCGAAATAACAATTCATTAAAATTTATTTTAATCAGGTATAATGATTCTTGATATATCTCTGTATTTTTTTTTATAAATAAAGTTTATTGATCTAAAATATAGTTATTCGGTGTATGGATTTTTAAAAAAGCCTTTAAATACTTTCTGCACTTCATATGTCAAATCACTATCAAAGAATCTTGAACTAAATCATCGCCCTAATTCTATCATGAGTTATTTAACATCCTTCGTTCACAATGAAAGAAAAAGTGCATACCCACATGTACTAACAAATGATTCCTTCTTATTAAACCACACTAATTTAAGATGGTCTGAACTGATTTATTTTGCTTGGCGTCTTTTACAGTAAGCCCAAAATTAATCAAACTTTTTCCATCACACGCCTAACTAAAACGTTTACTGCAGCCAAATTTAAACGCATTTTAACTAAATTTTTGAGGTTTTTCGACAGGATCCCGTTTTACACGTAGGTTGAGAATGTTTTCAGCAGCCGAATTTAAACACTTTTTAACTTAATTTCCAAGGTTTTCATCAAGACCCCGTTTGAAACTTAAATTGAAGAAAAGTGCCTTAGCACTGGGTTCAATATTTAAGTCATGTAACTTCTAAAGAAAATCCTACCATTAATCAACCCAAGGAAATTGTTGTAAATTCTGAATAGACCTCAAAACATGAATAACCTTTATGTCCAGATGTACAGTGATTTCAGTTTTTTTTGGTCTAATATCAATTTTTCTTGCCAACCATCATTAAAGACTAACAACCTGCACTAATTACAACACCAATAGCTTTTTAGTAGCATTTCCACTTTTCAATAACTGATTAGAAAGTGGTTTTCGAATGTATGGAACAATCTAATAATGACCCAGAACATTTTTAATAAAGAAATGTTAAATTAATTTCTATCCTATCAAACCAATTTGCTTCTGAACAGAGAAATCCCGTTGAACAATTTTACAGTACAAGTAAAATTAAGATTCCAGTTCCACCGCACACACAAAGAGAAATGCAGACAACCATGAATAAGGAAAAGGCCCGTAATTTTGGAGAAAAAAAGGGCAATCTATGGCAGAAACGACGCATATAAAACCAAAACCGGACCCCATCGAGCGTTCCTCGGAAAGATCGGGGCCGGCGCTTTCTCCAGAGAAGACTCGCCAATAAATAACGGCTCTTTTGCACTTAAGAAAAGAAAAAGAGAGAAAAAAAAGTAGCAGAAATTCCGAAGTCGCGTTCTCGGAAAAACGCGGCGAGAACTTAAAGGCGGGGGGCAAAGGAAGAGGGAGGAAGGGCGTGGAATGCGAATCAATGGCTTTGATTCTCGCGCCCCTGGAAGCGGACCTTTAACCTCCCCCCTTGGGAAAGTACGTAAAAAGGAAAAAGGGGGGCGCACGAATGCGATTCTTGGAGGCCCCACCCACCCGTCTCACTTGGGTGTGACGACCCGAGAAGTATATCTCCGATGTTGAGTACCAAACGAATTTTAGGGTGAATCTTCTTTATAGAAAAGATAACTATTTTTGAAAAAAAGCAAGTGCAATTTTACAAAGAAAATTAATAATACGTAATTATTAAAAGATGTTATGTTTATCCCTTTTTAATGTCACACTTAAATATTTCAAATAACATGATACCTTATAAAACAGGTAGAATAAATTTTTCCTTAAATTATATTTCTCTATTTCAACATCTATTTTTATTTTCTCGTATACGTCGTATATGTAGTGTATGAACTTTACATTACATTTGCAGCTTTCTATTACATTTTGAGTAAAAGTGTTCAGAGGAAGTCTGTTCAAATCTAGTTAATACGATAATTACAAAACGAAGAGAGCTAGATAGATTAAATTCGGCACACAGGTTAAACATCTATAGTGTAGACACAGCTAAATTTTGAGCCAAATCTAATTACGGGTTGACTGTCGATTTGTACTTTCAAAAACATGTAAACGCGATCATTCAAAAACGCAATGATTTAAATATATCAAATTTGGTATGCGATTTTGTGACTATAAGTGCAGTTTTTTTAATCAAATTTTTGTTTTAATCGGTTGAGAAAAGCGTGTCTAAAACACAAATTTGAGTTACGGAAACTTAACTGCATGCCATGTATTATTTGTCAATCAACTCGCCAAAGATGACTCGATAGAATGACTATTTACGCCATAAGTTAAAATTTCGTATCTATTGTACGTCAGTTACATGTAAAGCTTTCTCTGGCAGACAAGTTAATTAGAGATTATGCGAGAAAGTTTTGGGGTGATTACATCCGCTGGTTTAAAAAAAGAAGTTTTCCGGTAGTTAGAGTAAAATCACTAGCAGAAACAGATTCGTGAATAGTTGATTACTTATCTTGGGAAAGAAATTGGTATAGAAAACGGCCAATTTAGTAATAAAGATTCAAATAATTTTTTTAAAAAAAAGTCTCTTTTTATTAATTTAAATAGTTAGATTCAATTTCTACTACTATCCGTTCTATATTTATATGACTAATTCATAATAAAAGAAGAAAAATTCAGTAGTTTATATTTAAACCGGACGCGTTACATTCGAACAAATGTTAAAAGAACTGTTAAATACCATGCAAATAATTTAAGAGAAAATGTAGGGAATCTATCTACATCAGAATAATCAGAATCTTTATTTTTTCGTTTTTTTAAAATTTATTTTTATTATATTTCTTTTCCATAATTTAAGCACTTATACAAAAGCTCTAGTATTGTCTTATTTGATTTCATTCATTAATGAATTGCGATTTTCTTATTTCATGTAATTAATTTGTTTATAGTATTTTTTTCTCAAAATCCTTTAAAAGGTTAAAAAAAAAAAAAATGGAGACACAGTGGGAGTGAAAAAAACAAAGGATTCCGGCAATATCTATGGGAAAAATTATTGTATAATTTGTATGCGACATTTAATAAAGAAATATTAATCTATCACAGCAATTCAAAGAATAATAAGGCCATTTTCTCAAGACCATAATTCTTGAGAAAATGTAATATCAACGGAATTAAATACGTTTAAAGATGGGCGTTGCTTCTTTACAAGGGGGGAAGTATACGACAGATATTCAATGCATATATTTGAGATGTTATTGCATGCTTCAAATATTTTTATAAATAGTTTTTAAAAAATGCCTACAGACGAAAGCAAAATTTAAGGCATTTATTTAACGAACCTTTTAAGCTCCTTTCTTTCCCCATTGAGTTATTTTACTTTATTTATTTATTTTGCACCAATAAACAAAAATACTTTGGGATCTTGTGTATATTACAAAACACATTCACTAGTCAACATAAAAGTTCAAGACTGAATGTTCTATTCTTGTGTAAAAAGTATCAGGGGTCTATGCTCATGTTTGATTTAAAAGACACATAATTTATTTAACTGAATTCCCATCAGTTCATTTTAAAACGACTTTTTAAATGATTAATTATTCTGGTTATGAATATCAGGTAGTCTGAAAGAAAATATTGCGAAGGTTTGAATGATCTCAATGCTGTTGTTCTGCAATATTCTATTTCATATTATGACCACAGTTTCAAGAGGTCCATCTAGAGGCCTAGATGTTAAATGTTTTGTAAGAGAAATACTACAAAATGTCTCGTTTTTGAATAGCCTTTAATTCTATTATGTCCACGGATGCGTTCTGTCAATAGATATAATTAACTGAATTTCACATAATTTAATAATTAAATATTCATTTCCTTTCACAAAACTCGGAAGAACTTTTAACAAAGAAAAACATTTTTATTAGTTCCAGATAAAAATCTGACACTGATCTTTTAAAATAATTCCTTCCAAAATCCTTACAGTTTGTCATTGACATTTAAAGAACTGTGGTTGAAAAAAAAAAAAAAATGCCTATTATGGGGTTGTATACATATCATTCAAAAAAGGGAAATAATCTGTTAATGAAAAGTTAGCCTGTAATCAAGATTTGATACGATGCAAGTTAATAAGGAGTTAATCAATTTAAAGCACCTACTATCAGTCGAGCAGGGACAGTTTTAGCATCGATAAAACGCACTATCAAACACCCGTGTACGACAGGTAACCGTTTTTATTTACTCTGAACACGGATCCTAATAAAAAGGGCGGCGGGGCTGTTGACATTCTTGGAACCATGCGGCGATTTTAAATGGCCCGCGTAGGTTTCAATTAAGTTTCTTTATTTCTCTCATTTCGTGACGCAGCTGAGCGTTGGAAATTTTTCCAGTAGAAAAATTCGTGCAGACTCGCGTGGAAGTGGGGATTGGAGACGGATATCCGGGAGATTCCGGCTCAGGACACCACTCGGAATAGAAGAGATGAATATAGGAAAAGTAATCATTGCCGATGAGAAATATAACACTTTTTTACTAATAGCTGAAACAGAAAATTATTTTTTTTCCACTTCCTGCAAAACATGTCCAAATATCCGATAAGTAACAAAACTATATTTTTGTCAGTTTTCGTATGATATACGATTCAATACGATTTAGAACATTATTTTTGTGACCAATTAACTGAGTAATCTTCGAAGCGGCTTTTTTCATTTGTCCTATTTTTTTTTAAAGCAACTCATATGGATTTCTCTTGAAATATCTCGAATAAATTATTCTTAAGAATTAAATTCTTTGGTTAAATGTAAATGTTAGGTCCATCCAGTTTTTCTGATTATACAGCCATTAGATCAAAATTATTGGACGCTAGAAATTAAGGTTTTTAAAACATTATATTTAAGTAAAACTCATTTTAAGGCATCAATAGTTCTCTTCTCACACGAATGATATCAATAAAAAATCGAATAAAATCATTAATCAATTTTATTCATTTCAATAAAAAAAGAAGCACGTACTGTAGCAACATAAAATACATACATTTCAAAAAGCATAACACAACAACACTGATTAGAAATTATCAGCTTTAAGAATTTTTTACAAATATTTAGTTTCAGATAAATTATTGTATTTCGATAAAATAAATAAAAAATTACAACAAAGCTAATAATCAGACTAGATGCTGATATAAATTTTTGTTGGTAAAAACTTATCAAAACTTATTTTGAAATATATCATTCTTCCAAGAATACAAGTCAGTACACAAGTATAAAAATCTAAAATTATTCAAATACAGCCAGGACATTCTCGAGGATAGAGATTCCAAATCTGTACGGTACCAATACTCGCAGGAAACACGTACTTCTAAGATAAAATTTACATAAAAAGTGAAAGCTATACAAGTCTGAAAGTATAGTAAGTAACAGTGACAGAAAAGTACCAACAACTCGGTTGCTCGGTTCAAGCAATACAATTTTTAATATTTTTTTACGAAGGCAAAATTTATAGTTAAAACACACTGGTCTCATGTAAAGAAAATAGATATATAAAAATATTAAGAACACATATTGCAGTTAGTTCGATGAATCTCTATACATGATATTAATGTCTTCATTTAATACATCAGCTTTCACTATTCCATGGAAACAAACACATGTATTTCATTAAAATTCTTTCATTTGAATATTTGATTTTTATGATTAACAATTGTTAATTTTAATTACAGTATTATGAGAAATATTTTAATGCAAATAAAAGGAAGTGCTAATATTCTAATAAAAAATGGAATAAAATATTTTTTTTAAAAAATACAAATATTGTGAAGTTTATTTGCGTAATCCAACTCTTAAACTAGCCAAACCTCTTAAAATTGCTAACAAAAAGTTCTATGAGAGAACGAATAGTTGGAACAGAAGAAGAATATGACATAAGGGGACTACTGGAAAATGAAAAAAGTTTAATTAAGGAGTACAGGAGGAAAAGGATTTAGAATCGTTGTTCTATGACATCATAATAACTTTATCAAAAGCTATGTTACGATCATCTGATATATTTATCATGATAATTATATTTAATTATGAATCAAATCTTATTTTTTGGCTGCATAAAAGCGTCAGCTATTAAAATAGATGTAGTTTTATTACTTCTCCGTCTGGATGATGATTTTAATTGAAGCTTAATTAGTTATTCTGAAAAATATCTGAGGCATATTCCAGGTTAGTATTTTTCTTTTAACTGAAATAAAACATTTAGAGACATTAACGTTGAATTTCCGTTCCAGAAACTGGATATCATCTAAGCTAAAAAGATAAAAAATTAAACTCGATTTAAATAGAAATTCTAATTGTGAAATTAAGTTTAAAAATAAACAAGAAAAAAAATGAAACGATTTTTAAGCAATAACAAAAGGAAAAAAATATATAAGTTTTATTTCTTAATATCTAATAGTGTTAATTAATAATACATAATTCAAAAATTCAAAATATTTCCTTTTTTTTAAACAATAAATTCCATAAATAATAATTTTTATAAAAAAATTGTAAATATCTCTCAACGTGTTGAAAGATTTAATACGAATGAGGGGTTTTAAAATCCATACACTGAATTTAATATACTTCGCACACATTTAAAGCCTTGAAAAATTCACTCACGATAAGTAAGAATCACGATACATAAGAACATAAGGTTTGGATATGGTTAACTAACGAATGTTATTTAAAAAATAATTAATATGTTACTTTAAAATAATTAATTTAAAATAATAATTTGATGTTTTTTGGTTTTGACTTCGAATAAACCAAAATAATTTTGAATTATAGACGAGATTTTCACAAAAAGCTAAAAGAAAATTTAAGAAACCAAAGAAAAATCTTAATTAATGAAATATTTATATCAACAAAATTCGAGTAAGCATAATTCTACTGTATCTCTAAGTAACATAGCTTAGGAAAAATTACAATTTAATTTTTATTGAAGACTGATAAAACATTTTCAGTAAGATAGAGATAAACATATTTCATTTATTGATATAGCAAGAGAATTCTTCTTACGGCAATGCAAAGGAATGCAACAAGTTATCTATGACAGAAGGGAGAAAAAGAAGGGGAAAAATAGTAATGAAAAATTTAATGACTTTAAAGAAGGATAATTTATAAACAATCCTAGCACAACTATTTATCGTTACAAATAATTGTTACAAAAATAATTTTATGCATTTTACACATTTAGTCACTTATTTCAAGAAACTAGTAGGCAAAACCGAATTTTAACAATCTTTCAGAATGTTTATGTATAGAAGACAAAGCATTTTTATGTGGCAATTTAAATCATACTAATAATAAAAGTAAGAGAAATCAAGGAATTGATTACTTTATAATATTATTTACAATTTTTGATTCACAAACTTCATTTTCCCTCTTTGTCAAAAATGCCGAATGCCAAAAATGCTGATACATTCTGAAATTCGTTTAATATTTTTAGTATACATATCTTATAATAAATCGCATTATCTGGTTTCTAAAAAAATAGGATAGAGGATTATTGTTGTACAGATATAGATGTGAATAAAGAGCATTCACTGCTAAGCATTACAGTTTCAGCATAAGGTAAGTTAGCTTTAATTAATAACCAGCACTGGCACGAACTAATTTGCCCTAACAAAATTCATTGATAAGATATGATAAATTATGCCTTTTGAATTTGCATTATATGGAAACATTTAAACAATAGCATATTCCTGAAAAATGAAACACCGAAGTTCCATCAGTAGTGTCGTGAACTGGAAGTTATTTGTACCTTAAATGAATATCACAGTAAAAGATATTTGCGATTATTACACTGATAAAATATACTCATAATTAACTGCTCATTAAAAAAAGTGGTAATTTAGAAGTAAGGAATAATATCTATTTAAATTTTTTATATAAATTTATTAAGTCTTTATAATCTCAGTCACGATAAATATTGATGTCTTGAAGATAAAATTTCTGTGAATTGAAAATTCACTCATTTATTTATAAACATTAATTCTCAGAATAACTTGTTTGACACAAAATATTTCATTTTAATTTTCTAAATAATTTATACTAACTTTTTCTGTGTTTTATATTAATTATGTCTTTATAGTTTTTAAGACCCAATTTAAAATAGCTAAAATCTCATAAACTTACAATTAAAACATAATTTCAGAAACAATACGAGGAGCAAAATTAAAGATTTTTTACTATTCTATGTACTGAGAATAAATGTAACTTTCCTAAAAATAAATCTCCAGTTATTAAAATCAAGGAAATTAGCTTATTCATTTAATATCGCGAGAAGAAAAATGTGAAGCTTTAATCACAAAGTTAACAGCAAAGAGAGCAGGCTCTTAAAAAGCAAAAATAACAAAAGTTTGTAACACATTCCACCAGATGAACAATTACATCACAGCCTGAAATATAAAATAATGACATTTAGGAGAATTTTTAGAAAATGTCCTGGATTGCATCATTTTACTTATATGCAAATAATTCATTAAGAGAAATATAAGCATTAGCTAGAATTTTTAGAAAATGTCCTGGATTGCATCATTTTACTTACATGGAAATAATTCATATTAAGAGAAATATAAGCATTAGCTAGATTGACTTTTTTTTAAAGAAGTGTTTGGATAAATCTTTTTTCAGTACGGCAATTCCTTCGAATATTATTCGACTACATCTAGATTCATACTGCCACCAATGTAAGGATAAAATATTCAGACGTCCTGCATCCAGGTTTATCATTGCTTGTCCTGACTAAGGCCCTCCACACCCAAAATTTATAAGTTTTAGGTTGAAGGTCAGTCTTGCATCTCATTCCAAAGACTCATATTTTGCATTTGCAGCGTCTCATCGACTAAATATCTCGTACAAGAGAAACGATGTATTATTCATCAATCAATCTGTCATGTAATTATCAAATGTAATGTGAAGGCCCTAAATTATTGGAAAGGAATACAGGAATATTTAAGAAAGTATTTAATGTTTCCTAACATTTGCTTGACTATTCACAGTCGAATTGTCTGATGCAGGCATTGTCTTCAGACAAGTTTGAAGCGGAAGAGGGAGAGTTAGATGTGACAGTTATGAATAATTTTAATTTTGGATTTTAAGATTTATTAATCTAGAAGCTATTACTAAAATTTAGGAGGGATAGTTAAAATGGTCATATAGAATATTAAAAATTTTCCATTGTATCCCGAAGACAAATATTTCTTTAAAAAAATTCACAAAGTTTTATACACCGATTTATTAGAAAAGTATTTCTTTTATCGAGTTCTTTAGAGATTAAAACTATTTCCATATATTCTTGCAGTATAAAAGTTTTTTTCCCCTCTATAATTTTTTATTGATTCATTTTCATATATGCATTTATTTATATTTTATCTATTAATATTTCTATCAGCAACTTTTAGCTGACTTCTAAATGGGAAAAAATTAATTAGTAATAGCTGAAAGGAAATAAATACAATTCTTTAACAAATTTTAGAGAAATCGTATGTTGAAATAATTTGCTCAGTAATTTTTGCATACAAATGTTGAAGAATATCACAGAAGAAAATTCCATTTAGATAAGCAGCACACAATTTAAGTATAAATTAAAGAGTTCCGTACGTATAAGATGGTTTATAAAATCTGTTCTTGATCAAAAATACATTTTATATCAAAAAAATTATGCTTTTCTTTTAGAAATTCAGTGAATATAAACTAAAGAATTACATTCGACTTTTGTCTATCTGACCTAGTAGAAAAACTAGTTATTCGAAATCAAATGAGGAATAATTTACTTTTTCTAAAAAGTAAATTATTCCGTTTTCACTTTATCTTAAGTATCACATTTCAAATATATGTAACCATTTATCAAAGAACAGTAAAATAAACTTAAATAGTTTATGTAAAAAGTAAACCTACGTTTTAGAATAATGTGTTATTTTAGAAGCATATGTATTCAAGTTGTTCAAGTACATGATTCCACATTTCCTGCAATTAAGTCATATTGTAAAATTTATTTGAAAATGTGTATAGTAATTTTATTCTTGAACTTTTGATAATAAATTTTTAATACGTACAATACAGAACAGAATAAACATTAACAAAGAGTAATACTGTATTGTCATCAGGAAGTATGCATAAAAAAAAGATTTTGATACTAAATACAGTGCTTTTTAATGATATTGTTACGGCAGGAGGACAGCATTTATAGAATTCGGGCTTAATCTGTTCGATTGTCAAAACATTAAGCCAGTTAATAATTGGAAGTGAGCAGGGATTTATAATTCTTCTCAATTTAGAATTTTTAAAAAATACATTTTATTAGAAATTTTTGAAAACTTTTCTAAAAGCAAAAATATTTGAATTATTTTAGACTTATTATTTTTTACTATTTTAGCCAGAGCTTCTGTGATTATAAAGAATGCATGGATCTGTAGAAGAATGCTGAAATCGACGAGGAGCCTTCTGTCTTTCAGATTCTTAGAAATAAAAAATATTTAGAATATTTTAGAGAAAGAATAAGAATATTTTAGAAATAAAAAATAGTTCAGTAAATTATCATACCTTTGAGCATTTCTTTAAAATATGTTGATAATTGGATACAAACCTTCTTTATTATGATCAGTGAAAGGCGGTTTATTTTCTTAATTTAATTTCGGGATTACAACAAAATTTTCTAAATAAAAATTCAGGCCACGGATTTTTTTTTTAAACCCGAAAAAGAGCAGAGATTAAAAAACGTTAAGGAATGTTTTGGTGAGAAATTCGTGATGTTTAACTTATTCATAACTGAGAAAAGAAACATTGATTTGAAAAGGTAACGCAGTGATATAAAACTACACCTATTACTTAGCCACGAATTTTGCCACAGAATGGCAAATATTTTATGACCAAAAATATCTATTCGAAACGAATATCCTTAATCTAATTTCCTTAATCCAATTTGTGTAAAAGAAAATGCTTTTTAGGTAATAAATAATCGGAATACGATGCGATTCGTAATTTCAAAGAAATTAAACGTGAATAAAATATTTTTCTTTTGCTTTAAATTAAGATTAAAAACTTTTGTAATAATGTTTTCTATCTGTTTTTATCGAATTGCCCCGCTTTTCCACCATATTATAATAACTAAAAAGAAAATTTCAAGCTTAGTAGGGTCATAATAATAATAATCCTGGTGTGACTAATTTAGGATGTCTGAATCTAGAATGCAATTTAATAGATGAAAATTTGACAAACGAAAATTTGCTATACAGCAATAGTACATCGAATGAAAATTGCACCAATGGAGCGGGGATAAATCCATTTCAGTTTAAAATATACAATATGCAAAGAAAAGAAGAGAAATCCGGAATACAACTGTCTGAAAAAAACACAAGAAGGATTTGCAGCAT
The DNA here is from genome assembly GCA_026543865.1 of Argiope aurantia. Lineage (NCBI taxonomy): Eukaryota > Metazoa > Arthropoda > Arachnida > Araneae > Araneidae > Argiope > Argiope aurantia. The sequence goes on along the minus strand of JAPMOR010039264.1, from coordinate 113,794 downwards.
TGCTTTTTCATTGGGAAATTAAGGGGGAAAAAATGCATGACATCCATTTTCGACTTTTAAGTTGCAAGTTTCCCAGAAGTTAATGAGAATTGCTGACCACATCAACAAACACATGATATTCTAAATAAAGTTAATTTATAATTCGCAATATTATAAGTATAATTTAAAATTATCCTTTTTAACAAAAATGTTAACTTTTCTCGTTCAAGCAATTCTTTAACAAAATACAAATTCATACATTTAATAAATCTTTAAATTTATTTACAAATTATTTGGTTAAAAAAATCAAATGATTTTAGCTTGCATATTAATATAAAGAAACTAATTCAGAAAATTATAAGCAAGAGCCTTTCTTTTCCCACATTATCTACATTTAAATTGATTAATGGATATGCGCCAACCTAATACCTTCATTTACCCAGCTCATGAACAAGACAAAAGCAGAAAGAATATTAATCAAAATAGAGCATTTTACATAGCTTCAAAATACGCAAGTGGAATCGAAAATTTTAGAAATTTTTAAATAAATCTCTTGGAATGATTGATGTAAAATATTTACCTCAGTTTTATAAGTATAAATTATAAAAATATCAATTATTACGAAATTATTAAAATATATTATTAAGAAGATATTATAAAACTATACTATATAAGAAATATTATTTTGATAAAGAAGAGTAGAAAATAGAGCACAGCTTTCGTTTCGATACCAAGAATGTCAGCAATATTGAAGCTAATAGAAATTTTTTCATAATTATAACTAACTGATTATAACTAGCAAAATGTTCTTACAAATCTGGAAATGATTTGACATATCAATTTCAGATTTTTTTTTTCAAACCTTACTGAGAAATATTTGTATTAAATGTAACAATTTCGTGAAATCAAATCATCATATCTGAAATTATATGAATCAGATTTTACATTGTAGCAGAAAATTAAAGAAGGTTAAGAAAACTTGAAATACGAAAGTTTAAAATTTTCATATTCCTTAAGAGCTACGAATGTCATATGCTTTATTTATATAAATGAAAGTTAGAATAAAAAAGTTGGATTCAACCGGTATATAAATTCTATTGTCTTTTAATCTGCGATAAAGCACTTCCAGGGAAAAATTTGGAAAGGACCACTATATAAAATGATTTCATGGAGTAAGATTAGATATATCAGAAGTTGAAATCATAGGCTCACCACTGAAAGAATTTTAGAATTATTTCAATAACAAATGTCTGAATGTTAAATGACAAAATTTAACGCTTCTTTACGTTTCTGCATGTGGGTGGTTATCAAAATAATGGAAATATCTGTGAATAAGTGACAAAAATGCGCTTTGTAAGCATTAAAACATAATCTTAGTTTCAGTTGTTTTTTTTTCAATATAAAATGTATATATCATGGTAGTTATGAGGAAGCTTTAGGGAAGTTGAATACGTCTTGGAATTTTATTAAAAGCGTAAAATGTCAAACTTTACAGACTTTCAAAGAGTCCAAATTGTAGGAGTCAGGCAAAAGCAAATAAGATTGAAAATCTCAGCTTAGACATTTTTAGAGTTATGGTGTCTAAAGTCATGATTGCGTACACACAGCGCGGCAAGACAAACATGGTAAAGAAAACAGTTTATTGAAGGGTGTTGAAGTGGATTGCGATGTCTAAAAAGAAAACGGTAGCCAATATGACCGCAGAGCTCAATCAGCAACTGGATTCTCCAATGTCAAGAATTTCAATTAGGAAGCATCTTCATAAATAGAACAGTTACGGCAAAGCACCAATTGCCAAGCTACTTGCTATAGATATTAATGCCAAATGTTGACTATAGAGATGCTATAACCACAAAACCAGGTGGGTTGATAAGAAAACTATTATATGGTCAGACGAATCATCTATCACACTTTTTCCCTCAACAGAACGGGTACATGTTTGGAGGACATTTGCACAAGCGTTATGATCTCATTTCAACTGTCAGACATGGAGGCGGGTCTGTCATGATATGAGCAGCCGGGTAATGTCTTTCAGCTGGTCTAATCATAACCCTGAAAGGAAGGATTACTGGGGTGAAGTAAAGAGAAGTTTTAGCTGACCAGGTCTGTTCTATGATGCAAACTTTGTTTCATGAAGACATGGAATTTTCTAGGATAATACACTTATCCATGCAGCGAGACTTGTCCAATCATGGTTTGATGAACATGAGTCCCTCGACCTCAATATAATCGAACCGTTTTGGTCTATTTTAAAGCGTTCAATCCGGAATCGATATCTTCCACTAGTATCTTTGTCAGAACTTTTACAATATATCCATGAAAAATGGTACAATATTCCTCTAAACACTATTTCACACTTTTATGATTCGATTTTCAGACGAACGCAAGCTGCATTACATGCCAAAGCTGACCGCCTTATTAATAAAGATGCTTGTATTTGTTTGTGGTATTTCTATTATTTTGATAATCGCACACACACACATACGCTTAGTTTCAAAAGGCATTTAGAATTGATGTGTTTTTTTTTAACTCACTTTACAGCATACACTCACAAAAAATGAAACAAAACACACCTTTTATTTTAATACATCATTAATTATCTACTATATGTTGAAAATATTGTCCAAATTATGTTAAACATTTACAAAAAATTTAATCGATTTTTTATGCAATTACCCAAATTTAGAACACATTTGGATGCCCAGTCAAATATAAAATGATCAAGTATCGAAAACTTTTCCGCCAAACAAAAATAGCAATATTTGTGCTTAAGAAAGCCTTTCTTTTCAACATAACCGCAAACTATTGCATATTTCTCTCTTTATAAAATAAAAGCAATGTTTTTAAATATTTCCTACTCTCTCTCAAAAAAAAAAGAGAAAAAAAAATATTCTCATCATTATGATCATTTCCCGACCTACAGAGCAAACTATTTAATAAAAATAATATCAGACGGAAAACCGCACACATAAAAAAAACAGAATGCCGGAGTTCAGGTACAGCGCATTACAAAATTGGGGCTATGTTTTCAAAGCCCTTTTTCTCGACCAACCGTGACTTGGACTAATATTATTGTTTTTGTTCAAGAATTTTTGCGGGACTTGGGGACGGAAGAAGGCGGGCGGAGGAACACAAGAATAGCAGCTCTTCGTCACGGTCCGGCAGTAAAGGGATTATTTTGTGAGAGGGTGGAAGGCGTAAAAGACGACACATCCAGAAAACAGTTGTCGGTTAATGGGCTGCGACGCCGAAGACAAACCTGTACTAACGGTTTCACGCTCAGGTTGAAACGGACACGCTATTTGTAGGAAATGAAATCTGTATAATTAGGTAATTTACCAGTGAGTTACACTTCTTCTTTAGTGATTCAATAAAATTTTTCGGTCCGTTAAATGCTGTTCAATAAATTAAATACTAAACGATGCCGTGGTGGCACAGAGACAAGTGAGGATATGGAGGATAATGCCCGGAAAGTGTGCAAAATATATCAGGCACATGTGCAAAATATTATAATTTATAAGTTTTTATTTGTAGAATAGTACGGTTCCTTAAAGGGTAGTTGATGTATTCATCAGATCTGGGGACGGATCACACCATTTTGGATGTGGATAAATAATGAAAATAACATATGCATGATGGCTCTCTTCAAAATTCCCCTAATAACATAGCAACGATCCGACAAAGTTTAACATGTTCCAAGTTTGCTTACAGAGTAGATCTTACACGAAATCAGCATTGGAACCTGCGACCCTTTCGTGTATCAAAGTCCAGAGTGTGTGCCAAAAGAATCTTATTCACAAATACATATTGCCACTCTAAGGGATGCGAAGACGCTTCAGGGCCTAACTGAAAAGTTAACTTTTAAGACTAATATAATTAGGTAATTAAACTGATATGATTAGAAAATTTTAACTTTTTTTAACGCATATCAGTATTTGATACTACAACTTGGCTATTTTTTGCTTTAAAACGATATATTCTTTAAAATTGCACAAAATGAAACTTATTTCAGGTACCACGCTATTTTCTAAACGAATTTGTCTGTACCCAATGACAACAGAAATTGGTAATATATAGAAATCTAAGAAGGACCGCACCATCAATAATACATATTGATATGCGTTACGATACGTAAAAAAGGCTTCAAGGATTACAATTCTGTTTGATATGCAAAGTTCCAATACTCATCAATCTGTTTAATGATGTTAAACTTAAATTCTCTTCAAATATTTATATTTACTTTTAAATACCTAAAATCATGTTAAGAATATTTGAAATAGTGAATTCATACAATGCATCATTTTCTTTATATTATTAAACATTAATTGTCACTGTCTATTCAACAACAACTCATTCTTTATTCATCTTTTAAAATTAACTTGCCATAATTATAATGTTGAATTTTCCTTATAAATTTTCCGAAATTTATTAATTTACAATTGGAGCAAATTTTTTTGCGTTTATTAGGAAATACATGAGCCTAGTTGATAGTTAAAGTTCTATGATTAGATGCAAAATTAGTGCTGCTTCAATTCTATTACTTCTGAAAAAGAAACTTAAGACCAATTAATTGAAAAAAACGTGTTTTAAATGACTTAACGCAAAACGAACCCTTTCTATTACATATGATTAAAATAAACACAAAATAACTTTGCATACTTCGAAATATAAAATGCATACATAATTACTTTGTTTTAGTATTGATTCGATAATTTCAATTTTTAAAAATGGAATACAAGTAATTCGCAAAAGCAAAATAATATTCGAAAAGATTTAAATGGCATTTTTTCTTATTTATACTACTTTTAGATTCAACAGTCTCGAATAGCGTTTTGGCACCTTTTGTACTCATCAAAATAACTAATAAATTAATTAAAAAAAATGCAGTAAGAAATGTATCAGACATAAAATCTAGCAAAATAGATTCAAAATTCCTTCCTGTAGAAATTGAGAAATTTTTGATAAGAATGATAACATAATAATTTAGATATTATGTTATCGTTCATATCAATATCTAAGGAATATAAAATTAAATTGGAATGGCATACGCATAAAAAATCGTTTTAATATGTATTTTGAAAGCAAATTATGAATACTCGCAAAACGTAATACTCATGACAACAACCAAATCATATATATACGATTTTTTTTAATTTAGATTATTATTATTATTATACTCACTAAACGTAACAACATGACAACAACAAATCATATATTAATGATTTTTTTATTTAGATTATTATAATTTACTGAAAACTTCACATTCCATAACTATAATTTTGGAAGCTATTTCTACTGTCTCCAATATTTTATTGTTTAAAATTTTTGAATTGTTTATTTATGACAAATATCCGCCATATTAATATTGTTATTTTTATTGCAGGCAGGAAGTTCAAGTGCAATATATTCTAAAGATGGAAGAAACTAGTATCAGTACTCTAGATGCAATATATTTACGGCCATATAATGTTTCAGTATGGCTTTAAACGAAGTAATATTGTTAATTCCGTAAGTCACATTTTCAAGATTATTCTTCCAAGTTTTTTAAATATAAAGAGAAAGACTCAAAAGCTACTTTTTAATCAAGAATAAAAATTTTAACAAATGATTTTAGTAAAGCTTTCATAATATAATTTTTAAAACATAAATTTTGTTACAAATCATCTTAAATAATGTATGATTTTGATTTAAAGCTAGTTCAATCCTTAAATAATGCATAATTTAGATTTAAGACTAGTTAAATTCTAAAATAATTGGTCTCTAATAATTTTTGTCTCACTCAGATTCCATAAAAAAGCATAATCCATGAATTGATTGAAACAAATTATTAACTACATAACGTAAATTTGAATCCAAATCCTAGAAAATGCAAATTTTTATGACAATATTATTTATTTGGAAACTAATACGGGAGAAAAAAAAAAAGGAAGAAAGAAAACCCTAGTAAATCAATTCATCTAATTAGTGCTTCAAATATACATTTTAAAAAATTTGATTTGTGCTCTTGAATACTTTAAAAAGTTGGTCTACAGAAAAATTTCCTTTTTTTAACGTAAATGGATTTTAAACCCAGCTGACGATAACTGATCTCTTCATAAACATAGAATGAAAAAATATAGCTATATTTCGATAAATTAATAGCTGAAAGATTTGTAGGAGTTTTGAAAAGAAGCATGCATGGGATATTATAAAAGATAGGTAAAAAAAAAAATTACTTAAAAATTCATGTTTGATTTTTAAAAAATTCTCATTAATTTTTAAATATTAATAGCACGATTTTAAAAATATAATTATTTTTATTTATTAAATGAACACCATAAATATTCTAAAAATTAAACAAAAAAAATCCCCCATACGATTTTAGAAGTAAAGCGCAATTTCTTCTTTAATAGTCCTTTAGCATAAGCAAAATAATTTTGTCCGATGCGATGCCCACAAATGGGAGAAAAATGGTAACCTTCTCTGAAATAAAAATATTTTTTTTGTGAAATATCACTGCGATATCAATTCAGAAAATAGAAGATGTAGTGAAAGTTAAAAAAATTTTCTTCACTAACCCACATTACCTGTTTATATTATCCTAAAAACAATAGTTGGATTCTGAATATAAAAAAAAAGGTTTAAAGACTTAATTTTTCTCCTTAAGACAAGGAAAATATTCCTTTTTCAGATTTATTGCTCTAAATATTAATTAAAAATTTTAAATCAAAAAGGGACCTCAATAACTAACCATTGAATTTTTTTAAAGAGCCAGTTTTAATATATCTGCTATTAAGGTGACTTATATTAACAGTTAACACTTTTAGAATATATATCACCACAGCGATAATGAGGTAAATAAAATTATGCAACAACTAACAATGAAATAATTAACTTCAAAGGCGGACAGACTAATACGCTATTTTCCATATTTAACTATATTTAAAAATCTATTTTGTATGTATAGTTAATTATTTTAAAATTTCTCTATTCCTTAATATTTTTTGTTCTATTTTTTCGAAACTTTCCATGGATTATCTTTGAAAAGTATTTAGAAATTACTAAGAAATTTGTAATGTAGAGTATACAAAAATTTTCATTTTCAATAACAGCTATACTATTTTTTCTTCATTTATCCAAAATATTATAACAAGACGACTGACTATAAATGATATAAATGATGATTTATTTGAGAAGTGTAACTTGTATAGAAATAAATCTGCTTTTTGGCAGACAATTTTAAACAAATGAATTGTTGAAATACAAGAGCTGTGAGAAAACAAGAAGAATTCTAAATCTAGTCAAAAATTTGTTTCCCAAAAACATTAAGTGCATGCCCGCAATTTTCTATGAGTAAAAATGATTTAGTTTCTCTTTGTGAACAGATTTAAATTTGAGAAATTCTCAGAGTTCTTAATACAATATATTTTAACATACTATAGCGAACGCTCACAATTCATAGCATGGAATACAACAATTTTAATTGCAAGAAAAATGATACTGAAATAAAAAAAAATCATATTGAAAATCTTAATCGCCTCTGGATGATTGAATAATACTGAATTGCCACTATTTTTCAATAATATTCCAGAAGTCATTTATTTAATTAACACTTAAAATTACAGAAATATAATTCAGAAATATGGCAGCACAAATATTCGAAGAAATACATAATTTTCAAATTTTATAATCATTTAACTATTAATTAGAGAATTAAAGCAGTAATAATAGAAGAAATTAATTATTTAAAAAATATTAAAAAAAATTGATTTTTCACATGGGCTCTGAATAATAATTTGATAATTTAGTTGATTTGAAGGAATTTCTTTTAATTTCAGATTGTTTTAGTAAGATTTTGAAAGTGGCATATTGAACCTATATTTATTCTAAAAATAGTGAGCAATAAAAGGATAATAAAGGAAATAACATCAAGCGACTGTTTTTTAAAAATATCTGTTAAAGTAGGAGTATGAAATGGATGTCAACTATTTTTAATTGAAAAATACAAAAAGGGACATTTAAAACGGAACTACAAAAAAAGGAACATATCTATTTAATACATAAACGCCATTTCATGTGAAGTATTGACCATTTCATAAAAATGGAGTTGTGAAATCATTGTAAAGAATTCTTTCAAACTGTTGAAAATATTTACAGGAAAACTTTTTTGAATTATGTGAAATAAGTCTATTCTTTCTTACGCTTTTCTACATCATTTACTTAAATGCAAATACATTTTCCATTCAATTTTAATTCAAAAAATTAAGAATCTCATTTGAAAAATGTAAACTCACAATTAAAATTTACAAATATTATGTCTGATTGGAATTGAATTGGAAATGAAATGCAATCGCCAAAAATCAAAACCTATTAAATATAGTATTTATTAATATGAAACCAACATTACTTTCTACATGGAAAGTAGGAAAAAATAATAAAAGAATACTATTAAAAAAGACGAAATAATTTCAATCTTACAACCTAAAAAATACACTATATCAGGTATGTACTAATGTGAGACGCGTCAATTTTAAGTAAGATTAAAAATCATGGAGATACGTTGATAAATGACAAACAACGGAAGAACGGTAATCTAATCAGAAATCTTCAATTTAAAAGTCCATCAGTCGTCTACATTATTCAAACATGATAATTATTCGTACACTTAACAGAAGCGAGAACACATTTCTGCTGATAGTAAGAAAACCATTCTTCACAATCCATTTTCACCTTGTCACATTATTATCTAAGCCATTATTTGCAGCTATTAAAGTCTTAATGAAAGAAAGATTAATAGCCTTTAATTTCCGCTGATCATTTGACAACAGCACTCGAAAATAGATCCCAAAATTTTAATATTGTGAATAATAATAGAGCAGGTTTTGCACAGGATGGCGTGAAAAAAATCTGTCAGTTTTGCATACATGGTTTTGTGTTGGTGTTTCCTTATTTTAAACTCAACTTCCGATTTCAGACATTCGAAAGACCTGAATATTATATTCACTCATAAAAAGTGAAAGACTTTGAAACAGTTATTGGAACAAAATCAATATTTAAAAATGTATAAATAACTGTACAGAGCAAAGACTGCCAATCTGCGTTACGTACCCTTTGGAGGTACACGGAATTATTATTGGCAAGGGCGAAACACACAAAGTAAAATAGACAAATATGAAAAATGTTATGAGAATTTGTTTCTCTTAGATCATATGAAAACTGAAAATTATACAATGAGAGAAGAGTGCCAAAAATTCAGCGATAAAACAATAAAATATTTAATACCTTTCATAGATAGAGAATTTGAAGAAAAGATTCATCGTATGCATGCATTCAGTATCGAAATTTGATTTACATGAAATTTTATTGATCTTCCTATGAAATTAATTTCAAAAAATTTAGCTTAATGAAAAAAGCTCTTCTTCCATCTGAATAGTCGATTACCATGATGAACATTAATTAATTTCCATCATACGTTGATGCCAAAATATTTTAATAATGTTTCAATTTCTTATAGCATTAAATTTATACATAAAAGTGGAAAAAAGGTAAAATTAAAAATAAATCAAATCAATGTTATTTGATTAAGTCGTTTGGCTTTGATGGTAACTTTAGATAAACCTTCACATTATTAATAAAATTTCTTGCAGGAATGGAAAGATTGAGACTGATGACAGTAGAAGGATCAAAAATAAAAATGATTAATTAAAAAGTACTTTACTTTTGGAATAAAGATTGGAAGCTCTTGGTAAGAGGAAAAATATTAAAAAAATAATTATAACACAATCATAAATATATAATTTCTTCTTACATTCTAAGTAATACATTTAACATTTAAATTAAAAATCTAATAACTCAATACTAAAAATGTAATTATTTTTATTGATTTACTTTATTTTAATTCTATTCATGAGTCTTTAATTCATTATTAAATTATTTAATTGCCTATAAATAAGAAAAAATAAACACGATTCATGAAATTTCCAATATTATTTGCTTAAAATAGTTATATTAAACAGATTCATTCGATATCATAATTAGTTATACGTATATGAGATAAAAAGCATGAAAAACATGTGGAAAATTAATTGAGCACTTCAGTATGAGCAGAAATAAATATTATTCTTTAAATCCTTAAGCTTTTTTTAAAAAGAAAAATGGAAATTGTACGTTAATAGCAGAAACAAAGGAAATGGAATAATTATTTGAAAATAATGCCACTTAACAATAATACGGAATTAATTAAAAATCTTTAAAATATTTCGAAATTTTTTCACTTATATTTTGTAAAGCCCCTTTTAATAATATGAGTTATAACGCAGTACCTCTCCATAAAAAACTCGGAATTTTACATCTTTATTCAATTATGATCCCCTCCCCTGAGAGTAATAATTAGAACAGAATGAACACACTCAAATATTCAAAATATCTTTTGTACTATTTTACAAATCGAAGCGCAAATTAATTCGCTAAGCTGTATGAGACAATATTTTCTGAATTAGAAATTGGTGATAGAATGATGATTAGTTAGTTCAAGACATCGATTTATTTTCTGTTCTCAGAAATCCCAAGACGAAGGGGATAGTATTTAAGAATAGTACTATATTCTGATAATTTTATGCAGAATTTCTATAACTAAAGTAGAGAAAATTCTAGTTGAGAATTTGGCATCAGAGTTTACTATTAAAATAAATCAAATAGTTTTGAACACTATCTTCACCTCATTCTATTAAAAATAATTTATATTTTCAAATTGATGTTACATTAACACTAGAAACTGAGCATAAGAAATTAATATTCTCAGCAATGAAACTATATTTAAATTGAAGTAGTAAAGAATCTCAACTCAAATGACAACACTCCTCTAAGGACCTCTCTAAGGTGTAATCAATGAATGCAGATTTCAGGATGTAAAGTCGAATATATTTTGATAAACGCCAATATAATTAAAGCAAAGAGATTTCACTATTTATTGCTAAATTTCTTCATAAAAATTAATCATAATTTAACCAGAATGACACAAATTGGAAATGAGAAAGATGGGAAACTTTAAAGAATTTCATTTAAATTCAATTAAAATTGAAATTAATTTGAAATATATAAATTTTTTAATGAAACTATATCTCATAGTTTGTTTTGCGGTTTCATAGATTTCATAGCTAGTGTCCTAACCAGATTTTAATTAAACTAAACAGATTGTTATGGGTTATACACAAAGATTTCCTTGTTCAAGATCTCAGCACTTAGTAACAAATTTAAAAACTTATTAACTATTGCTAGTATTTTTTTTTCCTATTACAAAAAAACGATAAATGTAAACATTATCTTTACTACTAATAAAGGAGAATGTGCATCTTCGTCTCTCTCTCTCTCTGTCTATCATTTGGTACTCTAAAAGCCAGATTGTTTGATCTAAAGCTACAAAATTTTGTTCGTATTTAGAGGATGGAAATACGGACAATTTTCAACAATATATCTCATTACTGTACTGAAATGCGTTTTCAGTATTTCAACAAATAATTGCGCGATTTCCTACCTTTTTAAAAAACAGAGCATGAACGATTCCGTTTCATATTTGTGCAATTTACATGAGAAATAACAATTTACAGTATAGTGAAAGAAATAATATTATCCAGATAATGTTTTATTATCTATATAGTTACAGACTATGATGAAAGGCTTTTGTACACAACGAAAAAGAACAGGTTTAATTATTAATGCAGAAAATACTAGATATTAAAATAATACAGCTTTAATGTTTATTGCAGTTTGATTTTTCAGGGGACTCTGAACATCAAATTTTCCATTAAAGGCTAAATTGAAATCAAATACAACCAGTAATTCAGACGAACAAGCTGGAACACAGAGGAGCAAATTGGTCTTTTTAATAAAGATCCCGCTCTCCCCCCCCATCCAAAGATCACAATCTGATTCATTATTATTGATCAATATGCAATAAAAAGTATTTTGTGGCACTAGGACTTTAAATTTATCAAATAAATCAATGCAGATAATCGAAAGTGCACAAGTCAAAGACAATAAAATTGTTTACGGCACCGATTCTGTGACTTAAAATCGGTGTTGCATTTTTTTTTCTTTTTCTTTACGTCAAAGATATTTGCAAAATATTTTTGACGGAAAAAAATGCATTTTCTTCACATTGAATAGCATAAAATTTAGTACAATATTCAGCATTCCACTGAGTAAAGTTTCAAAATATAGAAGAACTTCAATAATTTCTTGATTTCTTTCAATCTAACTTCTTAGTCCCTCTTTAATTTAATATATATACACACACATATATACACACACACACACACACACATATTATATATATATATATATATATATATATATATATATATATATATATATGCTGGATAAAATATCAAGAATATCGAAATTAAAATGCATGTTCTTTGTATGGTTAGCTGAAATCTTAATAGACTATCTGTATATTTCAAATGAGTATTCACATTTAAAGGTTCTTTGCCACATCAAATAAGATGCAGTTTTTCTTTTAATCAAGAAACATACTATATAAAGAAATAACTAAAGAAAATAATTTAGATTAACTTGAAACTGAGATTGAAAATAATTCATAAGTTTGCATCATGCTATCTATTAGTTTGTATTATTCGATCCAAAATCCGGCACTAGCACTAGTCTAAGTATTAAAATTTCCAATTATGTTGATTTATAAATAGACAAAAAAAAAAGCTTATCTGGATTTGACTAAATTACAAGCTTGAAGAATTCTTTTAATACATAGACACATAAAAAGTATTACTTAAAACTAATTTTTTAACTGTCGAATTTTAAATTGATAAATTTTTAGACGCAATAGCAGATCTGTAAAATACCTTTAAAATTAACTACGGAAGAATTCTAGCGCATAAAAGAACAATTCTGTCACTAATTTTGTTGTTCTTAAGAAGCTAATTTAGAATTCAGTTCTGAATGATTGATTGTTAATTTAATATTAAGTTCATTTTTTTCGCCGTAACTAAGGTCGATCACCTTCTGAAAAATAATACAAAATGAAAATCAGTTAAGGAATTTATGAAATCAAAATTACCACTATGATTTGGAATTCTATAATATTTGTATTACAGATCATATACCGACATATAGAATAAATAAATATCCAAGCATTGATTCTTTTTTCCTTCGTCTATAAAAAAAGTATTCCAAAATTTTTCGCAAGTACCAAAGGCAAACTGAAAAGTCTTAATTTTTCAAAAGAGAAGCTAAGAAATTTTATTCGAATATTAACATACTATAATTTTAAATAGAATTTTTACAGAAAGAGGAAAAATTTATTAATAATGAAAAAATTAAACTTTAATTTTTTTTCTCTCTCTTTTTTTTTTTTTTTTTTTTCTTTTTCTTAATCCTTAATATTTTAGTTTGGAGAAATAAAATAATACTTTTCAATTATGAATACGATTTATGATTCTAATTTTACAAGAATTAGAAAATTAAGATTAAAAAGTATTCCAAACTATTATTATGTAAAGATTTCCTTATATAGGATGATTGAGAAAATTCTTTAATAAAAGTTCAAATGCATCTTTTAATCAAATTAATTGCCATAAATGCTGTATATATTCATGAAAAGTATGAAATATTTATATATTCATATTAATAATTGTGTAGAAAAATTCTACTTTATATACTAAATGCTGAATTGAAAAAATTTAAGAATCAGAGAATATTTAAAGTTTAAAAATTTTCATCTCGAGGAAAACTTGATTGAGAAATATTAAGAAATAAATTTATAAATAAGAATTGAAGATTTATAATCATTACTCTCTGCCATTCTAAAGTAAAATACCTCCAAACACATTATTTAAAAATACATTCTATAAAATTATCTCTATTTTATAAAAAAAAATTAATAGTTGGAAACGAAACAAAATTCATCTTTTTATTCAAATAAGTTTTAAAGAAACCAGAAACAGATAATAAGTTTTAAAGCGTAAAAGCATTTGCATAATTCCAGCAACTGAGCAAATTAAAAAATATTAAAGAAATATTATAGAACCGGAAAATAAAATAAACGATTTGACTTACTCAAAATACATCTTTGTGTAAAAGCAAGGATTTTCACACTTCTTTAATTTAATAAAAGTGGAATTTAAAAAATAAACAGAAGAAACGCAAAGCAATTTAAACAGCAGAAAAAAGTATTCTACAATTTTTTTTTTTATTTCGTTGCCACCAAAGTGCAATGAATAACGCTAAGAAAATTCTGCAGACGATAATGAAAAAGAAACTAAGTGAAAAAAGTATTCGTAATACGCAAATGAATTTTTTTTAATGATTTTCAGTTTAATTTTAATTTATTAAAATATAACAGAATTTGTAAATACACTTAATTTAATTTTTTTTAAATGTGAACAATAAAAAAATGATGAAGTGAAGTGAATTAAAATAGCAGACATTAGTCTGTAGCTTTTCAAAACGTTAATTTACTCATCTTTTTAATTCTGAAAGAACGCAAAATATTCTTAATTCTTAAACGAATCGTTTGGCAAAAAATAAAATACAGTACGGTGAAAGTTTCTTTCGAAAGCGCTGACTAGCTGTGGTAAAACTTGCATGCAAAAGCTTTAAACGCAAAAACTTGTACATGGTAACTAAATTACGTCACGCGAACATTTGTTGAAAGCTAATTTTGATGGGTGTCTGTGAGTTAGTGAAAAGTTTAGATAAAGTAAGGGCCCATTTCGACTTACTTTAATTCTTGACGACGACCAAAAGCTTAAATAGACGGAGCAGATTAAATGGCGGAGCCAACACATATGTGTACACGTGATCATGCGCGTCAGCTCTGTCTGGATGCCTATTGGTGTGAAAATGAAAGCGAAAAATCTGTACAGAGCATAAGGCATCAGAATATTTCGCAATTTAAAGCGTATGAATTATTAAATATATTCAAATGCAATAATTAATAAGACTATATGGAAAGCTGAATACTTAATAATAATCATGCTAATATAACAGCGACTTATTTGTTTAGAATTTTAACAATTTTTAAATATTTGAAAATTTTAATCGATCTGTTAAAACATAAAATGAGGAATAGACTTGAGTTTTTAAAATAAAAACGTTTTGTAGCTAATTGTTAAAACTTCTGACTGATAAAATAAGATATTTGTTCGAGATGCAATATAATTTTTTTTTCAGACTAATCTGCTGAATTCTCAAAAATAAGTCGATAATGGAATTCAAAAACTAACAATTAATATCTCAAATACAATATTCATTAAAAATCAATTTAGTGTAATCCTTAAATTTTTCTCTCCTTGAGAATGATTTCGATTCACTCTTTAATAATATATACATTTACACTAATCAAAAGTAATATATTTCACAATAATTTTTTTAGTCTTTGAAATAAAGGAAAATATAAATCACAATTGTAAAATTCATCATGAATGCATGTATGAATACAATATTTGACAAAGATATTGTTTTTTTAAATAAATTAAAATTAGAACAAAAAAACTGTTTGTACAAATGCTATTCGCAAATCTTTATCCATAAATTTTTATACAATGCTGAAATAAAAAAAAATCATGCGTATTTTTACGCACACATATTTGTATCTCGGAAACTATGAAAGTTTCATTTAAGATTACTTTCTAAAAACAATGGAATAATAGTCCAAAGTCCATGATATTTTATTCATATTAAATTAACAACAGCAACAAAACCTTAAAATGCAATAATTTTTTTTTCAAGATTTAGAAAAATATCGGATAAAATAAAACATCAAATGTTCAAAAAATTAAAAAAAAACACCTTTGAATAAGCTAAAAAATATTATTTATTTTCTGACAATTTTTTTAACTCATTAAGAAATCTAAAAAGTGGCAAATGTTCCATAATTAGAGATAGAAAATATTTGGAGCATTTACAGCAATTTCTTTGGAAAGTTCTTATTTACCAAATTATGTTTTATTGCAAAAAATTCTGCAGAAATACTTACAGCTATTAGCCAAAGTAAACAAACAAACACTTGTTTACTTTGTAATAACTCAAATGTTAATTTGGTTAACTTATGGCAAAGAACTGAATTTTAAGTATCTTTTACAGAAGTTTTATTTTATTTTTATTTTTTATTTATTTATTTATTTTGACATTCTGAAAGTAGTAAGGATTGTATCACAGTTTGATGAATGCAATGTTAGAAGAATCTAATTCATATATTTATAAAGTTTCTAATTCGTGTATAAAACGTAACTGATTAGTTTGATGAATGCAATGTTAGAAAAATCTAATTCGTATATTTATAAAGTTTCTAATTCGTGTATAAAATGTCACTAAATTACAATTAACAGACTGAGAATATTAAATTTACTATTTTATATATACAGAGAATTCACTTACTCTTAGCTTGAATTTATGCTTAGCATTTAAAGTTAAACTGATTTGCGAATGCGCATTTTTTAAAAATGAAAATCATATGCACATATAAAGGCAAGAATTTATTCACTTATATAAATATCTCTAAAATTTTTGTATCTTTATTCAGTAAAAGCTTATAAAACTTAATAGTCCCTTTTTCAATTCAGATACTTAAAAGCAATCTCACCAGAATTGCATCATATTTCCACATAAATAGAGACAATTATTCAAATTATAAAACTAATTTTGTATGAATTATCATTGCTTGTTCTTTTTTAAAAGTCTAGGATAATGAGATAAGATAATTTCTAATATGCTAAAAAAAAGATAGCATAAAATTTCTTTGCATCCTAATCCTCATTAATCTTTATTCGTATGAAAATTTTATTCAAATAATCAATAAAAGTAACTTACAAATGATATACTTGAAGAAAGTTTAATGAATTTTGTTACTTAATAAATCAGAATGTTTCAATAACACTTATTAATAAAATGTAATCAATGCTACTGCTTCTCAAAGTTTTTGAATGTTCTCAATGAATAATTTTCAAATAATTTTACAATTTTATTTTTACAAAAAGAAATCATTTTCTTATAATATGCCTTTTCTAAATAAAAACAGTAGTTTCATAACATATATACAAACTTTTAAAAGGAATAATAATGATTAAGCATTGCGAAAAACCCTTTTCTGTTATAGGGACACTATTCCAATCACACAATACATATTAAAGTCATTTAAAATAAAATTAAAGAATAAAGCTTATAAAATCAATATCAGAAATATTATTTTATTAATTTAATATGTAATTCATTTATACAATGTTAATTTATAGATAGCATAATATACGAAAACTAACATCCTCTTAAGTACGCTTTTTTGAAGAAAAAAAAGCACAAGTTTTCCTTTTAAAAACTTATAAATACATCAAAATATATAAAATATTTAAAATAAAGTTGAAAAAATATTTTATTCATTAAATCCAAAGTAAAAAATCAAATTCTTTTATTTGATCATTAAATGCCCTGGTCAGCCAAAAATTGCGTATTTTGTACTGAAACGGAAACAAGTTCCCAAAATAGTTAATTTAAGTAGTATAAAGTCCAAAATGGTCAGAAGTTTATTTAAACCGCTTTTTGAACGATTTCAAAATCTAAAATTACGCCGAAAGTAATTTTGTAACTTATTTCATGCAGTTTCATTGCACGCTATTTTGCGATGCAATGGAAAACGTGGTCACTTTTAAAATAACCTACAATAATGATAATGTAATTTGCTGAATCGATTTTATTTTCAGCTAAATATTAATAAAACATGCTCTAAATATCTCTAGGAATGTAATAAAATAAACCATAAATCATTAGTTTAGCGAAGTAGGAAATTTTGTCAGACGAACTCGCGATTCCGCATCGCAAGGCAGTCGGCGAACGGATTGCGTATTTTGCGATGAAAGCAAATCAAGTTCACAAAATTGAAAATTAGACAATAAGGGCCAAAAAACGAATTGATTTTAGTTTCAAATCGGTTTTGTTATGAACCTGAAATAACAAAAAGTAACTATGAAAATAAATTACTTAGATATATGGATGAAAAGTACATGTACTGATAACGTTCAAGATCCGCGTGTTGACTAGAAGTCGGTGACTCATTTCCGTTGCCTTTTAAAAACAAATTTTTTTGAAGATTTCGATTTTAATTTATTATAGAAGGAACGAATAATGTAACAACTGATTTACCGAACGTTTTGAAAGATACTAAATAGGATAATTAGAGAGATCCGAACTTAAAATTATGCGTACTTTAAAAACGGATTATTGCTGCCGCCGACGTTTTAGGTCAACAAAATGCTGTTGCTGACGCCTAAATCTATTTATGTTCAATATATTCCACGTAACATCATAGACGGTTAAGAAATAAAACTAACTTTCGATTTCTAGGTGCGAGTTTATATTTAATGGTTATTTAATTATTTAATGGTATACAATTTAAAAAAAGGTTCACGAATCATTCATAAATTTTTTTTATAAAATAATCGCAATTACTACAAAACAAAACAGAGCAAATTATTTTAGTTTGCTCTTTTTTGTTTATTAAAATAAAAAAATAACTAATTGTTATTAATATTAATACAATTTATTGTTGAATGTATTTGAGGGTATTTATTATAATTTTACATTGTTTTTATTCACCAAATATTTAATATTGTTGATTATTACACAAGAAAGTTGCAACTTTTGTTTTAGTTTCAGAATTTAATCTGGTGTTATTCTATTATTTATTTATTACCATTGAAACCGAGGAATAGTAACAGAGAATAATACACAAGTTTATTAAGTAACAAGTTTAATATAAAGAAATAATAATGCGAATATACTTGGAGTGGAATAATATATAAGAAACATTTGGTTATTTCGTTTTTGGGAAGACTCATCTTAGAATAACAATGTTACTTAGTTTTAATTTAAAACTTGAATAAAAGTCTTCTATAATTAAATAATAAATAATTTTAGGTGAATTTTGCAATTAAAATTTAATATAAAGCAGGGTAAAATCCAAGTTTAAAAAAATAATAATTTTAATTTTCTTATATCAGTAAAACAACATTTTTAATTAGCCAATATAAGACTGGAAATAAAAGGATGCTGGAAATAAAAGGAAACAGACAAAAACATAATTTTGATATTTCAGATCAAACTAATGCTTGGATAGACTGTTCTGATAACAGTGCATGCAAAATATGTTTTAGATAATACAACAAATTGTCTAATATAAATCACTGATAGTAGATTTTTTTTTCCGTTTAATAATACAGTTAAATGTTAATACATATTTATAAAAATTTTACAAATAATCTCTTCAACAAATATAAAAACTTGTTGGTAATAATTTCGAAAAAACTACTATGCATTGGAAATCAACTAACATTATAATGGAGCTAAATACAAATATATCACCAAAATAAATTAATGAATTAATTAGTTTTACATCGAAGTTTTCATTTAAGTAGCAGATTATTAAAATTATGAAGTATAATTTCAGCATTATTTTATCAGAACATTATTTCAATATTACAAACCACAGAATGATTGATATAATTTCCACATAATTGAAGATTAGAATTTATTAGACTTATTTAAATAATAGAAATACGGATTAAACTAATTTATGTATTTACGCTCCGAATTTTATAGAACACGAAATAAAATTCAGGAATTGAAAAACAAAGAAGTAGAGATTAAACTATTTAAATAAGTAAACAATTATTAATTGAATGATTCTTATAATTGTTGGAATATTAGAAAATAGAAACAACAAAATGAGCTTCTTTTGATTATATACATCAGAAAATAATTTCGAAATGCAATTATTATCAATAGATTGTTAACTAAAAGTTATAACAACGTCATTATCACAGTTCCGAAAACACCATTCAGAACACATGCAACATAATATCTTATCTGTTCAAATGATACGAACCAAAACAAACAGCCTCTTAAAAACCAGATTAATAATCAGTAGTACTTACCCTAAGCACTTCATGTGATAATCCAAAGTATAAAATCCAATAAAAAAGGGGCCGATTTTTTCACTCAGTTATTAAACTTTTTAAAAAGACACATCTATATTTTTTCACATAACACACACGAAAGCACAAAGGCCAGTCCCGACTGGCTATTTAAAAGTAATAACAGAATTAAATACCAGTCGCAGTAGTGACTGGTCGCTGCAATTGCCGATCGAATGACTGTGAATGAAAATGCCAGTTTACCACGCACCGGCTCAGAAGTTTTCGGAACCGGAAACACGTCACGGTGAAGATTATTCTTTCGTCTCCCCCCTACTCTGTTCTCTCTACTTTTCTTTCTTTTTTTAACGCATTGTAAAATTCCGACACGGAATTGTAAAGGCGGACGGTGGAAAAAAAAAGGTAAAAATAAAAAAAAAAGTGTGGAGAATGGAATGCTCTTAGAAGAAGTGGTCGGGCGAGCTGTGTTGGAGCTCTCCAGTTAGGTTTGGTTAAGAGTGAGGGTTCGCTTTCTTTGTTGTCTAAGATTACCTGTCATCTTCAGCTGTTCTATGGCGTGGGCAGTTGGTGGCCGACAGATGGCGCTACTGATCAAGCAGTGGTAGCTGCTGGAATGTTGTGAATGAAGTGGTCGTCCAATCAGAAGGGAGTGGAGTTCTCATGGAGGGGCAAGGCAGGGGATTTTGATGGCTTTTTGTTTATTTAGTTTTTCGCGAACTGGATTGTTCTCAAAGATCTCAATGACCGTAGTGCTGCTCTCATGTAAATTGAATGATATGGGACGCGGGGAAGGAATGTATTGGCCTATTTTGTAAAGGAAAAGGATGGAATATAGGAGAATAAAAAAAATTTAAGAGTTGGGTGTTAATATAATATTTTTTTTCCATCTTTTTGTACTTCTGTTTGACCCCCACCTTCTTTTTTTTTCTATACATGTAATTTTTTGAATTTTTTTCGAATATTCATAAATTGCACTAGTTCTTTTCTTTTTCATATAATTTTCTCAGGCAGGCATATTTGTGGAATTCAGAAAATTTTCTTATGATGTTTATTCTTTTTTTTTTTGCATTGATCTTCGTTATAATTTTATTCACTAACTGTGATTGTGAATAATTCATTATTCACTGTTTTATTTCATTTTTTAATTTCGCTTCTATTATATTTTTAAATATAAATTATTGTATTTTCTTCTATTGACATAAATATGTAAAGAAAAAAATAATGTCTGCAGTAAATGCAAGTCTAGAATATATTTTAAAAAGGCAGTAGATAATTATGATTGAGTGTTAGGGCTATGTGGTGTAATGAGAACAAAATGATTATAGAAATGGCATATGGTAAATAAATTCTACACTTGTTTAATACCCTAAAAACTTGTGAAAAAGTGTCAAGAAATGCGAAGACACTTTGTCATCTCTGACAAACGCGTTGTGGGGCATAGACAGCTCTTTTTCTCCCTTCCCCCTAAGTGTCACAATGCTGTTCATTCAAAAGAACAAGCCAACGTGGGGAAGGTAAAAAAAGAAAAACGGAGGAAGAAAAAAATCATCACATTAACAAGAACATAAAAAAAAGAAAGAAAAACACAGAAAGTGCGAAATTTGCAATAATTGTGGAATGTTAGGAAACATTGCTCGCCATGTAGATTTTAAAAAAGAAAACTGAATTGCCAAAACTGCAAATCATGCATTTTCTTTCCTGCGTTTAATTATTAGTGATTTAACTGAAATAGATTTATTATGAACCATTTTCTACTCACATGAAAATGTCTTGGATTATAATGAAGGTTCGCGATTTCTTTGAACATTATATATATTCATAATGTGTAGACCAAACAGTGATTTAAACTTGTTAGGAGCCCTTGGAGACCTTCTGAGAGCATTTCACATACATTGCATATTTCTAAAACCATTGCATATTCCAATTTTTCAGTCATAATGATTCAAAATAATACTATTTTGTATGTTTTTTATCATTGTCATCCTGTTTTATTAATAATTATTATATTTTATAATTTTTATGCTTTTAAAATTTTTAATGGTTTGATTAATTTTTATTTATAATAAAGAGGCTTTAAACTCAATAACTTTACATTTGAAATGCAATTGCATAAATATTTATGGAAGCATTATCTAAAGCAGCGTTTCCCGAGCTTTTTCGGTTACCAATATTCTTGTTAAATTCAGATTATCCCAGAGCGTCCTGTTTAAAACATTACTTATTTTGCAAAGTATTAAAATATTTTTGTAAATGTTAGATGAAAATAGCAAAAATAGATTTTTGGTAAATGAAAACTTTAATATACAAATTTTATTAAATATAATAATCCGTGGAATAGGTTATTTCCAGGTTTTTCCAAATTCTTTAATTATTCTTGAATTATATTTCCTTTTTCACACTGATTCTATAACATAAATACGAAATACGAGATAATAAATAAAAAAATTGCTTGCACAAATAAGAAGTATGGCGAGTAAATAAAATAACGAACATTTTATAATGCCTGAGTAAAAGACGAAACTCTCCTACTCACTGAAGCATATTCTTCGAGAACCCTTGGTCTGAAGTTGCTAATTCGTTCTTTTAACAGCATTAACTCAGGAAAAAAATGTTGTTATTCTTCTTAGAGAAATAATTTTTAGCTTTGCTGTAGAATATGTTTTCTACATAAAACGCATTACGACATGAGATTTAAAAGGAATACTTAACTTAACATTGAATTTTAAAATATAGCAAATAAATTTTAATCATAAAGTCATATTTAATATTAAATATTTGGATTAAAATATTCGTTATAACATTTTTTTTTTCCGTTTTCTTCTAAAAAACAACAGTCTCTTATAAAATATTTTTAAATATTTCTCTCTCTCTCTCTTTTTTAGCTTTTACCTTTTGAAAAACGCGAGTGCATGCATGAAATAAAGCATTTCTAATTATTGTTTCACAAAATGCTGAAATGCTAATTGGTAAATACTTAAATGTTGATTGGTATTTAGTTTAGATTATTTTGAAGTTTCCAAAATTATTTCTTCATGCAAAAAAAAGTGAATTCATATTGTTTTATTTAGGTTTACATAATAACAGAAAAATAGCTTTTTCATATGTTTTAAATAATTTAGCCAGGACGAGAGTTTTGTTTTGAGAAAAGAATTCGTATAAAGAAATACCGACTTACAAATTAATATATATATATATATATTAATTTATTTAATATCCAACGTGATGTTCTAAGAAAATCAGGGAGAAAAAAATTGAAGTTACATATGTTTTTTGAACTATAAATAATTACAATCTGGTTTTTAAAGTGCTAGATTGCCTTATGATATAAAATTATTAAATTTAAGTACTAAACCACGATACATCAAAGAAAAAGAAATCAAAATTTTTTACAAACAGCTTATATATGAAATAAAAACTCAGATTTTTTTTTGGGACATTCTTTCAAATATTCTTTATTTACTTTAGAAACATCAAATTTAATTTTTTCTCCTTCTTGTTGATTTTATAGTAGATTTATATTACTTAAAAGAACGTCCGATATTGAATTCTTGAAATAGTTTTACCTTTTTTTAAATGACAGAACAATTATTCATTTTTGGATAATTTTAATTCATGACATATGTTCGAATCATGCACGTTCCTTGGCTAGAGTGTTTTTTATTGAAAAGCTGTTACCATTAATATAATAACATTACAATATACATTGATTTAAATAATCAATTTGCGTAATGATTGTTTATTTATAAGAAAAAAAGATTTGTAAAGTAAAAACTACATTTAAAGTATTTTCCTATTTTTAAAGTAAAAAACATTTATAGAATTAATTTTTTTATTCATTTAATTACTGAAACTAGCTTAAAATATGAGTTTTTTTTAATTATTTGAATAATGTAATAATTGTAGTTTGATTAAGAATCATGTATAGCTGAAATAAAAAAAAAGAATATGCATTAAATCTTATGTTGATTAGTGTACAACTATACCTAATATTTCATTTATAATTTCAGTGTAAGTGTCTAAATCAAAATCTCATTATATGCTAAGCATGTAGTTTATTTTCATTCATTTTATGTATTGAAATTGATTCAAAATATTTTTTCTGTCTATTACTTTTTTTTTCTTTCCAGTTTGTTTTTGACTTTCAAATGTAACAATGAAATATTTTAACTTTTTAAAAACAAAATAAGTCGTATAATAAAATTAAAGTTGTATGATATAACTTAATGAATGTCACTAATACCATAGGAGATTTTACGAATCCCCAAGAAATCCTAGTTTTATAATAAAAGGAAATGTTTAATTCATTTGGTTAAATAAATTGTTTAAAGTAATTTAATATTTATTAGATTTTATTAAATATTACACAAATAATAATAATAAAATCAATGCTTCAAATATGGTACATAAATAAAAATTGAAAAATGATTTTTTAAAAATAATATCTTTTTAAGAATTCTGTGAAGAGACATACAGTAATTCTGTGTCAAAAATTGCAGCTTAACTTAAAAGAAATTTGTCGCATACAAAATTAAGAAAATGTCTCAATTGAAATGCAGATTGCTCTTTAATATTAGTTTTTAAATGAAAACATTTGGAAATTAAAAAATAAATATCGATTTACGAACGTTTGAAAAATTATTCCTTAACATTTCAAATATGTTTTCATCCAATGTAGAAAATTTTTGGAAATGTAAAAATTTCAGGTGGCTATAGATTTTTAATTCCTTTAATTTCAAAATTTTGTTGAAAATATTAACTTTAATAACTCACGCATTTTGCTAAAAAAGAAAATCCACTTCAAGATTGTGATGAAGCCATAAAGCATAATTCTTAAAAAAAAAAAAAAAAAAGGAAAGAGACAAGAATACTTATAAATTTTTACTTTTCATGAAGAAATTAATTTATAACTAATTTAATTTTATAACCGTTTGAAAATATTATTTTTAAATCCAAAACTGCAAAGATATTAGAATATTGCATTATATTTAGTAAATCTTTGAATTAGTGACTACCGAAAATATTTTAAATTTTTAAGAAATTTATAAAATTTCATTATAATATATTTGAAGTATATTATAAAATTGATTTTTTTTTCATTATTTCTTTACATAAATGAATTGCGGAAACTAAAGAAAAAAATTCTATTTATTATCGACACAGCTTAGATGAAAAAGAAAGGAAAATTACAGCATAACAAAAGATAATGTGCAATTAAAAGATATACTTTCAAGACAGTTATATTTTAGTGGTATTGTGATGTCACGGGAATTCATTCTAATAAACAGAACAAATTATTAAAAAACACGAACTAATGCCTATTCTAATTTGATGTTTAATATATATCTTGTAGATGAAATAATGAATATCAAATATTGAATGAAATTAAGCAATATTCTCAGCGAATTTGCCCGGGTAATTGATAACAATTTAAAACTTTTCAAATATAACCATTGGCAGTGACGGATTTTGACAACATGAGGCCACAAGCGCTAAATTATTTTGAGGCTTCCTTCTAGGTAAATTCTATTTATAACAAGAAAGTAATATGAATTAAACTTATTTTAGCTTTTAATTTTAATTTTGCGCTTACTTTTAAGCAATTCCTACATTATATGTATATAACAAATAGATGAAAAAAGTTTCACCTTTTTTATATAAAAAAATTATTAACATAAAAGGATAAAATGACAATTCTATTCAGTAACTATTAAGAGAAAATATTCTTATTTACATTCCTTCAAAACTTTGAATTGGTATAAAAAGTGTCAGCATCCTTTGACCAAAGGATTGCGTGGTATTTTCCATTAACAATGCAGATAATATATATATATATATATATATATATATATATATATATATATATATATATATATATACATAAAATAAA
>JAPMOR010039264.1:62375-87909 GCA_026543865.1 Argiope aurantia | reverse complement strand
TTTAAAATATTATCTATTTAAAACTCAACAAAATAGATCATTAAAAACATTTTCACCTTTTCTTTTAAAAAATCCTGTTCTTAAAAAGTTATGATATAAATTATAAAAAAAAAAGACATTGTGCTCCAAAATAATATAACGAATCAAAAATATATTACAAAATGCACTAATATTCTAAATTCAGTTTATTCACATATTTTCTGATATAGAAAGTAAAATTAGGCTTATATTTTTCGACGACGATGATAAAAATTATTGTGCTAAATAATAACAAGTAATTATATTTTTCTAGGAAGTAAAACAATATATATTAAGTATTATTAAAGTGATAAATGGTAATAAAAGAAACAGACGCCAAAAACAATGGAAATAAAATTTCTACAAAAACAGAAACAAGTATTGAAAGCCATAAAAAAATTAAAAATACCACTTTTCTTGCTTTTAATTTGGTGAATTTGTCGATAAGTTTTTCATAATATAATTCCTGTACTACCTCATTTTCAATGAATATTAGTGAAAACTAATTTAAATGAGGTTGACTCATTATATTTCATAAATAGTTCTTGACGCGTTTTAAAATTTAAAATGATCTCTCACCATTTGCATTGCAAATTGGCATGATGTGGAAAATTCTTAAAATTGTTCCCATGTTAGAAATTGTTGTTTGTAGGCCATCCAGTTGTCCAATTTATACATATCAGTTGGGTTTGAATTTTTTTCGTGTTTTGCATATTTAATAAAGTGTTATACTTCATCTTTAAAATAATGTATTTCAGTATCATCACCATATTTTGTCATTAAGTTCGTTATGCAAATGTCAAGAGCGTTTTTTTCTAAGTTGCTATCAAAAAAGATTTGAAAATCATTTAAAATTCTGTTATATATAGTGCTCCTTTGAGAAATTTTTGAAATAAGAGTATCACATATTACATTATGAACATTAATTATGAATGATTGTTTTTCGTCGAAGCAAGCTTTTTCTCCTTTCTTTTAATTAAAGTGGTACTTTCTCTTCCCTTTTCTACTTTCTTTATATTTCCTATTATCAGTGATCTGACTGGCTTCAGTTTCAATATCTTGGAAGTTTTTCCTAACTTCCATTATGAAATCTGATAAGGATTTAAGGAGAGATGAGCACCATATAGCTATCAATTCAAGAAGATTAAAAATAAAAAATGCTTATTGTGCTAAATGAATGAATTTAAAAAAATGCCAAAATGGATGAAATCCGGTAGTTTTAAACCATTGAAATTTACCAACAAATTTCAGAATAGGCAGCTACCAAGAGCCCTGGGAATGGAGGATTGAAGTTATTTCAAAAAATGTTATTTACTTTCTAAATAAATACATTTGCAAATGTTATAGAAATTTTTTAAACTGTAAAATATCAGAATTAAATATATTATTAAATAAATTAACATATAATTAAATACCTATTTATAACAAATTCGAATATTAATTATTCTGGTAATTGATTAAGTTGTAACAGACATTTTATGTAAAATATTAATTATCAGACCCTTTTTCTTCCAGCTGATTCGCTGGAATTAATATTTGCTAAAATTTTCAATTAAATATTTTATGTAACTTGGTCTCTTAAAAGCTTTTTCAACAAAGCTTCAGATTTTGATAGTCATATAACTCATACTATTATAGAAGTTATCATATATTATTAAGTCAGCATATCCATTGTATTGTATATCTCTCTAATTTTTTGTCAGCTCCCGTAAAATTTGAACTTTAAATTAAAGTGGATGGCACTAAATGTTTTTGTATTAATTGACATTTAATCCCATACAACGTCAATTAATACAAAAACATTTTTTTTTTGATAAAACAGAAGTACAGAAAACAGAATTGTTCGGCATTGAAGCTTTATATGCACTACAGAATAATTTTCATAACTTAAGCTATATCTCAAAGAATTAATCAATCGATTAGGTAAAATATTTTTTTAAAAAATTATTCAATAAAAATTTCTCTGGTTCATTATAAAATTCAGTTTATAGTTTTAATTTCAAAAAAGATTTAGATGAAATAAATAATATTTTATTTTTTTCAGTTAGTGAATGTGCTTCTGAAAAATTATGGGGTCTAAACTTCATGTTCTCCTTTAGTTCTAAGGAATTATATTCAGTGGAATATTCTTGACACACCAACTTTTAAATTTAAAAAAAAAATGTTTCTGTCATCTGCAGTCCAATACGGTCGAGTTATAAAGTATTGAATATTGTAGCACCTCTTTTTCCCCTTGAGCAGAGAGCTTCCCCTTTTGGCGTTTTACAGAAGACAAGGAGTTCAACGGGAGACCTGCACCTTGAGGTCGACTTTTTCCCTATGCGCAACCCTTGCGCTAATGCCGAATGCTTACAGTTGGAGAGGGTGGAATCCCTCCACCATACCGTTTTCTTTAACCTAATTGTCTAAGTATGTTTGTAAATTTTGTAGTGTAGCAGTGTTTGTGTAAATTAAAACTAGTGTATTTAAAACCGGACAGTTCATTAGAAAATCACAACACAGCCACTATAATATGAATATTAAATATGAATATTAAAGAGCAATCAACAATTTCATAATTTCAAGCTAATCATTCTCTGTGAAACTCCAGGCTCTGATTGGCATACCAATTTTGAGACTATCATTGAAGTAGTTTAAAAGTTATGATATAGCCATCTTATAGAAGCGCATTTTAATAAGATAATAATATTCCAAATTTTCAAAACTCACTCAATTTTAGTCATAAAAGTAACCTTTCTTTTTATTTGAATTGTTAATTTACTAAGATTATTTTGCCAAATATGATTCACAAAATCGAGGGTCTGTTTAAAAATATAAAATTCGTAATTCGTCAAAATATTTATTGACTCAAATTGCAAAAAATAGTGTTATTTCCTTCATTTAGATCATATTACCAATTAGATGTATATGCCGAATAATAGTTTTCTAGAAATTAAGTGTTTGGATTTGGTTAGAATAGATAACCTGTCTATATATAAATTATGCTTATCTTAAATACTACAAAATTATTTAAATAACAATATATATAATTTAAAAATTCACAATCACTTTTTCTTGCATTTATCATCCTAGAAAATATCATGTTTCATGTTTGTTTCATTTCTTACAGCTACTTGCTAAAAATTATACCCTTCTAGGTTAAGTTTGCAGTAAGAATTAATATAATTCTTTAATTTGAGCTTTTGTTAATGTGATAGCATTATGCTGAACAAAAGATAATTTTTTTCACAGACGAGTAACATGCTTGTTCATGTTGAATTTTATTTTGTGTGAAATAAATTGTTGGGAAATATGCTTAAAATATATTTTAAAAATGGATTTCAGATAGAAACTAAATTTATGTGTTAAAAATCGAAATCAGTAAAAACTGGAATTTTTTGAATTTTAAGTTGATGGAAAAAATAATTTTAGTGTAATATATTTCAAATGTTATCGAGGAGAAACGCTAACATCTTTTTCTAATTAATTAAGATTCTAATAAAAATTACAATAAAAAAAATGGCACCGAGGTGCACATTCCCTCTTTCCAAAGTATGTATGCATTCAATTTTGATATCTTTTTTGCTGATAGACTGTCAACTCACACACAAACAAACATTCATCTTTGTTGTTACTGACTCTTTTGGTGACCAGCTAGTTCATATCTGCTATCTTTAATTTTGTTAAATCGTTCATATATAACAACATATTCATGATATTGTAAAATTGCCAAATATTAAAGATGCGTTTTTTTTTAATTGTCTTACATACGCCCCGCTTATTGCGTACATGAATCTTTTTAATTGAGACCCCTTCCATGACCTCACAGTGTTATTACAAATGCAAATATGTGGTCCATCTGCCTTATAATTCTATAATTCTGACATATAATTCATTTGTCTTATAATTATAATTATGTGTGTTAAAACTTCACTTTTTACATGCCACGTAATCTATATATATATTAAACAGAATCCTTCTTCCTTTGTTTATCAACAGTGAAAGAAAATCATATGATCCGGTAGTTCATGAAACAGTGAAAATGGGGTTGAACTTCAGGGCAACAATGTAATCTATTGTTAAAAAATAATTAAAAATTTAAAAATAAATTGCCAACATTTAATAAAAATTTGCCTAACTATTAAATTTTTACCAGTAAAAATATTTTTAAAATTTTGAAAAGTTGTAAAATTCATTTTTATGTCATAATATTTTTCGAAAGCTGTTGGGAAAAAACGACAAAATTTTGCTTAATTTTTAATTAATTGAAATTCTAATCAAAATAAAAAAAATACCTCCCAGACGTGCACATTTCTAACTTCCAAGGTATACATGAGCCAAATTTGATAGTTCTAGGTCAAACGATGTCTTTAGAACGCCAAAACATAAACACCCCATAAGCTTGATTGTCCTCCCCCTTATTTCTGCTTGTAGTAAAGCTGATTGCAATGAATATAATGAAGAACGTTTTTGAACGTCTTATTTTTTACTGATTGGATCCAAAATTTGACATAGATACACAATTTCGGTTGCAAACCCGCTTATCAAATATTATTTATTAAATCATTGCATTTTTGAGTTTTCACATAACCGCATTCACTCATTAATAGATTTGATCCAAAATTCAACACAGATCTATACTTCTAGATGCTAAAACTTCATACAAAATTTCATTGATAGTGATACTTGCAATTTTGAGAGTTTGATTTATGTACGCACAGAGACTAACAAGCTTTGCTTGTGCCGTCAAAATTTTGATAGTAATTTACAAATCAGATCTTAAGATTGCATTTACATTTCTACCCTCTAACTCAAAGAAGTTTGAAATGTGGTGATTCGTCGAAATCTCAAGAGTTCAAGTTTTTTGATGATTATAATACTTTCTCTCAGTAAATTTCGCTTACCAGAAAATAGAAAGAAGTTTTTATAAATGGAAAATGTTTCTTTAACAATTGTGTATTTTAAATCAAGACCAATTTGCCACTAACTCTATGATGCGTGAAGCACGTATAAATTGGTTAGGTGATGATAGCATCTAAAAATTTTTTTTTCATTAAAATTTAAAAAATTGATTTTTTATGCATATTGTTTGTTAATATTAATCAGAAAGGTATTTTAAGTTAAATATCAAAGCTGAGGGTATCTTCTTAGAATTTCTTTTAGTTAAAATGAAAAAAAAAATTTTTAGTTAAAGTAGGTGGGAACATTTTTTGTACTTGAACCTTCAAATATATTTATCTGAATTTTGCTCTGTTGCTAGGGGATCCGAAAAAAATAAGTTCTATTTCGCTTAAACATATATGTAATATTTTCTGAATTCAATATATTTCAATTATACTTTTTTGTGTGTACTCTTATTTTTAATATTTCTATTTTCTTTCATTTACAAAAACATATTTCTTTTCTAAACGTATTCTAAAAATAAATATGTGAAATTTTTCGAATAATTTTTATCTTTTGTTTAGCTATAAAATGTGAAATCCGCATTAAACCTTATTATACATTTACTTATCCAAATCTGATGCTTCAGAAACCTTTCCCCAAAGCATCACTTTCGATCAGATAATGCTCAGAAATTTTAAAATTATCATTAAATTTAACCCATTAACCATTTATAATTTACTAACCACGCTTGGTCACCAGCTAATTTATTAGGAATATTGGTTCTATTTAATTTAAATTAAATCTCTTATATGAAATTTGATTTTCATCTTTCTCTCAACAAAGGATATGCGTGCCTAATGAAGCCTTTAGTATTTATAGTATTTAGGTAATCAATTTCAAACTGTACATTGTTTTTTTTATGTTAATGTAATTTCATGTCCTGATTCCTCACAATGAACTTAGCACATAATAATTAGCAGAAACTTTCTTTCTTAGCATATAACAATGGCAGAAAATCTTGCGATTGAATATATAATAAAAAATTAAAAATGGAAAAAATGAAAAAAAAATATATTTATAAAAAAATTTAAAACAATAAAATCTGTTACTAAAATCCTAACAAAAAAATATTTTGGAAAAGATTTTCAAAAGAGAGGAAAAAATTATGCGGTAATAAAACTGAGAAAGCTAATTTTTTTAAATTTTAAAACAGTTTAAAAATCAACTTTTTTTTCTATAATATTTTCTTAATTCATGGCGGAAAAATTTCAAAGTTTTCTCAATTTTGAATTAATTAATATTTAAAAAAATTGCCTCGAGGTACATATTTTTATTTTCAAAAATATAATCCTTGTGTCTGAGCAGTCTTTTGTGGCGCAGGTACTCTCTTTCTCACAGACGCACTCAACTACCTACCCACACTGAGATAGCAGGAATCTGCTCTAAATACAAGAATTCCACAATAAAAACTACATTTAATATCAAAGATTAAAGTAATGATTTGGAGATATACGGCAGCAACAGGCGTGAGTAGAATTTCTGTGATTAATGGAAATATAAATAGCCAAAAAATACATAAATGCAAACTCGTTTCAAAACTATTGCTTTCCACTTGATATTTTCCCATATAATGAAGAATTTATGTTTCAACAAGACTCAGCTCCTAAGCAAGTTGCCACTGTATTTAAAAGCTGGTTTCAAGACAATCACATTTCACAATATAAATGGTCTGGGGGAAGCCCAGGTCATATCCCAATCGAAAATATATGGAACAAGCTAAAAAAAAATTACTACACAGAAGCAAAACAGTAAAACAATTAATACTGAAGCAATAACTCAATCAGGGCATCACATAATAACAACTGAAGAATTAAAATCATAGATGAACTCTATGAACCGGCGTTATAAGGTGTAAATGACGTCAACCTAATGAACCCAATGAAGTATTAACTCTCTTATGTGAGAATTTTTGTTTAGTCTATTATTTCTATGATTTTCTATGATTCCTGCTTTTCCTTATAACTGTTATTCTAATGCAAATATCATTATAAAAATTACGTTATTAAAATTTTATTTAAAATACTTTTATTATGATTTACAACTTTATGGTATTTTTCTTACTGAAATTGCTGTTATGAGCCCTCAAATTAAAAAAAAAAATTCACTTTAAAAATGCTTTACACAATTTTTGCCACTAATGTAAGTCGAACAAAATAATTGAGTGGCATCAGTGCCAGTTTTCCAACAAAGCAAATTAAGTAACAGCCTAGGGAAGCAAGCATGTCATTTAGAAAACAACATTTTAGTAATTGAAAAATAATTATGTTTGTAAGAAATACAAATTCTGTGAACGATAAAATATTAAGACAAATGTTTTATCAAGATGGATCTGTTTTCTGTATGAGCCATTTAATTATTACGGTATTTATATAACTGAATAGCTTTTTCAATAATATTGTGCAAAAACGTTATTGGGTAGACTGGAGACAAATTAGATAAATAAAAATAAATACACATTCACAGTGATAATAAAAAATATAATAAGTAAAAATAACACATTTGTATGTTTAA
Source organism: Argiope aurantia (assembly GCA_026543865.1). NCBI lineage: Eukaryota > Metazoa > Arthropoda > Arachnida > Araneae > Araneidae > Argiope > Argiope aurantia. The sequence goes on along the minus strand of JAPMOR010039264.1, from coordinate 80,457 downwards.
AATGTGCTGAAACATGAAAGAAAACTGACTATCTTATGAAAAGGGGTTTCATAATGTGCACTGCATAGGGCTAAATCTGTGAATGAGTAACTGAGCATCATCTGGCAATAATAGGTTTTTTTTTTTTTTTTTTTTTTTTTTTTTTTTTATGTTTGCTGATTTCAGGGATGTGTCATGGAGTTCTTGAACTCAAAGGTTTTTATTATCCGAACTGAAATGCTGATTGGATATTGACATGCATTGAAATTACTTAGCAAGTGGTATAGGTATTTTTTTCCACATTCTGCAAGTATTTTCCTTTTGTTAAACTGCATGAGGAAATAAAAGCATAGGAATTTTCGATTTTTATTTTTGACACTCAATATGAAGGCAATAATATAAAAGACGAATTTTGTCATGTTTGAATAGGCAGAATTTATTACCTTCAAATATAAATTCTGCAAAATATTTAATATCATTTAAAATAATTTAGTATTATTTAAAAAAATTTCAATCCTATGATAAAGAAAAGAAGTACAATTGTAAAAAGATCTAAAAATCAGAATGATGTAATTAGAACTCAATAAAAAAGTCATAACAATAGAAGCTAACAATTTTTTTAAAGCAAAAAAGAAGAATACTATTTAAAAGAAGAATACTTTTTAAAAATAAAGAAGAAAAAGAAAATTCTAACAATAAAGATTTATTTTTATTTATGCGTAAGGCACAGCTGGCGAAATTAAACTTCTCCAACTCAGAGGGCTATGCAGGTGGTTGTATACGTCATATTGATTTGGAATTTGGCCGACAAACGGCAGATCATGCGCTCAAAATTTAATGAAAAAAAAGTGCAAAAAGCCATCGATAAGTAGCGTTGCAATTCAGCAAAACATACTACAAGATTTCTTTAGGAATCCTATGGTTTTCCACAACTCATCCCAATCACAAAATAGTATGTGCCATGGAGGAATGCAATCGATTCTCATTAATTCTACAAACATGCCGAATAGAACTGTACTTCAGGCTTAACAATGCTCTGGGTTGTTTTTAGTAGATCTAAGGAGGGATCAGGAAAATAATCCTCAGCATTGCCACAACAAAACTGTATAACACACAGTTTTGTGAATGGTAATTGTGGGGAATTACAACTCTTCTAAAAGATTTATGAACTGTTAAAGAATTATCACTGATGTGTCTGAATCAATTGTCAACGTAATATTTTTGGAAGTTAACTCGGAAAAATACATCTTTTGCTTAATTTTTAATTAATTAAAATTATAATAATTTTTAAAAAAAAATATCGCTCTTTGGTGAGCATTTCCATCCTCCAAAGTATATATGCGTCAGGCATCTCTAGGTTAAACAATCTAGCGTGAGACACTTCCACCCACCCATACAAACACACACAATCATCTTCATTATTGGCGAAGACAACCGATAATTATTAATATTAGCAGATTTTTTAATGTTTATATTAACACTTATATGTATTAATAATAATCGATCAGTTTATTTAGATAGTATTTATAATGTAAATTATAAAGAAAAATTCTGCTTACTTTTTGTTTCTTGGCACTTGTCATACACAAATCCAAGGGTGCGTCTTTTGTTTTTTGGCAGGGCCATCTAGGGCCAAACGTACGAATTAGCTACACACACATCACAACCCTTTTTAAGGGATGGACTTCACTCATGCATTTCATTCACAGCTCGTGATTTATATCTGAATCAGAGAACAATCATTCCTGATCCAGTACCCCCAGTGGTATTACTCTCGACATGGAGGACTTTATGACCACGGCAGATTTATACGTGCTCCAGTCACCTCACACACGACGAATCTTCGTCCGGTGGGGTTTGAACTCGCAACCCAAGTGACGGGAATCCAATGCTCTAACAACGAGGCTATCCAGTCCTCTGTGCTTTCTTGTACGCATATAAAGATATTGAAAAACTATTTTCAATTTTTAAAATGATTGGTGTTTTACAAAGTCTCATAGAAAAGAATAGTGTAGAAAAAAAATCTGTTGAACGTTGTTCTATAGATCACCCTAAAACGACATACAATAGAGTCATGGGTGAGTTATTTTCTGTACTCTTACAGATAGCCCGATAAATGTACACAAGAAACCATGCATATGTATGATACAACAATCTCTCTCCACATCATCTGCCAATCTGCTTTTCTCTCTCTTTATAAGGATGAATTTGGTTTTTAACTAATGGAACTTGTTAATTAATTATAGAATTTGGTTTTAACTATTAATGTTATCAGGAAATTGTGGTAAGGAAACATTTAATTATGGATCACATTAAAGAAATTTGGGATGTGTGTTTCTTGTATGTATATAAAAAAATAAATGTTAAAATTTAAATTAAAATGTGATTAATTGTGTGTGATTAATAATGTGAAAATTAACTAAAAATAAATAAGTTATAATTTTTTTATACTTTTTATCTATATTAATACTGAATTTGGCAAGAATGTTTACTTATGAGTCAGTTAGTTAAGTTACAAAAGCAAACTTGATAATGTTAATCTGCAAAAGAATTTTAAAACAAGAAAAAGAAAAAAAAGTCCTAAGAATAAATCCTTTGATATTTTTATGCGATTATTGATCTTAATTAAACCTTGCTGGTATAATGATTCAAATGAAGGCTCTTTAATTAACCTGTTAGCTGCTATGATCCCCATTCTGGGGCTTTAGAAATTTTTGTACACCATTCGGCGACAAAAATATATTTGGTATGCCTGAAGTTTAGTTTCATTCAATACATATATTAGTCAATATTATATATAGCAGAAAGTGTACATTCTGTGCCTCGTTTCCTTACAACAAGCGAACAAATTTGAAATTCGTCTCTAACTTGAACGGAACAGAATTCTCATATTTGAAGCATTATATTTTTGTTTTGGTTTTCATACTATGAGGAAATACAGTAAATAAATATGTAATTTAGAGGATATAGTAATGAACCGTTTGTTTACTCAGTTTTTTTTTAAATTATTGAAATGATTGTATTGATCATTTTATAAGGATACATTTTTTCAAAAATATCAAATATTTTAGAAACAGCATAATTTTAACTCGACCGGCTAAAAATTAAAAAAAGGCAGTTAATGGGTTAATCATTTTAAGTATAATACAAAAACATTTCATCCCCTCCCCCTTAAAATTTTTTTTGGTGGCAGTTGCCTAATTTATCTATTTGATAATCTGTTCCTGCCTATAATCCGTGGCAGAGAAGATATTTTAAGTGCCAAAATGAAGTATTTGGACTTGTTAATTTATAAACTGTGTTTTCAAACAAATATAGGTTTCTGTATTGGCTTGAATTTTGGTCCTCATAAGCCTTGTTCATCTGGCCTGTATTAACATAGTAATCACAGAGTAGGGCTTATTATATATGTCGATATATATTTGCCAAGGCAGCTAGCTCCCTTGGTAAATGTATAATCAGTAATATTCTATTGGTATCCGGATAAACGAAGCTGAGTGAGAACGAAAGGACAGCGAGCGGTCAGTTGATGGCGGAAGGCGGTCTCGCACCTGCCATCGGCCTAAAAAAGCGGCAGTTCAGAGAAAGGAAGCCGAGTGAATCCCGGAAGTCCTGTGCCGACCCGACGTCGCCCCACCGTCCAGCTTCCGGTGGCCCTCTCGAAGGCCCTCCTGCGCCCTTCCACGAAACGGGGAAGGAAGCGTCTTTTTTGAGAGACAGATAGCATGCAAAAAAAAAAAAAAAAAAAAAATCACCAGGCCACCGCTTGCAAGACGCAACTTTCATGAAAAGAAGCAAATCATTCAATTATTTAATTAGCTCTGTCCTGTTTCTGAGTTCATTATGTATCGCGACCCCAAACGGGGTCTTGGAAATTCGATAACAACTGCAAAAAGCTTTGCGGAAGCTCTGAAAATATCATATATGTATACTTGAATATTGCGATTTATCAGCAATTAATTTCAGATTTGTTTAGCCACTTGACGATAATACGGTCATTTTTGTTTAAAAATAAGATTATTATAGCTATGTTAATCTCTACTAATAATGAAGAAGAATGTATGTATGTGTTGGCAAAACAGGTTTTTCTGCAGTTACCAAATTTGGCACATATATAGAAACTGGAACTGAGCAGCTCGGGCCGATTTAAAAAAAGAATTTAATTAAGCTGAGTTTTGGAGTTTTCCCTCTATAAGTTCCGAAAATATTGGTGCAGAAAAATTAATTTTACACTTATGAATTGTCTTTCCGTGTTGTCTTGTCTTTTTAATAATACCAGTATAATAGCTATGCAATATTTTCTTGAAATTCGGCCATTAAAAATTTGTTTTATCTAATTTCCAAATATAGATTGCATTGCTGCCCTGAAATTCAAATAATTTTTGTTGCTTCATTATATATTTCATTGTAAGATTTTTTTTCATTGTTAAAAGCTAAAGAAAGATTCTGTTTAATATCTGTCTTCTTTATGAAAGGAATAAAAAAAAATTTGAAATTACAAAGCCATAAAATTTACAAAATAGATGAGCCGCGGATTTAAGTCTTTAATAGCGATATAATATCTTGGGACTGGTATCTATTAAAAAGGTTCATGTACACAATCAATAGAACATATGCAAGACAAACAAAATAATACAATTTTAATGCCGAACTTTCGAACGGAATCATGAACTAGAAGTTTTATCTAGAGGATTTAATTGAAATTAAATATAACCAATGCCTCTGATGGACCAGATGGTCGCCGAAGTGATTAGTGTTTAAAAATGAAAAATATGTGGTTATTTGTGCTAATCACCTTATTTAAGGTACTTGATTATATTCGGTATGAATTTTTTGAAAAATATTATAATATATTTATATTTTGGTATTTTTGCGTTAGATTGAAAAAAAAATCTTATAAAGCAGAAATTTATCAGTAAAAATCCAAAAGTTTTCCGAAAATTTGATGAAATATGGGCTTTTTTAGATAATAAAGAAATATAAAGCAAAATATTTTTTTAAAAGTTTAATAAATGATTTTTTAAAACTTTTGTAAATAATTTAAAATATAGATTACGTAGTTCCTAAAATAATAAATAAGTAAATCTATTTTCCAGTATTTAAATACAAGGAATCAACAAATAATTAAAATGAAATTTGTAATTATTTTCGCATGAAATATTAAAACAATTTGAAAATCATTTAAAAAAAAGGGATTGTTTATTCTATAATTAAAGGACTGCAGAGGATTTAAAGAAATGATTTTACCAATTTGAACAAAAATATGCATTATACTTTAAATAATGAGGTGCTCTGTAAAAAATTTATTTTCAGAATTTAATATCTGAAAAGGTAGCAATTAAAAATGTAAAATAACTTTAAAAACTATGATTATGAAATTATAAAAAGGAATGTAACAATATATAAAAGATTTCATAAAGAAAACTATTGAGATATTAAAATTAAAAGGTATTCGCAACTTTTTGCAAAAAATAAACATTTCAACATGCTCATCTACCTTAAATTTTTAAAAGTAATTTATTTTCATTTTCAAGTTTTGCAGGATGAAGTTTTTTGGAAACAATACGACAATTTTCCTATTTTAATTAGTAAATTATTAATTAATTACAGTTTTATTTCTATTAATCCAGAAAGAAGCAAAGATAAAAAGACGCAACGTATTTATTTTCATGAATGCAACTTAATTATTTCTATTTTCGAAATACTTGAAAATAATTCCGTAGAGGCCGAACTTTTTCATTAAATGGTGCCGAAAAATCAGAGCATCCAAATCGTTTGAAACCATTGTTAAAAAAATCATGATCAACGAAGCTGGATAAAAATTTGAACAAAATCATTCTGGAATATCCAAGGAATAATAGTATCTGATATTATAGTCGACAGTGACCTTATTTCTGTACATCAATATCATGAAATCTCTTATGATTCTTATAAATAACTTGATAAAGTAAACTTGGAAATCAAAATAAGAGCAACAGTTCTGGAAAGCAAGAAAATTCAGATTTTTTTTTATTCATTAGTAAAATATTGGACTCATTATGCTTGATTCGTAGCTGAAACATCTTCTTAAGTTATCATTATTACTATACTAGTCTTTTCAGGCGACCATCTGGCTCACCGGAGTATTGGTTATATTTTATTTAAGATAAATCATTTTTTTATAACTCCATGTTCATGATTCCACCAAATTGTTTGACTGTAAAGATGTATTATTTTAATTTTGGTGGTCAAGTTCTGTTTATAGTGTACATGAACCTTTCTAAAGGTGGCAGTCCCATAACATTATGGTGATATTGTAAAACATAAATATACCTTTTATCTTTCTTCTAAGGTTAGCAATATTTCAACCTTGCTTTTTTTTATTTGTCTTGAAAAAAGCACGGATATTAAACCGTTTTTTCCTTTTTAAGCTTTCACCAAAGGAAGAGAATCCCGCGTTCAAGCATTTGATGAAACAGTGAAAACGGTTTCAATTGTAGCGCAACAATGTAATCTGTTGTTGAAAATTCGAATGAAAATTATTTATAGAAAGATTGCCAAAATTAAGTTAAAATTCGCGCTATTATTAAATTGATATAATTAAAAAAAAGACATTTTTTTTAAATTTTGAAATGATGTAAAATTTATTTTTGTTCAGTGATATTTTTGGAAGCTTTTAAAGAAAAACGCCAAAATTCGGCTTAATTCTTAATTAATTAAAATTTTAGAAAAGTGGCTACTAATTGCACATTCCTATCCTCTCAGATATACATATACCAAATTTGGTATCCTAAGATCCTACGATGTAGCCTGTAGAGATCAAACGCACACATATATACACATTCATCTTTATGATTAATGATGAAATAGATAAAAGTTTATGACCTCTATATACATTTTCAATAGTCGCCTGATCTCTGCACCATTTTTTTTTTTTTTTTTACTTTCTTGTATATGCAGTATAGAGAAAGTACAGTAATCGTCAAAAATCAGTACAGTAATCGTTCGAGATTTTCATGAATTTCCACGTTTTAAATCTCCCTGAGTTCGGAAAACCCATTTTTGAAAATGTGCATCTGTCTGTGACAAAGATACCTTAAAAGTGCTTTGAGCTATTACACGGTTAAAATTTCGTATACGGTCTTTACACCACACATTCAGATTTCTATCAAAGTTTGTTAAATTCCGAAAAGAGGAAGTCTGCCTGTCCGAATATAAGTTAGCACAATAAATACAAAATGAAGAGAATTAAATAGATAAGACTCGGTACACAGATTTAACATCTATAGTATAAATACCTATCAAATTTTGAGCTAATCCAACTACGAGTTCACTTTCTGCCGGTCTGTACTTTAAGAAACATGTAAACGCGATAAAAAACGCAATGACTTAAGAATATCTAAATAAGAAAGGGATTTTGTGACAATAAGTGCAGTTTTGTGTCAAATCTATGTTTCAATTGATCGAGAAAAACGTATTTAAAATACAGATTTAATTTTCGGATGTTATTAATCCTATGCCAAAATAACATCCGAATAGCCGAATAACTCGCCAAGAATGACACGATAGATTCAGCAAAAATGTGAAATTCACACCAAAAGTTAATATTTTGTAACTGTTGTACGCCAATTCCATGCAAGGCGTTCTCTGATATAACACCTTTATTAGAGATTATGCGGGAAAATCTTGGGGAAATCACTCCCGCTATTTTTTCGAAAGAGATCACAAAACTGAATTTTGATAGAATCCATAGTCTTAACAGCTGGGTCGACTTCAAGGATTTATAAACATAACTAAATAATCAAAGTGCTACCTATATTGTGCAATCATAATTTAAAGTCATATTTTCTTTTGTTTTATAAAATGTATTCCATCAATTTTGATTGACATTACTAAATTATTGTTATTATTGCTTACAGCAGAAGGTGTTTAATATTTATTTATTATGTTCGATTATGTGAACTAATTGTCTAGAAGTTGTATAAACTGTAGCTTGTTCATTTACTCTTCAGATGTATCCGCAGGGATCCTCTGGAGTGCTTCGAACGTCGAGGTAAGCGAACATGTACTTTATAAGTTGCATGCAATTTAAAGTAATGGAGATTTTTTTAATAGCTAATTTCTAATGGATCTTGAGAAATCCTCTTTGCCGTTTAATTATTTTACATAACATCACGGATACTTCACGGATACAGGACGACATGGAATTAAACATATATCAACATTACACATAAAGGATTTCCCAAAATTAACGCAAGATTTGAATTTGTCACCATTTGTGAAGTAAAGTGTTAGCAACCTGTTAAAAAATCCATTTGACAGCTAATAGTTTAGAGTTAATAAAAATGGAACGTTACGCTATAGAACAACGTGTTAACGCAAGATTTGAATTAAATAAAAAACACGGATTTTTCCCTTTAAATTGTTTTATCTTTATTGAATCGTAAAATACACAGGATAAGGTTATGTGTGGAATAACACATAGGGCAAATGGCCTCTTCGGCTTTGCTGGCACATAATTACTCTTTTGTCGAATTCTTCCATGACCATTTTGCATAAATGTCGCTGAATTCCATTGATACATCCGTTGAATTTCCTCCTTCAATGCACGAGTGCTTGTGGGCTTGTTGCCACAGAAATTTGACTTCAAATTATCTCATAAAAATGAATCAATAGTAACCTAAGAGACCTAACCTCACATAACCTAAGAGACCAATTCTCAAATTTTCGACCTGTGGCCAATAGACTTTCATTATTTTTGAAATATTGTTCAACGATGAAAACACGTTGTTCTATCGTGTAATGCTCCATTTTTACTAACCCCAAACTATCAACTATCAAATGCTTTTTTAATAGGGTTGCCAATACTTTACTGCACGAATAGTGGCAACTTCAAATCTTTCATTATTTTTGGGTCACCCTTTATTAAGGAAATAATTTCAGATTCATTTTGTCTCTTTTAAACCAAACGTTGACAAATTGAACATTCATTCGGTCATGCATTTATTTCGATTGAGTGAGTTCCCCATTGAATGGGGAAGACTCGTACTAGAATTCCCCTTTTTAGAGGTTACTCTCAAACTTGCATTTAAGGCCGACGAAAATTGTATATAAGTATTTTTCTATTCTTCAGAATTTGAAGACTGAAAATGAAAATCTTATTTTAAAAATATTCATATGGTATCATAACTGTCAATTTTCGAAAATAATAATAATAATAATAAATTCAGCATTTTGTTTCAGTTGTTAAGCTTGAATTCATTTTTTAAAGACTATTAAGCTCGATAGTGTTACTTTTTAATGTTTTTCACAAATCAATCGCTACAAATTAAAACTTTATTTCTTTCCAAAAAATTAATTTTCGCTGCTTTTTTTTAAAAGTCGACCACTATGATGCTATTTGAAATCGGGGAGCAACGTTTTTAGTTTGCCTGCTCCTCGAAATTTTGAATACAAAAAGTGCTTATAAGTTTTTTTCCGAAGATCCTATTTTTTGCCAACTAAAATTGAATCTCTCTCTCTCTCTTTTTCTAAAAAGAGTATGCAGGCAATATTATTTTTATTTTTTTACTTTTACCATTTATTTCTTACTTGTGTATAAAAGCACACATTAATATATACGTTACCGGCGAAGAATGAAATCCGGCATTCTATAGAATGTCTAGCCATTATATAAAATGCTTAAAACTAGCTGGGGGGAATCTATCTATCAAACAATTCATCCTTCACACATTTCCTAGGAATTTCATTTTTAACACATTTCCTAGGCATTCTATAGGATGCCAAATGGAAAACCAGCAATTTATAAAATGCATCCCCGATTCGTTTCGAATATCGCGTGACAAGTCACGTGACTTTTAACGAGCGCCTCAGACATTCTGAAGAAATTTTGAAACATACATATGTGACTTCATAATTCACTTTATACCAAAATATGAAATGTCCTTGCTTGAAAAATGTAATGAAATGTAACTCAAAATATGATTCAAGCCTATCATGTTGCAACAAGTAGGTTAATTTTAATTTTCATATTCTTCATACGAAAATTTTGTTTCCCTAAATAAGAAAGGCATAATTTTGTTTTTGTACAACTTTCATTTATCTTTAAACATTTAGAATACATTTTTTAACGGCACTCTCATTATTTTTTCAGGATAGCATTTGTATTTTTGAGAAATGCATGTCATTTATATAATAGTCTTATGAGGATTTTTTTTCATACTTTGCCTAAATAGCATTTGTCATTCTATAGAATTCTAGGTATATACAATGCTGAGGGAAAATATGTAATAAGTCATATTTCATACTTTGTCTAAAAACGTTTGGCCTTATATACAATGCCTTGGCATTCTATAGAATGTGGCGTTTTATACTTTGCCAGTAACATATAAGCACATATTTAAGTGGTATTTTAAACATTTCTCTCAAATTAAAAAAGCTAAACGAACAATATTTTTCCATTTTAGTCCTTTTTTAAAATTTAACCCTGATCTGCTTAAGCAATCATTACATTTTATAATTCATATCGTATGTACAGCATTCGGATTTAAATTTTCCCACTGAAATTAAGAACTTTAAACGAGAAAAATCATTGTTAAGACTCCCCCCTCCCCTTCATCCATTATCTAATAGCATATCCTGATACAAAATTAGAGTCCTGTGTTCGATAGCCTTATCAATAACTTAAGCCACTGCGATTGCGTTTATGCATTTTTCCCCCGCGTTTTGCTATTTTTCATGCCATTTCGATCCAACTAATATGTTTATTTTGGATCCGACTGGCATTCAAATCCGTATTCATAACGAATTCGGATGCAAGATTTTAGCACTCTAATCAAACCTTCTGTTCTTATAAAAGTTTGGAATATAACGTTCCTACCTTTATAGAGTGTTTTTTCCACCCTCAAGAGGGAGAGAAAAAGAGTTCCTGGCTGTAATCCAAAACATGCGCATTAGTTTCTAAATGAAGAAAGGTCATTACTCTCTTTCTTATGGTTCGGAAAATTCTTAATTGAGTTTCCATTCAGAATCTGTCCTTGTAAATGATTTTAAACACTTAGTATCAATGGATAGGGCATTAATCATTGAATATTTGTATTTATGTTAAAAATATGATACAAGCTGATCATTCGTAGCGCATTATTTAACTTCTAAGACCTATGTTTATATATCCCTAATTGGAAAAAATTCATTAAACAAAGTGAAGAAATATTTTTTATCTTGTTTTAGACAATAAATATACAGCTAAGATTATTATGAAATCTTAGTATTTACGCTTTCCCAGTTCCTATTAATCATAGTAAAATAAGTGACTAACGCTTAAAAAAAAAGAAGTTAACACTTTTTTATGATCAAAACCAATCGAATTATGAATCCTTGAATATTTCAATCAATATCAACAATATTAGGTCATTTCAAGCGCCACCTAGAGGAAGATGAAAGTACTAATTGATGCAGTTTTTATTAGATAATCACAAACTGACTACTCCGACCCGTCGGAAGACACACGAGTGACCGGACTGCAGCAATATCAATACAAGCGGAAACTGTGATTGAGGCCCAAGTGCCATCACCACCACGGTACAACCCTTCCCAAAGGAATTACGTCTCGTCATGGATGAAAGGAGCCAGGCTCCCATTTTTTCGTGTACCCACAAGGGTGACAAGAACCAACCACCATTCCGGAAACTTCTCATCTTCAATTATGAAGTGCCCCCCTTGGGACTATTTATTAGAAAATTATTCATACCTTCTTTATAATTTCTACTTAGATCTTTAAAACTTCTAATTAGGTTCAATCTACTCCAAAGCTATTCTAGTTTCTGATTTTAAAGAAAATGTTCACAATATATCCTGAATTTGATTTCATCAAATGATAAGCTAAGCAACTAAGAATCTCATTATTAAAAGTACATGCAACTCAGCTTTATACTTAATTGCCTAAAATTCCATGGTACTTTTCCGTTAGCCAGGCGCAAGCGAAAAATCGCCAAATAATGTAGGATTCCGCCAAATTTCTAACACCAAATTCGCGTTTGGTTCACAATTGGCGACATTTCCGCCCGGCTAACGGAAAAGTACTGATTTCGTTTATAATTCTCATGAAACATCCATTTTAACAAAATATTATGAAGAATTTTGAACAACAGCATAATGCAGAAAGTCACAACGTTTTAACTGCTGTAAAATATTGTTTTCCGACAAAAATCACGATGTTCAGTTATCCACTCTAAAGCAGGAAGAATTAATCGTATTTATATATTTTTACCTTTATCAATTAGTTATTCAATAGCTAGTAATTCAATAACTAATTAAAACTTATAAAAGCTGTATCTATAACTACTATACTGTTGTACCGTCCAGGATGTAGGATGATTTTTTCCCGTCCCTAGTCATCATGAGTGGCCTTGTGAGTGTAAATTGCATGTAAACAATGGTATTATTTTTTGGCGTTCCTTCATATTTTTCTTTAAAAAGAGACATATGTATTAAGGCTTTAGTCCTTTGTCTTCCTCTAAGATTGGTGCCTGAGATACTTCTAATCACTTTATCCCATGGGCCTTATGATTCCGCTATATTGTGATATTTTTCGTTTTTAAAATGAAGTTATCAGTTTTCAAAACACACATACATATTACTTATGTACAAAAATGACAGAATTGCTGTTTAGAAATTATTGCCGTAAACTAGTATAAGACGCTTGAGCGCAATTAAAAAATATTAATAAAAATTAAAAAAAAAAAACCAAGTACATCTCTTCGAAGAAGGATACTCTTCTGTTTGTTTACAAAAAACAATCCATGAAGGAATGTGCCAATTGTTTTTAAATTTTCGCCAACAGATGACAAACATCACAAATTATACATATATGATTTTTTTTGTCATCCGTTTTTTTTTCAAACCCAAAAATATGTAGTTGTTGTAATCGAATACCAAAACATTTCGAGAACATAATATTAATGGAAGAAACACGAAATTACCAATTTTAATAATTCTAAAAATGCGAAATCATTAATCAGTAGGTAATTATCTGCAAAAAAAAATCGTACCTATGAGCTAATTATTAATGAAGGTTAATAATTAAAAGATTTACTCAGTACCGAAGATTGAATATGAAGCAATGCGTAAAAATATTCCTTTAAACCGATAGCGATTGGCGCTAGAACTAGATGCATCTTATTTTCTGGAATGACACTAAAACGATGCTCAAATAGACAATAATAGTGAAATGACTATGGCAAAAAAAAGTGATTTATTCACTAGAATTTCGAGAATATGAGCCTTTGTATTGAAGATAATAATTTGGTGGTTCTTTATACTGGTGGAGTTGGGTGTTTCGCTAACATCTCTACATATAGTGTTTCATTTACAAATGTATATAATTAGCATATATAATGATTGATAGAGCATTTAATTTATGAAAAAGCATTGTTTGAATAAAAAAATTATTTATTTCGTATCATAAATTACTAAATTAATTAATATGAATCATGAACCTTTTGATAGCTGAAATTATCCTATGCTTGAATTAATCAAACTTAATTAAAAATTTTAATTTTGTTATAAATAATTCGGGGATTATTCAGGGCCAGCGTCCTGGCAGGGGTGATCTGGGGCGTCCCGGGTTCGAGTCCTGGTTCAGGCATGGTTGTTCTTTACCCTGTGTTTTATCTGTGAGATATGTGAAAGAGTCCCCTTCCCCTCGTAAAAAAGGGTTGTGCAAACGAGTGTGTGTGAGTGTCATCTACATATGAGCTGAAAATCAGACTTCTGTCTTCCTGTGCTCAGGGGCTTTACCCTCAGAAGATACTGTACAAACTTGGCTTAAATCATTGACTTTGTCAGCGGATTTGTCTAAGTGCCATAGGTAACAAAGATATTCACTATATATAGTATTTGTAATTTACGACCTCGATAATGTTGATAGCATTTCAATTAATGTCATATCATACTTTTATTTTTTAAAAGAATTCTTTCTTGTTAAAATATTCTAACGAGTGAACTCAGTAATCCTTTATTGTCCCTACGTCTTCATCTTAAGAAATGTTTGGGTTGAAGTTTGCATTCTGCTGGAGTACATTTAGTGTAATTCAATATAATAGAAAAAAAATTGTTTGAAAGTTTTGAAAGATATTTTGCTACAAATACGCAAATAAAAATAAACACCTAACTAAAAATCTGTATTTTAGTTGCCCGGCATCTCAATTAAAGCTAATTAAAGGTAAGAAAACTTTTTTAAAAAGCAAGACTATCTTAATTTTTTAATAATACTCCACAGAGAAAGAGATTCAGATGTCTCACTTCGAAGTTTGGTAAACGATTGTAGCGCCACCTCTGTTGATCCCTTTGTACGGGAACTAAACGAAAGCGGCGAATTTTCGAAACGAAACAGGAAGTCGCCGCCATTTTGAGCTTGTTGTTTTGAGAGCGTTGCTGAAACCTTGAAGATTCTCTTTTGATTAATTTTTTTTACATTTGAAATTATTATTTTGCTTGATTTATCTTGTTTTAAGCATTTTATCTTTTTTTATTTGTTTAGATTTTTCTTCCTTGTGCACTGTGTTTCTTGTATAATTTTAGAATGGATGCGAATGCCGGACCTTGTGTGACTCTGGATAAATCATCGAGAAAAATCTAAGTGAGCAAATTTAGATGTTGTCTTTGTTGTAGAAGTCAGAATGAAACGCCTGGATTGATATTATTCAAATTTCCTTCAGATGAGAACAGGTATGTTTAATAATTGTTTTAAAATTGAATACGAAAATAAATCGAACAAATTAAAATTACTTTATTTAGAGAACATGCGAAATTTCTATTTGTGTTATTGAATTACTGTCATATTTCGTAAATTTAATTATATAAAATATTATTTTTAGTTATATATCATTGATTCTTAAATTTTTTTCTTAATATATTTTAATGGATTTAATACTTTAAATATGATGTGATGGCAAAATGTTCCTTATCTTTTATTGTAATTTTAGTGTAATAAAGTTCTGAATTTGAATGTTTAATAATAATGTAAGTGTGTGGAATAAAGAAAATGAATGTAAAACTGGCAGCTCAGATAGCGATAGTCATAATATAATACTTTTTTCTTTCTATTAATTCCAGCATACTTGTTCTAAAACTTTCTACATCATCTACTTAAGCATTTACGGATTAACCTACCACACTTATTATATTCTGTAAAAATTTCCAAAATGTCTGATCAAAATTTTCACTTTATATTTAGTTTTATTTTCAAAGAATGAAGATTTATTTATGCTTAATGGGTGGTAAATTCAAAATCACCTTTTAGATTAACTTTTACTTCTTTGATTCACATTCACTAGGAAGTTCAACTTTTATTTAATTGCTTTCTTATTCATAATGATGTATAATATATTAATGTTTTTAAAAAGATACAAGTTGCCTACAACATTTGTTTTATATTTGTAGGTACTTAGTCACTCTGTTGCAACTGCTTTGAATTTAATGTTTTTAAAAAGATACAAGTTGCCTACAACATTTGTTTTATATTTGTAGGTACTTAGTCACTCTGTTGCAACTGCTTTGAATTTACATGTTGCAGATAATAACAATGAGAGCAAAGGAATAAAAACAACAGAATTCCTTGGAAGATTGACAAACTATTTGACTGTTAATTCAAGAACATTGTATCATGAAAAGAAAGAATTATGTGCATTAACAAAGGGCAGTTCCCATATTTTGTTCTGGGAAGAAATGGTAGAGTGGATAGAAACATAGCATTTTAGATCAAGAAAAAGCAATAGGAGGAATGTTGTATCATGTAAAAATGTTTGGTTTAAAATGTAAAAATGTTTTAGTTTTTTAATTTTATTTTTTGAAAATTAATTAGTAATAATTATGTCAGTTTGTTGTTTTCATGTTTTCCACTTTTTTTAATTTACCATCTGAAGCATGTTAAAAATGTGACTCAAGCCAATTGTATTTTTATCTTGTAAAATTAGCATTGATATTGCATAAGAACATTTTTCTCATAGATTTTAAATTTATAAAACTAATCACTCCTTATTTTTGATTGAAATTTCTTTTTCAAATGAGTTTATGCTATATTTACTAACATTTTTTGCCATGTAATATGTGGATTGTTTTCAATTATTTTTTTCTTCAAAAAAATAAGACAACATTATTTGCGCCGTTTGTTATTTATTACATGCTTATTCTGTAATACTAAATTATATGTATTCAATTTTGTTAGAATTTGTAAATATTTCGGAAATTAATTTTCACTCTTAAAATAACTTACATAAAATTAGAGTAGCCCAACCTGATATGTGAGTGATTAAAGCTGGTATAAATACAGAGTAAAATTGATTAAAAGTTGTCCAAATTGGAATAAAATATTTTAAAACTCATAAATTGCAGTTTAAAATCTACTGATATATATTATAATTAATGGAAAGTGAAAATTAATAATCAATAATAGAACTTAATATGCAATTCATTCACTGTAAAATTTCAAATCTGTTCTTTAGGTAGCTAAAAATAAGTATTTACCTTACATATAAACTTAAAAAAAAAAATTTCTGGTGGAATAGAATTTTTAAAAAATAATTTGATGGAATTTCATAGTGAAGTGTAAATATAATTTAATTAATCTGAAATATGGTAATAATGCATCTGAATTTCACAAGTTCACAACAAGCAGAGAGGAATTTTTATATATATATATATATAAGAAGGGAGAATATAAATGAAAAAAACCATTTCAGGTAACAATTTACTACGAGATATTACCCCAAGACTAAAATTAGGCCTAGAAAAGTCAATAAAATAAATGCACTTGCTTTGTTGACATCCGTATCATGCCGTCACGAAGAAAGATGACGTCATTCCACCGCGCAATAGCACGGCAATAGTTCCAAGTCGCTGGCATCAACAGAGACGGTTCTACTGTCTATGTGAATGGCCATGTTAAAGAAGTTGCCATTAGTGTCAATGAGAGTGAGACCTCTGGATCTCCTTCTGTGTGTAATACTCCTTACACTAAATGTAAAGATTTCGAGACAGAGTGATGTGTGAATGTATAATGATAGCGCCCACGTAATTGCTTTTTGTATTTTAAGTATTTATATAAATAGTGGTATTTGCAACAAATACAGAAAATTAAATGAGAAGCAAGAATATGGAATATAAAAAGTGACCAGTGGCCTTTATATTATCCAAAACGTGTTTCGTTTTAAATATAAAATACCTTTTCATCAGTCTTCATATATATTTTCTTTTTTAAACACCTAACTAAAAATCTGTATTTTAGTTGCACTGCAACTCAAATAAAACTAATTAAAGGTACAAAAACTTTTAAAAAAAGCAAGACTACATTAATTTTATAATAATAATCCTTACACTAAATGTAAAGCTAATTAAAGGTACAATAACTTTTAAAAAAAGCAAGACTACATTAATTTTATAATAATAATCCTTATACTAAATGTAAAGATTTCGAGACAGAGTGATCTGTGAATGTAGAATGATATCGCCCACGTAATGGCCTGTTGTATTTTAAGTATTTTTATAACTAGTGGTATTTGCAAAAAATGCAGAAAAATAAATGAGAATCAAGAACATGGAATAACAATAGAGACCAGTGGCATTTATATCCTATAAATGGTCTTTCGTTTCAAATATATAATACCTTTTCACCAGCTTATGAGTATTTTTTCTTTTTTAAACACCTGAATTAAAATCTGCATTTCAGTTGCACTGCATGTCAATTAAAACTACCAAAACTTTTTAAAAAAAGCAAGATTATCGCAATTTTAAAATAATATTCCTTACGCTTAAGAAGAATAGAAAGATTTCAACACATCGTGGTCCATGAACGAAAGTGACATCGTCAACATTATTGTGTTTGTATTTCAAGTATTAGCATAAATAGTGGTATTTGTTAAAAATGCATGAAAGAAAATGAAAGGGGAGCAAGAATGGAGTAACAAATATATTTAGGAATTTTAAAAAGTTTGATTTTAAGTTGAATGTTATATTTAAAAGTTTCTTTTATCTAAAGGATGTTAATATAAAATTTTTGGTTATTGGCTTGATATGAAGGTTATTGGCTTAGTACAACTATCATATCTAATATTTAAAAATAAATTTT
>JAPMOR010039264.1:42464-53148 GCA_026543865.1 Argiope aurantia | reverse complement strand
TGTGTGTGTGTGTGTGTGTAAGTGATTTGTTATGAGATTTTAATAGGGATTTCTTTGCCACGTGTCGATTTAGGCAAGGGTATCTTAGGCAATCTTATGCTTGGTTTTAGGGAAATTTATCCCTTTGTTTGAGGCGTGGGAACGATGGAACCAGTAATTTTGTTAAACGCGGTATAAAAGTATTTAAATAAAAAAGTGGGTATTGGATCTGGAAATAAGTGAACATTTAAGAATGAAATTAACATAGGCTAATTTAAGATAAACGGAAACTAGTCAGAATTGAAAGTAAATTAAAAAAAATATCTATGTATATATCTCTATCTATCTATCTATATATATATTTATATATATGCCGGTTTTTTTCTCTCCAAGCTACGATGCTAGAAATTTCGTGTTGCCAGTTCACACATACAGTATATTTTCATCAGATTTCTTTTTCGAATCTGGAGCCGTACGATTTCAGCCATAGAATACTAGGGTAAGTACCCTGTAAATATAGTCCTCCTGTATTCTTGTCTCCTTGCTGGTACTTCGAAAACTATTAGAAACGCATTGATAATGCTCGTAATAACGAAAAATTATTGCAGGCTTGCATCAAAAATGCATTTTTTAGAGTCGAGGCCGTACGGCTCCAGATGCGGAAAAGAAATCTGCCGAAGATACGCTGTATATGTGAAGGAGTATGGAAATTCTGGTTTGGTAGTTTAGGGAGGAAAAAAAAACCGGTTTAGATATTATCTTTATCGCCTATCTTCTATTCAAAATTAAGAGTCTGTTCGAAAATAGATAAAAATGGGACACTAATGCAACTAAATTTTGAATAACAAATGATTAATAAATTTTGAATAAAAAAAATGCGTTCTAAAAAATTTTTTTTTAACTCCTGGCATACAGATTGGACTTTTCTACCAGTTTGAAACGTTTTTAACCTCAAGAGAGGGTTTTCTGATCTGCTTTAGAGTCCAGGTAATCTGAATGAACGTCATATCAGTTGTTACTGGAATTGTAGTAAATGTAAAACTTGACATTATTCGTCTTACTTGACATTATTCGTCAAGGTGAAATTTTAATCTACCATATTCATAAGTTTTACGCATAATTAAAAAAAAATTCTTATTTTATAAATTTTTATCTTAATGGTAATGTTTGCTATGGAAAATTTGATTTTATTATCGAAAGAACGAGCAAACCAAGAACGAAGAAGATTCAAGAAAGAAGAGTTTTTCATTAACGAATGTTCATCCAATACCTGAATCTCTTTAAAACGACGACGCTTGAGTGCAGAAGGTAAGACTTTTTTCGTTTCAATAAATGTTAGTGAAACTCGTTGGGATATACTTAATACGATACTTTTTACGTTATCACCAGTAGGTAATTTCTATGGGAAATCATATGCTCAAGTTGGACAATTTTCTATTTGTATCGAAAAATTCACTATTTCACATTTTTTCTGACTTCGAAACTAGTCATCCGATTTCCTAACTCCGTTGTATGACACCTATTTGTGTGCGGGCACTTTTTTTTTTTTAATCATTTTCCTTAAACAGGAAGAGTGTATCTTTGTGATATAGCAATTTGAAGAAAAGAAAAAGTGGCTAATCCTGATGTATATTCGTTTCTATTATTCCTTATAATAAATATTTATAATTAAAATTTTGAGAATACAACTGTGGTGCTGCCATCTATTTGAAACGGAATGTACTATTTTAAATGGGCCTTTGTAAATTATGTTTTTTCCTCTCCATAAAAAATAAAAGAAAAAAATCATTATTTCTAAAACCTTTATTAAATTTGGTTTTTCGCACTTCTGCAACAAGATACGATCATGCCTTTCGCACTAATCTAGATTTTATATATTTTTGAATAGCAAAATGGTAATATTTAACATTTTAAAGATATTGCTTTTGCTTATAAATTATAAAAAAAAGCAAAGTGAAATGTAATATTTAAAGCATTAATATCAGTAACTATCATGTTATTTCCTTTATTTTTTCTTATGAAGAGGAAAATCAGTCTCCTAAAGATAGATTATAGTTTCATACATAATTCGAACATATTTTTTAAAATCTTACAATAATTGTTCCTGAAACGTATACAAGAAAAAATTAAGCAATCGAAACTCTTTTTAACTGGAATTCATTCATATTTCCTTGATGCTTAAATTTATTATCAAGTAATTTATGATTTTTTTTTATTCATTTGGGTAAAAAGCAAAACTGTACGAAATAGTTGTCCGTTCTAAAAAGTTTTCTTTAATTAAATATGTTCGTAATTTTCAACTATCTTAATTCTAAGCGAAACGAATAATTTTAATAATAAAACGAATTATAAGTCCTTTATTTATTAGACGGTTTTGCTGCTGTGATCTGTAAATAATTAATGACAAAAAAATTCATTAAAAATAGACTCATCATGTTACGTTTGAATTATTTACGCATTATCAAATTTACGGGTGAATTATTAAATCATTATCAAATAATTAATATATTAAAATTATTGCATACCATGTGCTTATTCAAGTCATTTTTTTAATTCTAGAAACTATTACAATAAATGTTATTGGCAGTATTTAAATATAAATTATATTATATTATTTATTAAAATTATTTGCTTATTATATATCATTTACTAAAATTGCTAGTTTTAAAAAATAAAATTCTGTTGCCCTTTCTTCTTTTTGATTGAATTTTTTTAGTTCGAATTTCTAAATAAATTAAATTTTTTAAATGATTTCGTCAGTTTTGATCAAGTTTTGTTAAATCTGCAAAATGTTCATATGTTTCATACTTTCTTTATTTTATAGATTATATCTCAATCTCAGAAATGATGCTTAGCAAGCTAGTAAAAAAAGCATTGTTTTTAAAGCTTTGGATTTTATGTAATAAACTATAAATTTACACTAAAACAATAAATTGATATTCGTAATTACAAAAACAGGTTTGATCAAATAAATTGCTTTGATCAAATAAATTTTTTTTTTAATGGAATCGAATTTAAGTTAATAAATTTAAAAGTTGTTAGTTAGAACATTGAACATTTTGCCATTTTTATACTATTTCAATACGTAAACTTCAAATTGCTATTATCATTTCCTTTGATAGTTTTGCTCTTGATTTATTTAGAAAATCTAATATTTTCCTTTTAGTTTTCTCTTCTTTTTTTATGTTTAATTGGAAAGAAATATCAAACATTTTTTATGAGCATAAGTATTTTTAGCAATATGAAAATATTTCTTTATAATCTTTCATTAAACTGATAATCATTCATTAAATAATTAATTATTCATTACAAAAACAGTTACAGGCAATATCTGTTTGCTCATTTTATAAAAATTATGTTTCGGCAAATATAATATCCATTTCGCATTGTGTTATTTATCACATTCATCTATTTATCATCTATTAATATTTCATGAAAATAACAACATTATCTAAGGAATTATTATATAGAAAATAACATTGGATTGTTTTAGAAGACAAAACTATTCGCATTAAAATATTTTTTAAAGGAATGGAAGATATGTAAAAAAATGTTAAATTTCATAGTTAATAGATTATTAAAAGTACAAATAGAATATGTATTCTATTCTATTTGTACTTTTAATATGTATTGGCTGTTCTAAACGAGCGATTACCACTAGGTCTTAAAGCGATTACTGTCCGTAATTCGAAGTCAGTTTTTTTAAAATTTGAATTTAGTAGCAATGTAAAGAATATTTCAGAAAATATATTCTTTAATAGCTATAGCTTGAAGTCATATAAATGCACTTAATATATAAAAATATGATATAAATTAATGTATTGTAAAGAATGTAATGTTTTTTTTGTGCCGAATTTGTATTTAATGCACAGAACATTTTTCAAAATTAAAATTATATGTGAAAATTTCAAATTTTTCTTTTTTTTTTATGATAGCTTCCAGACGAATGTAGTTGATTTTACTGGAGTAGTATCGTGTTTGCTATTAAACACGAAAACTAAACATGAGTGTAATTTTTCTTTAAATAATTGTTAACAATCTAGTAAAAAAATATAAAAATTAAAAATGAATATAGTATATTCATTTTTAATTTTTTCAATGCATATAATAAACATGGAGATTAATTATTTATTTTGGTGTCAGATGAAGAAAATTATTCATATAAAAAGCGTTTTCTCACCAGAGTCAGATTATTAACCATGCAAATTTGTAATTATATAGATTCGTTGTAACGTGAGAGAAAACTCGAGATTCCTTGCTGTATATTTTGGAAAATCTAATTTTATTTAACAGATTTTCATCTGTTGATTTTACTTATCATTATTTTTTTTGTTTATTCTTCTTCACAGTATTTTCATCTAATTTATGAAAACTATCTCTGAATTTTTGAACGCAGGTTTTAGGATTTTTTGTCCATGATTCCAAATTATTGTGTTCTTGGCTTTTTTTTTCGGTTGAATAATGCACATGTTAAGTAGAAAATTTTGTGTTTTATTATTAAGAAAATGTTAAGAAAGTTTAAAAAAAAAAACCTAAAATACTAAATTTTAAAATTTAAATTAACATTTTTTTTTTTTTTTTTTTTTTTTTTTTTTTTTTTTTTTTTTTTGCGTGAGATTTGAGACAGATTTTCTTGAAAGAACTCATAACAAAAAAAAAAAACTGTCCAACTTCTATTCGCTATAATATCTATCTAAAAATTACTTACATATATATTAATTTAAACCAACAAAATGAATTGGAAAATTAAGATGCAATTATGCCTGACCTAGACCTGTTTTGTCGTTGAATGATTATATTTGAAACTTGATGCAGATTTGTAATTTTGTTACAAAAAGAAAGCTATATCTAATCTATCTGCTTTGTCGATGACAGAAAAACAGCAAACTAAGAGAAAATTAAAAAAAAAAATATTAATATTAAATAAATTTGTATTTGAGTCGAAATTATCATTTCTATTATAATGAACGAAAATTGCCTTTAAAGCAGATGTATAATATAAATAACACTAAATATGTATTTTCTTTAAAAAATTAAAAAAAATATTCTGAAAACAAAAGTACACATACACACACACGCAGTTACAGCCTCCTTTTATATCACTTTCAATTGCCAACAAAAATAATATTTAAGGTGGCATGAATCATTTTGATATTGAAATTCTGAATCCATGAATTAAAAGGAAAGTTTTATTATTTTTGTTTCAATAATTTGAACTACAAAAGCAATTTCCTCAATCCTTCAGTGGATGTTCTGATTAAATTTCATTTCCATTTTGAAACTAAAGTAAACGTTTGAATTTTAATAAATTGCTTATTTAAAATATGGTTATATGAGAAAAATTATCATAATAATTAAAAAAAAATAGGAAAAACAAATTATTCTGGTGTTACTTCTTGATTGTTTGATACTTTTGCTCGTTATACTTACATACAATATCTTATTTAAATTAGGAAAACAGTTTAAATTTAATATCATAGATGGCAGCACCATAACAGTTTAACTTTCCTTTGTTATATCTGAGAACGATTGCTTTTTTCTCCATTCCTGAAATGTATTAGAAAATTATTACGTTTGTATTAAGTTTGCATTTGTAATGATGTTTGAAAGCTTAGAGTGCAAGATGGTAAATCACTTGTTAAAACTGGAACAGAATTCATACTCATTTACTAATTAGATTCTAAATTTGTAATTGTATCTGTTAATATTTTTTGTTTTATAGTAATCGTGTACTGAGACTGTCGGGGACAGATTTCCTTTGAATGGATTTTGTCCAAAATATGATGGAAATCTTGAAATTTGGTGCTAAAGCAATGTGCCGAATTTTATCCGTTAAGTTCAAAGAGTTCAAAAACTGACTTAATTTTAAAAAGTAGAAAATCATTAAAATCCCGCTCTCTGGGATTTTTAAAAATACTACAATACTTTCTTTTCGTATGCTAATGATTAAAAAATTTCGACAAAACTGCTTTTGTATTATTTATTAAATAAATAAGTTATAAAATTTTTTCAATTTTTCGAAGAAATAAGCTTTTTACTCATCAGCTTAACAACAATTCGAAGTCACCTAACACTGCAGCATCAATGTCAATGTTTTCCTAAGTTACCTTAAAAAAAAGAGAAAAAGAAATCAAGAACTGAAGTAGCAACAAAAAACTGAAACGAAATTCATGCTAATCATAAGATTCACTTGTTGCACTACTTGATATCACACTGAACGAAATTCCAAACATTTTTTTTAATGTCTTAAAACCTCTCTAGCAGCTACGGAACTACACATTACAAGATTTTCAATTTAATGAGGAAGCTGGGTAAGTTTGCTTCGATTTGAAACAAGAAATTATCAGGATGTAGGAAGTCCAGCGGTCTTGTTGGCCAAATATTTTGTTTGTTACGATTAAATGTTGCCATCGGAAATCAGAGCAATGAATGTGAATATTTAAATAGCTCAAGTATGACCAAATAAAAAATCGTTAGATACCATTATTTTTAACTTTCCTGTTTTCTTTTTGGATAATAATTGTTTATCTAATCCATTTTTCCTTTGCTGGATATAACAGCATATAATATATTCTGGTACACATAGAGAAAATAATGTACGACTTTTATCAATGATCACGTTTGAAATCATGCCGAGAAAACATTTATAAAATAAATTTCCTTTGTGTGGACATGTTGATCATAAACAGAACAAGTCAGATGTCATTAAGTTTTTCATATGGGTTTGCTACTAAAATTGTATTTTTCTACTAAATTTGGACCAAATCCACCAACTAGGTTGACTGTCAGCCGATATATCTTATTCAAAAATGCTTGTCTCATATTCAAGTCAATGTATCTTATTTAAAAATGTTTGTTTCTTACTCGAGTCAATACATCTTACTCAAGAATGCCTTCCTCTCATTGGAATCAATGTATTTTACACAAAACTATTTGTCTTTTACCCATGTCAATGTATCTTATTTAAAAATGCTTGTTTCTTACTCAAGCCAATGCATCTTACACAGTAGAATGCGATTGTTATTTCTCATCTTTTTATCTATGAACACGTTAACTCATAAACAGAATATATCGCTTGTTATAAAATATGGCATATGGCTTTTCTATTAAAATTTACTTTTACATTAAAGAGTGGATTAAATCTACCAAGTCTAAAACTGTTTATCGATGTATCTTATTGAAAGATGCTTGTATCTTATATTTAGCTTTTATCTTAGATACATTTTAGAGGGCATTAATATGTTCAATTTTGTACGAATGTTTCCCAATTTTTTTAGTTTTTGAAGTTTTTACTAAATTTTAAAATATGTCATGTATGTTTAAAATGTGAAATGCAATTTTTGCTTTTTATATTATAGTTAATATTATGCAACTTTTTGTGAGATTTTTTTTGTAAATCAAATCTTTAATTGTGTTTAAATTATATGCAAATTAAATTAGAATCCTCCAGTTGAAATCGAACAAATGATGAAACATTAAAATAAAAAATAAAACATTTATATTTCTTTCTTTTATAAATGTACATATTCCTAAGTTTTGAGCATAAATATCTTTTAAATATTTTTTAATATATGCGAAATATGATTCAAGCTATAGATATGCATTCGTTTTAATTTCATGCATGCATTCGTTTCAGATATGCATTCGTTTTCATATTTTTCTCTTATGCTATTTTTGCTTGGAACTAAGAAGTATTTGAAATGATTTTAATAATACAACAAGAAATGCAAATCAACATTTGAGTAGTTAAATAGATTACTGCATTCATTTTTAGCTCCCCCAAAATCAGATTTAAAATGCCTGTTGACAAAAACCGGAGTTTGAATCGAGATACTTCTGAGGATGATTTGGTTTTGTTTCTTAATTTGTTTGAATTTCATTCTTGATTTTGAAATTAATTGTTTCATATAAAAATCATCAAGAAAGTTTACAATTTTTAATTATAAATTTTATTTTGTATATAGTAATCATTCTATTTGAATCTTCGGTTTTTTTTCTAAAACAAAAGTTCATAATGTTTAGTATTTTGAATTGAAGATTATATCATAGAATAACTTTATATAAATTACTAGAATGGAATACAATAATAAGGAATTTAGTAAACATATTTTAATTTTTATTGCTGTTAAGAACAGATGAAACACCAGGATACTGAAGGAAATTACTATAAATATATTTTTTGAAATATTTTTCAGTTTTTACAAATAAAATTGAGAGAATGATTCAGGTAATTTCGCTTTATATCAAATGAAATGAAAATGAGCACCGTTTCCAGATCTCATATAATTAAATTACTCTAAAATGTTATCCAAAATAGTCGAAAGGAATAATATTATTATTAAACATTGTAATAAGAACTTAAAATATAATTATTTACCGAGGAAAATATGACTAGACTGTTTAAGTGTTTTTTTTTCTAGATCAAAATTGAACTATCGAATGCAAATCAATCATAATAAGATTACTCATGCAAGATGAATGCAAGTTATTAATAATACGCATTATACTGCCTGAGAGATAACAAATTTCTTTCCTTTATTTGTCTTCCCTCTCTGATATTTATTTTAGAATTCACTTCTTCTAGTTATTGCAATCGAATAATTTAATAAGTAAATAAACCAGAGAGAAGTGACTAGTGCATCAGCTTTTGAAAATATTATTTTACTCTTAGAGAAAATCCTACATTCGAAAATTAAGTGCGCAGCTCCTTCATAAACGTAAATGGCAATGCAAATAAATGAAAGCTATTCAATTACAATTTTTCCAATTCTCTTTTTTTATCAAATGCTTCATTTCGTTTCTAGAAACATTTTACTACAGAAGTTCAATTTAGCGCAATTAATAATTTATCGTCTACAAATGAATCCATTCAAAAGTCGAAGTTTTCCTCTTATTACCTTTTATTTCTATAGAGCTAACTTTATTTTTAAATTCGAATGTGTAAGCAAATATTTTGAAGCTTTTATCTAAATGCTTTGATGTATTTCTTTATAGAAAATATTGGATTAAGTGTTCCATTTATTTTCAGACTTGTTTCATATGCCGATTCCTTCCTTGTTTGAAGAAAGATGCCAAAAAGAAAGATTACAGAAGTTGCTTTTAAAGTATTCGCTAGAATAATTTTATTTTATTAAACTCTTTAACAAATAAACAGATAAAAACTGTTGAATTTCATTTTGTAAAGAATCTTAATTATCTTCAAAATAAAAAAAGTTCCAGATTATTCTAGTACAAGGGAAGTTTAATAAAATAACTGTAACAAGTGAACTGAACAAATAATCATAAATAAAACTAAAATATAACATCTATATTTAGTTCTAAAAAAATTTTCTTATGCTATTTTTTTAAAAAAATAAATTAATATTTTTTATACACTTTAAATTAAATTAAATCGGTTAATATTTGTAAATATCGGATATTCCCAGCATTACAAAAAACACTTTTTTTGGAAATTTCTATCCTGCTAAGCTTGATTTCTGGAACTTTGAATGCTTATTAATCCTTAATGGCAAAGTTTGTTGAAGTTGAAGTTGTTTATGAATTAATATACAAAATGAATTAAATTTTGATTCTGAACTAGTGGTGCCATCCAATTGGGAAATCGGAAAAAAAAAAATGATTTCAGAATTTGATAATTCTAATAATAATAAAAACTAGAAATTAATGAAGAAATCCCTAAAAACTCAAAGTAAATTAAAATAAATAGATTTCTGCCTTTCTTATATATTAATTAATGAAAGAATTTCTTAGAAATTTAAAAAATCAGTAGCAGTTTTTAGGACAACTTTATCATTACTAACTAAAATTAAAACTTATTTAAAAATAATAGTTTTATGTATTCAGTAGAAGCATGTTAATTCCTTTTGACTTTCAGATAATAAAAGCTTTCTTATTATTTAACATTGACAGAATTGGACTTTTTGTTTTTAAATAGAATTTTATTAATTAATACAAATTAAGTTATGTATTGCCACTCATGCGCACTTAAATCTCAAATTGCATACCTTATAAAAGAAGACTAATTTCAACTAAATGGAATAGTTGCTTGGAATAATTGACTGTTTTTAAATAAGAATTAAGGCTTACTTTCTTCTGTTTCATGCCAAATAACTAACAAAGTTCCATTTTTATTTGAATAGCAATGAAAGAAGTAAGTGTAATAGCACTTAACAAAATAAAAAAAAATCTCATTGATATTTTGAGTGTTTCTTCTTTTAACGCATTTTGCTGCAATTAACAAACATAAAAGAAAGCAAGAAGCCTTATTTACTATTTATATTATATCTATGCGTTGTATATTTTTTAGTTTAAATAGGAATTTACTTATATTTAAATGAACGAAGAGTTGTTCAAGACTCTGAGTGTTATTCGAAGATTATGAATAGTTTCATGATACTGACTTAACATTCATTTATCTAGCAAGCAGAATAAGCAACGGATTATAATCTTCTTTTATTTGTGAAAATATTATACGGTTTCTCATATTATATCTCTCATTAATAAATTAATTTGCCCTAACTATTTATTAATGACAGACTACATTTAAGCAAATTTAGATGAAATAATTGCTTGATTTAGATAGATATTTATGTAAAAATTGTAAGCCCTCTAATTTCAAACGACTCACGATAGAGGTTTTTCTGTTAGTGTTAATGGTGCACACACACACACACACACACACACACACACACACACACACACACAC
>JAPMOR010039264.1:0-37390 GCA_026543865.1 Argiope aurantia | reverse complement strand
TGAAAGTTGCTATGTCAAAAGATGCTGAGCAATGTCTAAAGTGTTGTAAAAATGTTTCTTCAAAACAACCTTTCATCTACAAAGGAGCGAAATTAAATTTTGATTTATCTATATATCTTTTTTGAATGAGTAACCAATCTAAAGTAAGAAATAGTTAGAAAACGAAACTAAAATGAAAACGAAAGCGAAACAGTTTCGAAATCGCAACAAAAATTATTTCCTATTCAAACTAAAACCAAAAATGGAACAGGTAAAACTTCATCTTATCATCTGATCTTATCATCGTATCTTTTTTGAATGAGCTATACAAACGAAATTTAAAATGCTTTATATGCTCACACAGGATTTAAAGCAGAAAATATATACAGATTTCTATTATATCCTTAAACCAAATTTTTTAGAAAAAAAAATTCACAGTAATTTATTATCGTTTTTTAACGACTCAGCGCTGCTCTAAATTAGCTGATTTTATTCTGAATTATATATGCTGGTCTTACAAAGCCTGCATTTTTTTCATTTCCTTTTCATAGTGCTGTGGTTCTTTATTGCCCATAGATAAGTACTGAGAGAAAAACCGATAATACTTGTGGAAAAAAAAATACATATCCGATATAAAGTTCTGAATAGCGCTTAGAAAGGTTATTGATTTTGTTCAATTATTCATACTCAGATAAAGGATAGCTAAATGTTCCTTGTTCGAAAAATAAGAAAATTTTAAAACAACATTGTTTCTTTTCCCTTTTCGTTGCATTTTATGTTTTATATCTTTTTCAAGCTTGCGAAAGAAGTATAAATTACTTATTTAGGCATCTTTTGTTTAAGATGAAAAGATAATATTTAATTGCTTCGCGTTCTTAGAAAAAGTGCTGAGATCATATAATTTATAATAAATTATTTCTGAAGCAAATGCTATTAAATAAAAAATATATATAATTCTTAATATATAAATTTTTTCAATTGCAATTCCGAGCATATATTGCAGTTTTCGGCAATTTGAACAAAAGTTAAGTAATTGCCTTCACGAACAAAACAAAACAAACAAACAAATAAAAAAAAACCACCCACCAGAAATATTTTGTTTCAAAGTTGCAAAATTTTAATGAGTACTGGAGAATTAACTAAACATTTCCTATAATTTCTTTAACAGTTGGAAGCTGATTTATGGAACAAATTGATTTGAATGAAAAATTTTGATGATAAATGACGGTTCAGAGTGATTGTTTATGATAAGTTTAAAAAGAATAGTCCGCAATGTTCTTCTCTGATAGTTTTTTTCTTCCTATTTATGTTTAAAATTACTAGAATTTAGTAACTGGTTACGAATATCTTCAAAAATTTAGCAAACTATTATGGAGAGAAAATCCAGATAATTCAAAATATTTATGAATATTATTATAATAAAAATATATACAAATGCTTATCTAAAAATTAAAAAGCAATTTGCTTTATCGGGGTTTCTTAATTTCTTCCTAATAGATCTATATAATCTCCTTAGGGAAATGATAGATGCATTTCCGTAAACTACTTAACGTACTAAAAATAATTGTTTTTCCATAATATTTTAAAAATTGCTGATTATGCCATCGATTCTCAACCAGTGGGGGGCGCCCCCTAGGGGGGCATGAGCACACTAGAGAGGGTGCGTGGGAATATCCAAGTGAAAATATTTTAAAAAGTTGATTAACTGACTGAAAGGAAAGCACACATACACAAAGAGAACAAAATACATTTCGACATATTTAATAACTTATTAAAGTGAAACAACTTATAAATCAAAACATACTAAATTAAAAACAAATTTAATAATTATTAGTGACTTCCTTGGGCCTGTCTTGAAGAGCAAAGTTTTTTGAAGGAAGGCTTAGTATTAGAAATAGCCACTCTCAGTTCTGTTTCTATATTTTGTCTTCAAAGAAGCCACAACAGAAAATCCAGTTTCACAGAGGTAGGATGTTGAATGGTAAAAGAATGTGAAATTTCCTTGTTTTTAGTGCAGAAAAATCACCCTTACTCCTGCCCAAAATTAAAATAGTGATTTATTAAAACTAAATTGTCTTTTAGTTTCGCCACTTGTCGTGAAGAATATGAAAATTTCTTCCTCATCAATTGAGAGTCCTTCGGAAGTCTTATGAAATGAATCCCAAATCTACTCGTAACTAGATATGTCGTCAGCATGAAAAATACTTTTTAAAATTCTTTGCCAGCATGGCTAAATGATTTTCAATTGTTACAAAAACAACTTTTAAATGTTCTTCTTCAGCCTTATAAGTTTTAGTACAATCATCCACATTTGCAAACATTGTTAAATTTTTTGCTTTAAATTTCTGCTCCAAAATTCCAATTTTCTACAAAAAGCATTAACTTTATCACTCGTATCCAACATATGTGTATTTTCTCCTTGGAGTTGAAGATTTTAAGTTATTTAATTTCTAGAATATGTCGACCAAGTACTTCAATTTCATCACAAATAAACCATCGCGAAAATTCTCGGCATCCTGTCTGTTTTCGTCTTCTAGGAAAATGACGACTTCTTCTCTTAATTCATAAACACGTTGCAAAAATTTCCCACGTGATAACCATCTTGCTTCGCAATAAAATAGTAACGCTGAAAGTACTGAACCTATGTCTTTACAAAGTGCGGAAAAGATTCTCGATTTCAGGGGTCTCATTTTTTATATAATTTACTACGGTTACAAAGGTTAAATTTCTTGCACAATCGGCAAAAATAAAAAAAAAAAAAAAAAAAGAGCATTTTTGTTACATTTTTTGTCTTATCGTACTTTCTAATAACTGATTTCAACGGAAATGGCTTAAAAATACAGATTACCTGAGATTGATAAATTGATTAACCGACTTAATTAACGCAGTTAATAAATTATCATCCTGAAATTTTTCCATTATAAATGGGAACTTTTCAGTAATTCAATACAGGAGGCCTTTATATGTATGAGTGTCAAATTTCGTTCCAAAAATTCGCAGTAGCTCTAGAGATTTACTTAATTTTGAGTATTGAAAACCGCTAAAAAAGAACGAACCAATCGAGGTAAATATGAACTTGTTAGTAGAAAAATAATGCTTTTTTTGTGTTTTTATTCACAGGAATATTGGAAGAATAAATCATACGATTCGATTTTTCCTTAATATGAATATGATTTTCCAGAATATAAATGGTTTTTGTTATTATCTAAATATTTAAACGTTACCATTAATTTTTAAATTAATACATCCTTCAGACTTTTTACTTGATACCGCCGTTAATTAACAGAAATCTTAATTTTGAGGGCGCATGAAATACGTTATTTAGTGAGTTGCCACAACGTTAAGGACATTTTAAACAAATGGAATTGAAAAAGTTTATTAAAAGGAGATGATTTTATTTTCAGGTAGAACTATTGTTAATAGGGTGGGAGGTTTATTAAGCGTCACAGGGTTATTTTATTTCAGTAAAGTATTATATGCTATTTTGACATACATGTCAAGAATATTTTAATTACTTCAGTGCTTTAAATTCAGTGCAAAGATTTATCAGTGATACAAAATGACAAAATTTTAATTTATTAAATTGTTACAAAACTAAAAGTTAATTAATGGTTGAAAATCAACTTATCTGTTTAAAGAACTGCTTGCGGATAATATTTAAGATGACCAAAATCATTTCAAATACACATTTTTTACTTATTCTGTATGAATGATACATTTAATGTATAAATAATAGCTGCTAATTTATTTCCTTTGTGTAGTGTCCTTTAATTTGCTGAATGATATAGATTTACCTGTATTTCTATTTATTTTATTGTAAAGGATTAGTAAGAATAAAAATTAATTAAATATTCCTAGTGTCAGTCTGTCCTTCAGTCACATTTTCCATCAACTGAGCGAAAAAAATATTTTTTAAAGAAAGCATAAGTCATTTTAAATTATAATCATCGGATCTGAAAATAAATTAATCTAACTCCAATATTATAATGGCTTTTATAGATCATGCTTCATGAAGAATAAAGCTGTAAGTATAAATGAAGTTAATATACGCTCTCTCAAAAAGTGGACTTTGCAAATAAGTTGTATGAAATATATAAATAATAGGTGCTAAGCACTTTCCTTTCTTTTAATGTATATTAATTCTCAGATGATACAGAATTATCTCAATTTCTATTTAGTTTATTTCTAAAAGATAATTGCTGGTAACGAGAAAGAATTAATTAAATATTCATACAGTAAATCTACCCTACAATCCCATTTTATATCGATGGACTTGAAAAAATATTAATTTCTTTGAAAGAAAGCAAAACACATGTTAATTTATAATCATCTGTTCTGAAAATAAATTGAACTAACTGCAATATTATGAGGGCCGTTAAAGTTCTTTCTTGAAGAAGAATGAATCTATACATGCAAATAAATTTAATATACGGTCCCTCAAAAAGTGGGGTTGGAAATAAATTGTGTGAATTTTACAATTTTTGTAAATATCTCAATAACTATTTGGGATATGCTCATATTTGTCCGACATTTTTGAATGGAAATTTTGCTTTGAGGCAAAAGTATTACAATTCACTTTTTTTCTACATTCATGTTTAAAATTTCATAAAAAATATTAAATTTGGGATATTTATGAATTTATTCTGCGATTTTGTGAAATACGATAATTTTCTTTAAGTGAATGAATTTTTTTTGTTTTGAGAATTTTGTAATAGTTTCCGAAATATCGCCAAAATTTCATTATATTCATTTTAAGTTCAAAGTGTTATTTTTGAAAACCCTATAATTTTTAAAACCATCATCAGAATTTCATACAAATTTTATTGATAAGTTAATTTTAATACGACAAATCGAGTTAGTAAAAAAATTTCACTTCCATTATAAAAAGAAATTTCGTTAGTAGTAGTTAATTAACTATGTAATCAACTTGATTAATCAATTTCCTGTATGGTATAATCCTGTCCTCTGGAGTCATTTCATGACACCAAATTTGTGAAGATGTGATGATAAATAAAAAAGTAACAGCGGTGTTCAATTTTTTTTTTTTGCTGAAGAATGTTCCACTTTAATATTTGTATTTTTAGATTTAAATATACCTTGAAAGGAAGACAACTTGTTCGAAGAACTGAGATGCAAATGTGAACATAAAGAAAAGCGACTTTTGTCTCTAAAAATAGAATCAAATAAAATTGTGGTATATGTGTCTTTCGTGACAGGAGAAGTTTACAATGCAGTACACGCTTGATTTTTAAAGCTGTACGTAAAATACAGCAAGCAATTTTGAAGAAAAGAGTTTTTCGGAATTGTTAAGTATATTTTCTGAACGGGAAATGATAATGAAAATAATAAAAAAATCTTCCAGAATGAAGTATGTTCTTTGCTTTAAATAAAGTCACAGTTCAGGTTATTAAAGTGTTTTGCTAATTGTGACAACAAAAATTGATGACATTCTTGTTAATACAACTATTCATTCTTGTGAAATAGATACAATGTAAAACTGACACAAGAACAGCAATTCTATTTGGTATTTACTTATTATGTTACTTTACAGTTGCAATGGATCTCGGAGTGCCGCTTAGAATTCTCAACTTTTTTACGAACCTGCGTTCGAGATATGATTCTTCGGAAGATTTGACCCCTATGTGTTGGCAATAATAGACTACATGGATTTCTATGTATTTCTATATACTGTATTCTATTTCTTTAACATGGTTTCCACCGTTGATTTTTATCGAAGCGGGGCACCAGTGCAGGCTTCATTGCTGTGGTCAAAGAACGGTGCAGCCTGCGATTGCAAACATGAGGCAACAAGGAATCTGATCTCCTCTTGGTATCAGAGCAACTTGCTAGCAAGAAAAGATTTTAGGTGCTTAAAAGGATAAAAATTCACTTGATACCAGCGAAACGCCGAGTCGATGCCAAAACATTATATGTGATTAGTGGCTTGGTTTTTGTTTTTGTTTTGATGGCGTTGCCTCCATTCCACGTGATACACTCACATCCGAATACAAGTAACGATCCGACTTAAGAAGGCATCACTTAAGCGCCGTGTCAAGAAGTCTTGAGCATTGCATGAAGTTTCATTTCTGTTGCTCTATCAGACTGTGAGATACACACCGAACACGCAGCTTTCTTAATTTCAGTTTTCCAGACAGAATTAATTGAAGAAGTAACTTATAAATAAGATGAAATTCCAAGAACAGTGTCGTTAGCTGAAACGACTGTTCTCTATTATCTTCACATAAACTCTTGCAATCAAATCATCATTGATCATGTATGAGCACTCGTCCTTCATTGCGAAAATTTCACAAAAGAGCAGTGCCCAAGTCTTAACCATGTAATTGATCATCGCATTGGGTCCATAAACTTTGGAAATTTATCTTAAATTTTAAATATTTTGGCATTAAAAAAATCTGATGACCATCATACCTCGCACGCGGCAGCACACTCGACTGTTTTAACGTTATAAATTCTCACCAAAAAAAACCCCTCATATATCAGCGATTGGAAAATGCCTTTCCTTGCTTGCCAATAACTCAGCAGAAAGAACGCGAATACTTCAACTGACGAATAGGATTGGGCGATGACGAAACTTCATCACCGCGTTACATCGCCCTACACAAATCGATATTTTTTTATATACCGTTATAATCCTTATTTCTTGGTAGCAATAATAAATTATAAATAGCATCTCTTAACATATTGACTGGCCAGAACGACTCCAAATAAAAGGAAGTTTCAATTTATATTATAAAAATATTTGTTTTCATTTGAATAAAAATATTTCGAAAATAATTTTATTGAAACCCCCTTAATAAAATTTGTCAATGTCAAAGCAATGTCGCATGTTACAATTTATAACGGGGCGTTGAAAACAAACATTTTTATATATTAGAATATGTTAGTATTTATAGAAATATTAACAAAATTTTTTTTCAAGGACAATAAGAATAAAGAGCAACAAAAATAAACATCAAAGGGTAATCAAAACGAAATCGCAAATGTAAATTAATTGTGATTATCGATTTATTGTATCACAAATTATCTTTTCCATTTCATGGTGTTGTGGTTGTTTACTGTTCGCAGGTAAGTACTGATAGAATGACCGACAATACTTGCGAAGAACAGCAACAACAAAAAAAATCAGTTTTAAATATCTGAAAAGTTCTCAGAACGGTTATTGTTTTTTCAATTATTCATACTAAGACAAATGAAAGCTGAATCTTCCTTGCTCGGAAGTAAAAAAATTTCATTGTTCGTTTTGTTTTTGTAAAAACATTTCTTCTCCTCTACGTTCCATTTTATATTTTTATCATTCTCAAGCTAGTCAAAGAAGCACAAATTACTTATTTAGCCATCTTCCGTTTGTCTTAAGATGAAAAGATGGTATCTAATTGTTCCACTTTCTTAGAAAAATTTTACTGATAATATAATTGTAAAAAGTTACATC
The DNA here is from genome assembly GCA_026543865.1 of Argiope aurantia. Classification (NCBI taxonomy): domain Eukaryota; kingdom Metazoa; phylum Arthropoda; class Arachnida; order Araneae; family Araneidae; genus Argiope; species Argiope aurantia. The sequence continues at coordinate 29,961 of JAPMOR010039264.1, read as the reverse complement.
TGAAAAGAATATTATTGAATACAAAAATGTATAATTATTATTTTAAATACATTTTGTCAAAACATTCTTTTCTATGGCAATTCCGAATATGGATTGCAGTTTTCAACATTTGGAATAGAACATAAGTAATTGCCTTCATAAATTGGGAAAAAAACACCCCTTAAATATTTTGTTCCAAAGATGCAAAAATTTAATGAGTACTGGAGCATTAAGTAAACATTTACTATTGTTTTCTTAACAATTGGAAACTGATTATGGAACAAATTGATTTTTAAAAAAAGTTTGCATAATAGATAATAGCTCATAGTGATGGTTTATGATAATTTCAAAGAGAAATATCAGCTATTTTCATCTCTAATCGTTTTTTTCTTGAAATTTATGATTAAAATTGTTAGGTTTTTTTATAATTGATTGATAATATCCATAAAAATTTTGAAAACTATTGTGGGACAAAAATCCAGGTAATTCGAATTATTTAAAAATATTATTATAATAAAGATGTATACAAAAGCATACCCCAAAATTTTGAAACAATTTCCTGCATCGAGATTACTTAATTCATTCCTATAGACCTATATAATCTCCTAAGGGAAATTGTAGATACATATCGATAAACTACTCCATATATTAAAAATAATGGTTTTTCCAAAATACTATGAAAAACTACTGATTATATCAAAAATATCTGATCTGTCTGATTTTTAATTCGTAAAATATTTGGCGGTTTTCTCTTTCGTTTTGAGATTTTAATTTTCCCCCCTGTTTTATTAATGAAGATCGTGCCTTCCGACATTTGTTGACTTCTTTCTGGGCAAAAGAAAGTTATACTTTGTAAAAAGAATTCATAAGTTTTAATAAATTTCTGGTACAGTCATGGGAAAAAAAGAACACCTCTGTAAATTTACTGTCTATTATCTTATCTTTGCAAAACTGAGATGAATGGAAATGGTTTATAAAAGACAGGATAGCGGAGACAGACAAACTGATTTACCAAGTTAATTAACCTAATTAAGAAATTATCATCCGAAAATTTTCCCATTACATAAATTTAAATTTTTTAATAATTCAATTCAGCAGGAGTTTTTATGCATGTGTATTGAATTTCTTTGCGAAATTCGTTGCAATTCTTAAGATATATTTAATTTTGAGTGTTGAAAAAAAAACATGAAGTAATCGAGGTAAATCTCAATTTTTTAATAACATAAAAAGGCTTTTTACCTGTTTTTATTCAGAAGAATTTTGGAAGAATAAATAATGTGATGGAGAATTATCCTTAATATGAGTATGATTTTCCAAAATATAAATAGTTTTTTGTTATTATTTAAATATTTGAGCCTTAAATTTTTTAAAAAATGAATACATCAACCATGACGTATGAAATATGTTGTTCAATTAAAAAAATCTCTGATTGGTGAGATGCGAATACAGAAAAGACATTTTAAACCAAGAAAATTTCGGTGCTTATTAAAAGGCGATAATTTTATTTTCAAACGGAACTATTGCTAATAGAATGGGAGTATTATTAATTTTCACAGGGCAATATTATTACAGTAAAATATTACATATACTATTTTTACATACAGGTCAGCAATATTTTAATTACTTCAGCGCTTTAAGCAGATGTTTAATTTTTAAAGATTAATCTATTAATAGTAAAAGAATAAAATTTTAAATTCTGAAATTATTATAGAACTAAAAGTTAATTAGCGAGATGAAAATCAGTTTCTCTTGTTAAAGAACTGTAAGAGGTAATATTAATAAAGATAAAACACTATTTCAAATAAATATTATTAGTCCTATATAAATATACAAATGATGCGTTCTAATTAATTTCCTAATTTTAGTGTTTATTAATTTACTGAACGATAAATAAATATCTGAATTTCTGTTTAGCTTCTTGTAAAGGATAATTTCTGGTGAAAAGTAAAAATTAATTAAATATTCCTACAATCAACCAGACCTCCAATCACATTTTATATCGACTGAGTGGAAACTTTTTTTAAGAAAGCAGACGCCATTTTAAAGTACAATCAGAAAATAAATTTAACTAACCGCAATATTGTTTTATGAAGAATAAATCTGTAAGTACAAATAAATTTATTAAACGGTCTCTCAAAAAGTGAGCGTTGCAAATAGATTGTGTGAATTTTACAATTTTTGTGAATATTTCGATAACTATTTAGGATATGCTCATATTTGTTTGGATTCCGGCATTTTTGCAAGGAAATTTTGTTTGATGGAAGAATGTTACAATTCACTTTCTTCCAACATTCATGTTTAAAATTTTATAAAAAAAATTAAACATTAGTGATATTTATGCATTTATTCCGCGATTTTAAGAAAAACTATAATTTTCTTTAGCTGAGTGAAATTTTATTTGAGGAATTTGTAATAGTTTCCGATATATTGCCAAAACTTCATAATACTCATTTTACATTCAAAGTTTTTTTTGGAAATCCAATAACTTTCAAAGCTATAATCAGAATTTAATAAAAAAAATTTTGTTGACTAGTTAATTTTAATACGACAAATACAGCTAGCGAAAAAACTTCATTTCCATAATAAAAAGAAATTTCGAGATAGCAGTTAATTAACTATGTTAATCAACTTGATTAATCAATTTCTTGTATGGTATAAACCTGTCCTCTGGATTCATTTCATGACACCAAATTTGTGATGATGCCATGATAAATAAAAAAGTTACTGCGGTGTTCAATTTTTTTTTGCTGAAAACTGTTCCACTTTAATATTTGTATTTGTCGATTTAAATATACCTTAAAAGGGTAACATCTTGTTCAGAGAACTGAGATGCAAATTGAACATCAAGAAAAGAGACTTTTGTCTCTAATAAAGATTCAAACAACATTAGTATTGTATATGTGACTTCTTTGACAAGTGGAGTTTATGTAGCATTACGTGCCTGATTATTATTGCGTTAAACAAATGGAATAATTAATTTTTAAGACAAAAGTCTCCCGGGCATTGTTAAGTGTCTTTTCTGAAATGGAAATAATACTAAAAATAAGGAAAGATCTTTCAGTATGAAGTATGTTCTTTGTTTCAAATAAGGTCACAGTTCAGGTGATTAAAGTGTTTTGCTGATTGTGAGAACAACAACTGGGATATCTTACTTTAAAGATGCAATGGATATCAGGACCATATTGGCATTCTCAACTTCTTTAATAACCTGTGTTAGAGATAGGATTCCTCAGAAGATTTGCCCTGTAGAGATAGACAAATACTAGACTACGTGAATTTCTTTTTCTTATTTTCTATATTCTATTTTTCAATATGGCTGCCACCATTCTTTTGACTTTTATCGGAGCGGGGCACCAGTGTATGCTTCGATGCCGTCATCATGGAACGATGCCGCCTGCGATTGCAAACATGGGGCACCAAGGAAACTGATCTCTTCGTGGTCTCAGAACAGCTTTCTAGCTAGAGAGGAATTAAGGTACTTAAAAGATTAAAAAAATCACTTTTTGTCGACGAGTCGATCCGGAAACATCGTATGTGATTAGTGGTTTGGTTTTTGTTTTTGTTGACGTTGGCGTATGTATCCATTTATACATTATGTCTCCGTGTATGCATTCACAACAGATTTGATAGCATTCCGGTTGACGTGATACACCTAGGTCTGAACATTAGTAAGAATCCGACTTAAGAAGACATCATTGTTGCACCGCTTGAGGAAGTATTGAGCACACTATTGACGTTTCTTTCTCTATTGCTCTGTCAGACTGTGAGGTCTCATTCTTAATGGAAATGGTCACTCAGTCTTAAATGGAAAATGTTCAATGAAATGCCGTGCTTACGTCTTAACCATGGAATTGATCACCGCACTGGGTCCTTAAACATTAAAAAATTATCTGTGAATTTCAAATGTTTTGGTGTTTCTGGCATTAAAAAATCCAATGACCGATGATATCTGTTACGCGGCGTAATTGTCAACTTTTTTAACGTTTCAAACTTTCAACGAACAAAAATCGCTTAAATCAGTGATCTGAAAATGCAGAATGATAGAAAAATTGATTTACCGAGTTAATTAACATAGCTAATGAATTATCATTCAAAAATTTCTCAATTATAAACGGAAATGTTTAATAATTCGATACAGTTCTTTATTTTTATGTGTATCAAATTTCTTTCAGAAATTCGCATTAGTTCTTAATATATACATAATTTCATGTGTTGGAAACTCCGCCCAAAAAGGACCAAGCGACCAAGATAAATTTCAACTTGTTAATAGCGAAATAATTCTTTTTTCCGCGTTTTTATTCACAGGAATGTTGGAAGAATAAACGATGTCATTCAGATTTATCCTTAATATGATTATAATTTTCCAGAATTTAAACATTTTTTTTGTTATTATTCAAATATTTAAGCATTGCCATTGCTTTTTCAATCAATACATCATTCAGACTTTTACTTACTCCCACCGTATTAAATTAAGGGGATCTTAATTTCACGGCGCATGAAATACGTTGTTTAGCCCCTTAAAAAAATTGCTGACTGGTGATATGCGAATCCGATGAGAGATTTATAAGATTTCTCGGTGTTATTTTATTACAATAAAAATATTATATGTTATTTTGACATGCAGGTGAAAATTTTTTTAATTTCTTCAGGGATATAAGAAAATGTTTATTATTTAAAAATTTATCTGTTTATACTATAGTTATAAAATTTTAATGTATGAAATTAACGAATTAAGAGTGGGAATTTGTTTTCGGATTCTGGTCTTTTAGCACGTTGGTTTTGTTCTCATGCAAAAATTTTACTATTATACAATTCATTCATTTCCCCTATTCGAGTTTAAAAATTCATGAAAAACATTAAGTTTGTGTTATTTTTGCATTAATTTCGCAATTTTATGAAAATTGTTAATTTGCTTTAAGTGAGTGAATTTTTTTTTGAGAAATATATAATAGTTTCCGAGATATCACCGAAATTTCATAATACTCATTTAACGTTCAATGCATTATTTTTCGAAACCCTATAACTTTCAAAATTTTCATCAGAGTTCCATAGTAATTTTATTGAGAAGTTAATTTTGGACAAATAATCAAGTCAGTGAAAAACCCGGATTTCTGTTAAAAAAATGAGATTGCAGTTAATTACCTATGTTAATGAATTTGGTTAATCAGCATTTTTTGCATGGAATAAACCTGCTGGTGGAGTCATTTTTTTACATCAAATTGGTGAAGAAGTGATAATAAATAAAAAAGTTACAATGGTGTCGATTTCTTTTTGTTAAAGACTGTTCCACTTTAATATTTGTATTTGTCGATTTAAATATATCTTGGGAAGGAAGACACCTGTTGATTGAACTGAAATGTAATTTTGACATCAGGGAAACAGTCTTTTGTTCCTGAAAAAAAATCAAATGAAGTTTTGGTATATGTGACTTTCTTGATAGGGGAATTTTACATTGCACTATGTGTCTGATTGTTAAAGCTGTACGTAAATACAGCAAGTGCTTTTGATGAAAATTTTTTATCTGACATTGTTAAGTATCTTTTAAGAAAGAGAAATGATTATGAAAGCGTTCAAAAATCTTCAGAAGGAAGTATGTGCTTTGTTTTAAATAAGGTCACAGTTCAGTAAATAAAAGTTTTTTGTTAATAGTTAAAACAAAAACTGTCGTATCTTACTTTACAGATGCAATGGATATCGGGATCCTGTTTAACTCTCAGCCTTTATTTGAGATATGATTCCGCGGAATATTTGTTCTATATGGGTTAGCAATTAATGGGATTCAATTATCAGACTATTTTTCGACATGGGGTCTGCAGCAGGCATGGAGCAGGGCACGAGTATTATGAGGCCGTCATGAAAAAAAGATGCCACCTGCGATTGCAACCTTTCGGTAACAACGGATCTGACCTCCCTGAGGTATCTTAACTGCTTGCTAACTAGAAAGGATTTTAGGTTCTTAAAAGATTAAAGTCTCTTGGTATCAGTGAAAGGCTGAGTCTATCCCAAAAGATTTTATGTGAATAGTGACTTGGCTTTTGTCTTTGTTGGCGATGACTTATGCATCCGTTCATTTGTTAACGGATACACCCATGGATACACGGATACACGGTCACGGATACACCCATGTCTAATCACAAGCAACGATGCGACTTAAGAAGGTATTAAGGAAGTTGGCAAAAGTTTTGAGATTGCTCTGACATTTCAATCTCTGTTGCTCTGTTAGATTGCAAGGTACTCACCAAGCACGCAATTTCTGGAATTTCTTTTTTTTAAACACAACTTCTTTCAGCAGTGACTTGAAAATTAGAGGTTATTCCAAGGTTTTTTTCGTTATGTTGAAACGTCTATTCTGGTGATTTTCGATCTAAATAAAACTGCTCCAACGGTATTTATGTTTTTTTTGCCATGAAGAACACATTCCAATTAAAAAAGTTGGTGTTTCCTTTGAAACTTTTGAAATTTTGTCAATGTAATCGCATCTATTAAAGTTTATCAGTGTTTTTTTTTCATTTTATTCTTGAGCGCATACTTCAAAGTACCTTGAAACGAAATTTTATTCCGTTCTTGTGAATGCTCTTATAGATACGGGCTCATATATGGGAATAATTTTTTTTTAATCACCCGGTGTATCCAGATTAGAGATAAAGAGTTTCGTATTTATTTCCTGAGATAAATTTATAAAGCATTTGATAACTTAATTAGAAAACCAATTACCCTCCGCAGTTTCTACATACAATAAAAAATGACGCCATTCTCTTTTAACGTAATGTAATTTTCCCGATTACTATTTCCAGAAGAGTTTTCAGCCTAAATATTGTTGTGCTTTTAAAAAGTTTGTGCATTTTTAAAATATTATTTTGGTCATTCATTGAAATAAATATGCGATGGTTAGTGAAAAAGGTAAATGAACTATTTTAAAAAATAAAACAGAATTGAAATTTTACAGTTACTTTATTTAAAGTTCCTTGCAAATCTACATTTGAACGCAATTTCCCTCAGCATTTATCATTTATCGAGGCATGGCACAAGTTTTTCAATGTCATCTACCGAAAGAAGATATCTCGTCCAATGTTATACACATGAGCAGCTTTATTACAGTTGATGGTCATCTCTTGCGCTCAGTGTCCTCAATATTAATACATAGATTTTCAAACAAGTCGCACCACTTCGCGATGGCTTAGCATGATGTTGCATTTTCAAGCAAAAGTTCATCAGTTGCTGTAATTTAATTTGAAAATTTTATCGCAGAATAGCCTTAATATCAATTATTAGTATAAAGACAACAATGGCTATTTTTACAGCTTTTAATTTTTAATGTTAATAAAATGGAAAAAAAGAGATGGATATACTGAAAGCGATTACTATGAATAAATTTTTGAAATACTTCCCAGATTTTACGACTGAAATTGAGAAAATGCTTCAATTCATTCCACTTTATGTCGAATGAAATTAAAGGAGTAGCGTTTCCCCACCGCATATAATTAAATTATCTTAAAAAATTTTACTCAAAATTGTCTAAACGAATAATATTATTATTAAATATTGTAATAAGAACTTAGAAGATAATTACATGACTAGACTGTTTAAACACATTTTTTTCCTTATCAAAATTGAAATATCGAATGCAAATCAATCTAACAAGATTACTCATGCAAGATGAATGCAAGTTATTAATAATACGCATTAACTGCCTGAGAGATAACAAATTTCTTTCCTTTATTGATTTCCATATCTTATATTTATTTTAGAATTCTCTTCTTCCAGTTAATGCAATCAAGAAATTTATTGAATAAACCAACTAGAGAGAAGTAACTAATACATCAGCTTCTGAATATAGTATTTTACGCTTAGACAAAATACTCTATTCGAAAATTAAGTACGCATTTCCTAGATAAACGCATTTCCTAGATAATTTTAGATTTGTGAAATCTTATTAAAGATCTTTCTCTAAATATCATTTCATAGCTGCCATGAAATGTGTAGAGCCTTAAAATCTCGCTGTCGGCAAAATGATCTGTTTTAATAAGATTTTCAGTCATCTTAATTGAAGTTTATCTATAATATGCTTTGAAAGTCTCAATTAGAGATTCTGTGAGAAAATCTTCCACTTTTCCCCTTTATGAATGATTATCAAACAAACCGAAAGTGTTAAGTGAAGGTTTCTATGTCAAAGAATACAATTAGATGTTTGAAATGTTACAAGAAAGTTTCATCAAAATAGCCTTTCATTGAAAATTTTTATAAAGGAGTGAAACTTGCTTTTGACTGACCTATAAATCATTTTCGAATGATGCATTCTTAAGGAGAAAGTTAAAAGGTTTTTTATGCTAACGCAGGATTAAAAATCGCAAATACACTTAGATTCCCACTATATCTTCAAACGAAATTTTTAGAAAAAAAAATCGTGAAAATAATTAACGCTTTTCAACGACTCGACACACCTATAAAATAGCAATTTCATTTTGTTATGAAATGTATATGCTTGTTTTACAAAAACCTGTATTTTTTTCATTTCCTTTTCATGGTGTTGTGGTTTTTCATTCCCATACATAAGTATTGCGAGAAAAACCGATAATACTTGCAAAGAAAAAAAATCGGATATAAAATTTTGGAACGCTTTTAGAAAGGTTATTGATTTTGTTCAATTATTCATACTCAGATAAAGGATGTTCCTTGGTCGAAAAATATGAAAATTTTAAAAGTTACAAAATTGCTTCGTTTTTTTTTCTCTCCATTTTATGTTTCTTTCGTTCTGAAGCTGGTGAAAAAAAGCATAAATTACTTATTTATCCGTATTCTGTTTGTCTTAAGAAGAAAAAAAAAAGCATTCAGTTGCTTCACATTCTTAGAAAAAGCTCGCTGATAATATAATTTGTAAAATTTTTTTTCCTGAAACAAATATTATTGAATAAAACAATGTATAATTTTTATTTTAAAGATCTTTTTTTAAAACATTTTTTTTATATGGCAGTATCGAATATAGATTGCAGTTTTCAGCAATTCGAGCAAAACTTAAGTAATTACCTTCGGAAATGGAAAAAAAAAATTTATTTTGTTGCTACAATATTTTAATGAGTTCTGGTGCGTAAATTAAATATTATAAATATAAATAAATATATTAATAAATATATTATTGTTACTTTAAAAGTTGGAATCTTATTGTGGAATTTAATGATTTTAATAAAAAATTTGCATTTAAAAATAATGGTTCCTAGTGAATGTTTATGATAAGGCCAAAGAGAATTATCAGCAATTTTCATCTTTGTTTGTTTTCTCATTCCAATTTATGGTTAAAATTTTTAGGATTTTTTTAAATAATTGATTGAGAATATCCTAAAAAATTTTCAACTATTGTGCGAGAAAAAATCCAGATAATTCAAAATATTTAAGGGCATTATTATAATAAAGATGTATACAAAAGCATACCCCCAAATTTTAAAACAATTTCCTGCATCGGGATTACTTAATTCCTTCCTATAGGCCTATATAATCTCCTAAGGGAAATTGTAGATGCATATCGATAAACTACTCAACATACTAAAAATAATTGTTTATATCAAAAATGTCTTATTTGTCTGATTTTTGATTTGTAAAGTACTTGGTGTTTTTCACATTCGTTTTGAGATTCCAATTTTTGATTCTAGATTATTAATGAAGATCGTACCATTTGAAAATTGTAAACTTCTCTCTGTGCAAAAGAAACTTACTCTTTATAAAAACAATTTAGCACTTAATGATATTCATGTGTAATCATCATAAAAAAATAAATAAAAGGATAGTCTCTGTCACTTTATTGTTTATTATCGTATCGTATGCAAAATTGGTGTCGATGGAAATGGCTTAAAAAACAGGTTTGTTGAGATAGATAAACTGATTAACCGGTTTAATTAACTTAATTTATTTTCCATTACGGAAATCGATATTTTTAATAATTCGATTTGGGAAGCCTTTTTATTAATACATACGAAATTCCGTAGCGGAATTCGCAATAGTTTTTGAGATACTCTTAATTTTGTGTGTGAGTAACTCCGCCCAAAAACAACGAACCAATCGATGTAAATCTCAACTTGTTAATAAAAACATAAGGCTTTTTTAGCAATTTTATTCACAGGAATTTTGGAAGAATAAATAAAACGATTCAGCTTAATTTGTAAAACTTATCTGTTAACACTAACATTATTAAAGTAACAGTTATTTAGCTGGATGGAAATTAACTTATCTGGTAAAAAAACGCACTAGAATAATCTTTATGATGATTCAACATTATTTCAAATAAAATTTTTTGACTTATGTGAATGATATCAACGAATGTATAAATAATACATGCTATTTAATTTCCTTACTTTAGTGTTTATTAATTTACTGAATGATGCAGAGCTGCATGAAATTCTGTTAAGTTTACTGTAAAGGAGATGACTTTTGGTAAAGAGTAAAAATCAATTAAATATTTCTACAATCAATCTGTCCTCCAATCACATATTATATGGAGTGAGAAGAAAAGATATTTATTCATTTTTTGAAAGAAAGCAGATGTCATTTTCAATTATAATCATCTGATTTGAAAACAAATTCAACTAACTGCAATATTATCATGGTCTTTACAGCTCGTGATTCATGAAGAATAAATCTGTATAAATAAAAAAGTACAAATAAATTTATTATAAGGTCCCTCAAAAAGTGGGCGTTGCAAATCGATTGTGTGAATTCGACAATGTTTGCGAATATTTCGATAACTATTAGGGTATTCACATAATTGATTATATTCCTGTATTTTAGTAAGTCAGTTATGGCCCCCTGCAAAAATTATATACAATGTTACAATTCACTTTTTCTCACATTCATTCTTAAAAATTCATAAAAAATATTAAATTTTTGATATTTATGCATTTATTTCGCTTATTTATGAAATACGATAAGTGAGTGAATTTGTTTTGAGAAATATGTAATAATTTCCGAAATATCGATAAAAAATCATAATTCTCATTCTACATTCAAAGTGTCATTTTGGAAACCCTATAACTTTCAAAATTATCATCAGAATTTCATTCCTTTTATTGAGATGTTAATTTTAGGACGACGAATCGAATTAGTAAAAAAACTCCATTTCCATAATAAAACGAAATTTTTATATAATTGTTAATAAACTATATTAATCAACTAGGTTAATTAATTTCTTGCATGGTATAAACCTGTCCTCTGGAGTCATTTCATGATACTAAATTTGTGAAGATGCGATAATAAATAAAAAAGTTGCAACGGTGTTCCATTGTTTTTGTTGAAGAACTGTACCACTTTAATATTTGTATTTGGCGATTTAAATATATCCTGTAGGAAGTCAGCTTGTTCGATGAACTGGAAATTAATTAGAACATCAAGAAAAAAAGACTTTTCTCTCTAAGAAAGAATGAAATAAGGTTATGGTATACGCGACTATGTTGGTCGGTGGAATTTAAAATGCGCTAAGTGCCAGATTTTTTAAGCTAGACCTAAAAAAATGTAGTAATTTTGAAAGGAAAAGTCTCTCAGAACTGTTAAGTGTAATTTCTGGAAGGGAAATGATAATGAAAATAATCAGAAAACTTTAGAATGATGTTTGTTCTTTTTTTTAAATAAGGGGATTAGGTGATTAAAGTGTTTTGCTAATTGCGACAAGAAAAATTGACGACTTGCTTGTTAATATATAACTATTCACTCTTTAAAATAGACACAATATAAAATTAAACAAGAAAAGCAATGCTATTTGGTATTAACTTATTATCTTACTTTACAGCTGCATTGGATTTCGGGGCGCCTCTTGAAATTCTCAACTTCTTTAAGAATCTGTGTTCGAGATACGATTCCTCGGAAGATTTGCCCTATATGGGATGACAAATAATGGACTACATGGATTTCTATTTTCTATATTCAATTTTTCGGCGCAGCTGCCACCGTTATTTTGATTTTTATCGGAGCCGGGCACCAGTGCATGCTTCGATGATATCATCAAAGAATGATGTCACCTGCGATTGCAACCATGAACTAACAGCGGATCTGATCTCTTCGTGGTCTCAGAATAGCTTGCTAACTACAAAAGAATTGAGGTAATTAAAAAGATACAGAAATCGCTTGGTGCCAGCGAAACGCCGAGTCGATCCCAAAACATCATATGGGATTAGTGGCTTGGTTTTCGTTTTTATTGGCGATGGCATATGCATCCATTCCTTCGATAACATTTCGGGGTGACGTGATACAACCAAATCTGAACACTTGTAACGTAACGATTTAAGAAGGCATCGCTGTTGCATCGTGTCTGGAAGCCTTGAAGTTTCAATTTCTCTTGCCCTGTCAAACATTGAGGTACTCACCGAATGCACAGCTTTCGGAATTTCAATTTTTCTGACACAATTTCTTGTAGAAGTAACTTGGAGAATCAGATGAAATTCCAGGAATATTGTTGTTCAGCTGAAACGTCTGTTTTCTATTTTCATCTCATATACTCTTGCAATCAAATCATCATTGATCATATATGAGCACTCGTCCATTATTGCGAACATTTCACTAAAGTGGCGTGCCCACGTCTTATCCATGGAATTGATCATCTCATTTTGTCCATAAACATTGAAAATTTATCTGTGAATTTTTAATGTCTTGGTGCTACTGGGGTTAAAAAAAATCTGATGAATGATCTTATTTCACAGGCGGCGGTACAGTTGACAGTTTTAACATTTTATACTCTCACATACTCTCTTATTGACTGATCAGAACGACTCCACATAAAAGGAAGTTCCAATTTATATTATAAAAATATTTGTTTTTATTTGAATAAAATTATTTAGAAAATAATTTAACATAAACATCATAAATCATAAACATCATAAATCTGCGATCTGAAAATGCCTTCTCTTGCTTGCCAATAACTCAGCAGAAAGAACGCGAATGCTTCAACTAACGAATAGGATTGGGGAATGACGAAACTTCATCACCGCGCTACATCGCCCTACACAAATCGATATTTTTTTATATATCGTTATAATCATTATTTATTTATAGTAATAATAAGTTATAAATAACATCTCTGAACATATTGACCGATCAGAACGACTCCAAATAAAAGGAAGTTTCAATTTATATTATAAAAATATTTGTTTTTATTTGAATAAAAATATTTAGAAAATAATTTTGATAAAACCGCTTTAATAATGCATGTCCATGACAAACAATATCTGCATGTTACAATTTATAACGGGGCTTTTAAAACAAGTATTTTTATATATTAGAATATATCAGTATTTATAGAAATATTAACAAGAATTTTGTTTGCAGGTTAATTAGAATAAAGTGAAAAATAAATAAATAAACACTAAGCAAAAACCAAAATTAAATCGGAAATGAAAACTAATTGTGAACATTGATTTATTTTATCGAGATTTATCGTATGATCATGATTATTCGTGTTTATGATTTCGATAGATCGATATTTTCTGAAAACTGGCATCGAAAAATCGATTTTTTCTCGATAATTCCCGAAAATTGACACAATCCTGCTAATAAATGCAGCTATTTAGAGTGGAAAAAAATGGAAAACAGTACTTTCTCTCGGGATCAGAGTATTTGCAATTCATAGTCGCATTCTTCCGATAATTATTTCAGTTATATCAAGAGCAATTTAAAATGATTTTTTATGCTCATGCGGCATTAGAAATTGAAAATTTAATCAGATTTCTATTTTAACCAAATCAAATTTAAAATTCGCCGTAATTATTAAAAAATTCGCAAATTCGCAAAAAAATTATCTTAATATATTATCGTTTTTCAACGACACAGTGCTCCTTTAAACTAGTAATTTCATTTTTCCTTGAAATATATACATTTGTCTTGGAAAGCCTACATTTTTTCTTTCCCTTTTCATGGTGTTGTGGTTGTTTATTGGCCATACATAAATACTATGAGAAAAACAAAATACAAAAAATAGATATCAGATATAAATTTCTGAAAAGCTCCTAAAAAGGCTATTGATTTTGTTCAATTATTCATATATAAGAGAAAAGTCTTTCTTGCTCGAAAAGGAAAATAATTTATAAATAATTTTTTCTTTACTTTTTATCTCCATTTTATGTTTTTAAAAAGCACAAACTTCTTTATTACCCACATTTTTTTTGTTCTTAAGATTAAAAGAAAGTATTTAATTGCTTCATGTTCTGAAAAACACTCCCTGATCGCATAATTTCTAAAAATTATTTCTGAAACAATTATTATTAAATATGAAAGTATAATTATTATTTTAAATATATTTTCTTCGAAACAATTTTTTTCTATGGCAAATTCGAAAATAGATTAAAGTTTTCAACAATTTGAGCAAAACTTAAACTTAAGTAATAGCCTTCATAAAATAAAAAAAGAAAAACTGAAATATTTTGTTTCTCTATTGCAAAATTTTAATGAGTCTTGGATCATTGATTAAATACTTACTATTATTTCTTCAAAGGTTAAAAGCTGGCAATGGAATAAATTGATTTTAATGGAAAATTTGCATAATAAGTGATTGTTGATAATAAATGTTTACAAAAAGTTTAAAGAGAATCGTCAACAATTTTCCGCTCTGCTTGTTTTTTTCTAACTATTAATGATTAAAATTATTAAAGTTTTATAATTTCTTAAAAATGGCCTCACAAATCTTGCAAACTATTGTGGGAGCGAAATTCCAGTTGATTTGAAATACTTACGAAATTGCATGCAGACGCATACCCAAAAATTTAAAATGCAATTTCCAGCATCTGGATTCCTTCCTTCCTACACAGCTATAATCTCCTTCTGGAAATTATAGTTATATTGAAAAACCACATAAAATACTAAAAATAATTCCCTTTCCAAAATATTATAAAAAATGCTGAATATATCAAACATGCCTATCTGTTTGATTTTTAATTTGTAAAATATTTTGTGATTTTCACTTTAGTTTTGAGAGTTTAATTTTTGACCATATATGATTGATGAAAATCGAGCTTTTCGAAAATTATTAGCAGCTCTCTGTTGAAAAGAAACTTATACTTTATAAAAAAAATATGATTTAAGTAAATTTCTTGTATAATCATAATGAAAAACCTTTGTCACTTTATTGTTTATCATCATATCGCATGTAAATTTGGAGTCGATAGAAATGGATTATACAAGCAGGTTTGTTTAGAAAGACAAACTGGTTAACCTAGTTAATTAACATAATTTATTAATTACCATATTTACGTTTTCCCATTACGGAAATTAATGCTCTTAATAATTCGATTCATCAAACGTTTTTAGTAATGTGTACCAATTCTGCACTGAAATTCGCCAGAATTCTTGAGATATACTTAATTTTTGTGTGTTAGAAACTCCGATTAAAAAAATGAACAAACCGAGGTAAATGTCAACTTGTTGATAGCAAAATACTTGTTGATTTTTTCCCTGCTTTTATTCAGAGGAATTTTGGAAGCATAAATAATGAGATTCGATTTATCCCGAATATGAGTTTGACTTTCCAATTAGCTTTTTTATAAATAGCTTTTTTTTGTTTTGTTCCCTTTGTAAAAAAATTAAAAGACATCTTTATTTTTATGGTGAATATAATACCCATTTAAAAAAAAATCTCTGATTGGTGAAAGGCGAATACCTAAAAAATATTTTAAACCAACGAAATTCTTTGTTATTGTTAAAAGGAGATAATTTTATTTTCAGGGGAATTATTGTTAATTGGATAGGAGATTGATAAATTTTTACGCAATTATTTTATTACAATAAAAGTATTACATGTACGATTTTTACATACAGGTCAGAAATATTTTAATTGCTTCAATGCTCTTAATAAATGTTTAATATTTAAAGATTTGTCTTTTAATAGTAAAATAACGAAATTTTAAATTAAGAAATTATTGCAGAACTAAAAGTTAATTAGCGGGATAAAATCTAACTTATCTGAATAAAGAAATGCATGTTTCATGACACCAAATTTGTGAAGAGGCGAAAATAAATCAAAAAGTTACAGCATTCAGTTTTTTTTATTGATGAAGACTGTACCACTTTAATATTTATATTTACCGATTTAAATATATCTTGAAAGGAAGATAGAGATGAACGGACTGTAATAAAACTTGGGCATAACGAAACGAAACGAAACGAAACTTTTGTCTCTAATAAAGAATCAAGTAATTTTATGATATTCGTGACTTTCTCCATAGGTGAAGATTACTTTCCGAGACGTGTTTTATTGTCAATGGTATACACAAATATTGTATGTAATTTTGAAGACTAAACTCTTTCGGATATTATTAAGTATATTTTCTGAAAGGGAAATGATAATGAAAATAATCAAAAAAATATTCAGAATGAAGTATGTTCTTTGTTTTAAATAAGGCCACAGTTCAGGTTATTAAAGTGTTTTGCTCATTGTGAAAACAAGAATTGACATATCTTACTTTACAGATGCAATGGATGTCCAGGCCCTCTTGGAATTCTCAACTTCTTTAAGAACCTGTGTTCGAGATACGATTCCTCTGAAGATTTGCCACATATGGGTTGGCAAATAATAGACAACATGGATTTCTGTGTATTTCTATTTTCTTTTTTCTATTTTTCGACGTGGCTGCCACCGTTATTTTTATTTTTATCAGAGCCGAACACCAGCGCATGCATCGATGCCGTCATCAAAGAATGATGCCGCCAGCGATTGCAATCATTGGGTGATTTGTTCGTGGTCTAGGAACAGCTTGCTAGCCAGAACAAATTTTAGGTACTGAAAAGATTTTTTTAAAAAAATTCAATGAACTTCCGAGTCTCTCCCAAAACATTGGAGGTAATTAGTGATTTGGCTTTCGTTTTTTTTTGGTGGTGGCACATGCCTCCATTCCTTCGATAGCTTTCCGGGATGACGTGATACACCCAGATCTGAACAATAGTAACAATAAGACTTAAGACTTCACCGCTTCACCGTGTCAGGAAGTGAAACACTGACCTGTCTGTGTTTCATTCTCTGTTGCTGTGTCAGATTGTTAGGTGCTCACCGAACATGCAGCTTTGGAATTTCAGTTTTTCAGACACAATTTTTTGAAACGTCGGTTTTCTATTATCTCCACATTAACATAGACAATAAAATCATCATTAATCATATATGAGCACTCTTCAATTATTTTGAAAATTTTCATTGAAGTGCCGTGCCCACCTCTTAACCATGAAATTCATTAACTCATTTGGTCCATTAGCATAAGAAAATGTATCAGTGAATTTCAAATGTTTTGGTGTTCCTGGCATTAAAAAATCCGATGATCGATCATATCGCGCTAGCTGCGGGACACTCGACTGATTTAACATTTTAAATTCTTACCAAACAAGAACCTTATAAATCATCTATCTCAAAATGCCTTTTCTTGCTTGCAGCAGAACGAACGCGCTTTCTTGAAATGCTAAACATAGCTATTCCGAGACAAAAATGGATAACCGAACTTTCTTTCTGGATTATCTACGTATATGGAATTTATTGTCATAATTCTACCGATAATTATTTTAAATATAATTCATAAGCGATTTTTATCAATATATATCTATCATGATGAAGAACAAAACATTTCGTATATATTTCAGAGAAAAAATTATAAAACATTGATTATTTATTGAGGAAACCAAGTAGATTCCACAGTTTTTGCATACAATAAGGACTAAAAGTATTCTCTTTTAATGTGTTGTAATTTTCCTAATGATTATTGTCAGACCAGTGCTCTGCATAAATATTTTGAAACTCCATGAGCATTTATTTTTTGATATCATTTTCGAGGCACAGAGCATGTTTTTCAATGTTATTTCTCGAAAGAAGAAATCCTGTTCTATGTTATTCGCAGAACCAGGTATATCAGATTTTTTCACAGTTGATGATCATCCCTAGCGCTCAGCGTTCTCAGTATTAGCACAGCACATCCATTTCCAAACAAGCCGCACCACTTCCCGATGGCTTAACATAATATTGCATTTTCACTGCTCACTTCAGGAAACAGTGGATTAAATTCAGTGCAACTGCACCTTTTTTCCCACAACAAACAAGTCACTGCACGCATTGCTGATTCGGACGCTTTTGCAGCTGCCGAGATTTATTTGCAAATGATTATCAGACAAACTAAATTTTTCCCAGAAAGTTTCTAAATCAAACAATACAGATAGATGTCTGAAGTATTGCAACAAAGTTTTATCAATATAGCCTTTCATCGAAAATTTTTACAAGGAAGTACAACTAACTTTTGACTGTCCTGTATATCATTTTTGAATGAGCCATTCCCAAGGAGGAATTGAAAATGCTTATTTATGCTAATAACAGTAATAAAAACTGAAAATGCATTCAGATTCCCATTATATCTCCAAACCAAATTTTTTAGAAAAATATTCGTGGTAGTTTATTATCGCTTTTCAACAACTTGGTTCTTCTCTGAATTATCGATTTAATTTTATTCTGAAATATTTATAATCGGTTTATAAAGCCTGCATGCTTCATGCTTTTAATGGTGTTATTGTTTATTGAACGTTGATAAGTACTGAGAGAAAAGCCAATAATATTTGCGAAAAAAAATTCAGATATGAGATATAAAATTCTGAAAAGTTCTTGGAAAAGTTATTGATTTTTAAAATTATTTATACTTAGATAAAAGTTAGCTAAATCTTCTTTACTCTGAAATAAGAAAATTTTATTAACAACATTTTTTTTCTTTTCTTTTTCGTTCAATTTTATGTATTTATCGTTCTCAATCTAGTGTAAGAATCATAAATTACTTATTTCCCCATCTTTTGTCTATCCTAAGATTAAAAGATAATATTAAGTAGTTGCATGCTCTTAAAAAAATCTTCTCTGATTATATAATTTATAAAAATTATTTTTGAAAATGAAGATTTTGATAAAGAAGCAAATATTAATAAATAAAAAAGTATAATTATTATTTTAAACATTTTTTTTCCAAACATTTTTTTTCCATGGCAATTTCGAACATCAATTGCAGTTTTTAATAACTCGAGCAAATGTTAATTAATTGCCTTTCGGAAATAAAAAAGACTTTTTTTCACTGTTATAAAATTTTAACGAATTCTGGACCATAAATTAAATATTTACTATTTTTTCTTTATTGAGCATAGTGATTTTAATGAAAAATTTTCATACTAAATGATGTTTCATAATTTCAGCTTGTGATAAGTCTAAAGAGAATCATCAGCAAATTTCATCTCTGATTGTTTTCTTCTTATCGTTCATGGTTATCATCAACATTATTAGAGTTTTATTAGTGGTTGAGAATTGCATCAAAATTCTTGCAAACAATTATGGGAGCAAAAGTCCAGATAATTCTAAATATTCAAGAATATTAATATAATAAACATGCATACAAACGCATATTCAAAAAAATTTAAACAATTTCTTGCAAAGGCATGACTTTCTTTCTTCCTATACACCTGTAATTTCCTTCGGAATGTAATAGATTCATATGGAACAATCATATAATACACTAAAAATAATTGTTTTTCTAATATATTATCAAACATTGCTGATTATATCAAAAATGTCTGTGTGTATGATTTTTAATTTGTAAAATACAGGGTGGTTATAATTATAGTTCCACTTTGAAATGGCCATAAAAGGAAAACTACTACATTAAAGGTTATCGAACTTGGTAATAATTTAAAGGAGGTCATATAAATTTCTTTTGTGCCAAAAAAAGTTCAAAAACTCCCCACCAGGGGTAAAATGGCGCTATATGCAATATTGTTAAGCAAAATAGGACATGAAAACATGGTTTCAAATGTGTTTAATCGTTTCTGAAACTTGTTACAAAGCATATTCAGTGTGTCTTATATGAAAAGCACTGTTTATGGTAATAATCTACACAATTTGGAGGAACTGAAAGAAGCGATACATCGACATGTGCATATCTTTCCTCCTGCTATGGCAAGAGCTACTGTTGAGAATGCAGTAATGCGATTTAACTTGCTTTCAGAAAATGGTGGACGCCACATTGAACATGCTTTGTAACACATTTCAGAAACGATTAAACACATTTCAAACCGTCGTCTTAGTAAAGTACCTTTGTACATCCAATGTGTATTTCTTGCTGCTATTCCAACAACGGCTGGCGCCTACTCTACGCCTAGGTCTGAGTGACCATTTTAAATCCAGTTATCTTAATAATTGTCTGGTTATTTCATGTTGATTGTGTAGAAATAAATACAGGAAACAATCCTATTCTAGATTATTATATTATTTATAGGAACGGATTAAAATATAAAGCATGAAATGAATTAAGTCCAATGAATTTCGCTCATGGCGAACCACACCACACTCGCTCGTCTTCCCTCGTCCTTATCTGTCTAGTCCATTTCCTGTTCGTCTCTCTCCTGGTTTCACCCCCTCGGACATCATGTGGCATTTCCCGTCCTGACTGGTTTGCAACATTCGTCGTTGGGAGCGGAGAAGCTGGTCTTTGACTTCATGTCCTATTTTGTCTAACAATATTGCATACAGAGCCATTTCTCCTCTAGTGTTGAGTTTTTGAACTTTTTTTAATAGAAAAGAAATTTCCATGACCTTTTCTAAACTATTACAAAGTTTGATAACATTTGCTCCAGTAGTTTTCCTTTTATGACTATTTCAAAGTGAAACTTTAATTATAACCACCCTGTATTTTGTGTTTTGCAGTTTCGTTCTGATATTTTATTTTTGACCCAGTATTATTAAAATGACGATTGAGCGTTTTGAAATTTGTTAAAATCTGTCTATACAAAAAGAAATTACATTCTATATAAAAAAATTAGTACTTTGAAATGAATTCTTTGTACCACTTTACTATTCGTATTTGCCATTTTATACATTTGAAATAAAAAGGGTTGTAAATAAATTGATCTGTTCATTGAACATCTCAAAACGCGACTGTGGTCTCTAAAAAGGATCTAATAAAGGTGTTTATGCATGTCACGAATGGCGAAGTTTAAATTAAGCCTTGCACTGATTGCCAGCTTGTTAAATCTGTGCGTAAACGAAGCAATTAATTTACAAAGCAAATGCTTCTCGGACCTTTTTAAGTGTATTTTCTGAAAGAGGTATGATAATGAAAATAATCATGAATATTCAGAATGAAGTATGTTCTTTGTTTTAAATAAGGTCGCAGTTCAGGTGATTAAAGTGTTTTGCTGATTGTGAGAACAACAATTGCGATATCTTACTTTACAGATGCAATGGATATCAGGACCCTTTTGGTATTCTCAACTTCTTTAACAACCTATGTTCGAGATACGATTCCTCGGAAGATTTGCAGCACACGGGTCAGCATTTCTCCCCTGGTGTTGAGAAGAAGTTGGAAAAGAATTTCCAGTTTAGATGTTATCTTCGCTATCAAACCACAACTCAAAATTACGACACCCGTTCAAAAGTAACATTTGCAAGACTTTACACGCAGTACGATTATATATTGTTATAGAATCAGATGTACAAGAAAATGTGTTCAATTCTTTGGATATTGGAAAGCGACTCATTATACCACAAAAAATCACCAATAACATATAGCAAAAGAACTGCCGAAGCGTACACACTATTACTAGTAAAAAGTCAAAATTCCTATATAGAAATAAAATATAATAGTGTTCAGCATAACAATTATAAACTCCCTCAGTGAACAAGATCCCATAAAAAAGGAATGGATTCGAGTGAGCGGTTCGTTTTTCATAGTCTCCCGAAAAACCATTGAATTTTACAGAAATCTCCAAATCTTCGGTCCATATTTACAGATTTAGGGTAGAAATAAGGTCAT
This sequence comes from Argiope aurantia, assembly GCA_026543865.1. Taxonomy (NCBI): domain Eukaryota; kingdom Metazoa; phylum Arthropoda; class Arachnida; order Araneae; family Araneidae; genus Argiope; species Argiope aurantia. Next base: position 8,203 of record JAPMOR010039264.1, on the reverse strand, counting down.
AATTAGATATAGATAGGATCACTCTTGCATTTGATAATAATTTTTGAGGGAAAAAAAAGGGGACAAATTTGTCATCAAATGGTTATTAAGATCAGGAGGTCATTGATTCATCCATCCAGCATGCATTTAGAAGATATCACAAAATTTTGGTAAATTCTTTCTTAGTATAAAATTATAGCAGGAAAGCTGAATTACAGATCTGAAACAATATTTTATGGGCGTGCTGACGGCACCACAAAGACGGAAAATTATGTTCGGTTGTCATCAGAAGCGGTGTAAATTTTCCTGTAGAATAAATAAATACCTGGCCCATCATGGAAACAGAAGTAACTCTATACTACAGCCTTAAATACTCATTAAATTTTATAAAAATCCTAACTTTTTACTAATGCTTTGAAAATACAAATAAACAAAGTATAAAATTTAAATTAACAACCAAAGTTATAAGTAGACAGCAATTCGCATTGAGATATCAGTAGTTAAAAATAATAAATTTAATAACTGTCCACGACTAAGGGATTGGTTGTTGAGTGTATCAAATAAAAAATTATTAGGTAAAAATATCAGGTACAATCTAATATCAGTATCAATCTGTTCTTCATACTGCAAAGCCGGGTAACAATTCAACCTCGATCTCAGACAAGTGTAAGGATCAATATCCAACGAATATTTGGTTTCATAATCGATAGGAAAACAATGTTTTTAGCTTATCAGTTATAACTATCAGTATCAATCTATATCTGATACAGAGAAACTAGGTATCAATCCAACCCACTTCGAAATAATCGTCACTGTGACCGAAGTATTTACCATCAATATCAGAATAGTAATTAATAAGTGATTATTTTGACTTTAGAGTATAGCAAAAAATATGGAACTCAGAAATTGGATTACACATTATACTCGATCATTAATGGAATTCCTGGTAAACGAAAAACGTTAAGTGTGATTACATATCGGAACTGTGAAATATTTTTTGATTTAAAATAAAGAAAGGGAGTTTAATAACTCAGCCAATTTTGGCGGCAGAAGCATATATTTTTTATTTTAATTAGTAATATATCCAAAATATTTTACTATGATTAATAGAACTGGAGAAACTGTATCGAAATTTAAACGTAAATATTTCAGCAGTATAGTTATTCATAAAAAAACTCCACTATACTTTTAGTCAATTAGAGTTTTTCTCTAAATGGTAGCATATTCATATCACTAAAAGTTTAAGAATTAGCAATTGTACCAAAATTAAAGTAGGTGCTATACATTAAATAGGGCATGGAATAAATAAATTCCACTTTGCCTGAAGAATAAAAATTCGAATTCATTGAACAGAACTTTAACGTCTTATTTAAGAAATAAAAACTAAAAAAATGAACAGTGAACGCTTTTTTTTCTCTTGAAAAATTTAGAACATGAATCAGATAAAATTAACTTTCTTTATAAAAATTCTTGATTTGTTGCAAAAAAAATTTTTTTTCTTCAAAAACTGTCTTCCAGGTGAAACTAATAGAAAAGAATAAAAAGTCGAGTTTCGGGAAATTTGCTGGAGAAAAACTTTCCGAGACTTTCTGAGCTCGAGGCTATTTTATCTAATACAAGATGAGTTGATCGGTTCCTGCTCTTACCACTTCTCCCAGTTAGGAGGTTCGCCATTGATAGATGAATAGAGAACAAGATTGGACTTAAAACTCGAGAACCGTAAATAGATATCATTTCAGGATCAACAGCTCTCGTTAGAAGAAGTAAGAGGAGTGAAAAGAAAAAAGAATAAAAACACAGAAAAAAATTACGAACTGTCATTTTCATTACTTAGATGCAAGAGTTTTATTTATCTGCTATATACTTTTTTCCGTTTCTTTTTCCCAATGTTGGTCGATTATATGTTCATGTGGGACAATTGTAAAAAAGGAAGATTTCAAAATTTGATGTGGGTATACAAGAGGGAATTAAAATGTTAATACGAATAAATATTTGATAAAAGAGAGTTGAATAATTGACAAAGGATAGATAATAGAAAAAGGAAGTGTTAGTCTCAAAAGTGTCACAATTTGATTGTATGTTTTTCGTCAAGTCAGAAAAAGAAAAAAAAAAGATTTAATTCGTTTGATGTGGGTATACAAGAAGGAATTAAAATGTTAATGCGAATAAATATTGGTAAAAGGGAGTTGAACAATTGATAAAAAGTCTATTAGATAATAGAAAATGGAAGTGTTAGTCTCGTTATACAATTGGATTGTATTTTAACATCAAGTCAGAAAAGGAAATAAAAAATTATTTGAATTTCACAGAAATAGAAATAATAAGAATTTGAATATAATTTGAATAATATTCAGACCATATAACATAACAGTTTGAATTTTATACACTTTTAATCTACAAGGATATATACATCATTTTTCGTTGCCAAGATTCGCAATCCTTCTACATTTTGACAATCAAAAACTCTGTATCTGAATCAGTCTGTATCACTGTTTTGGTATTACATAATACCTTACCTTGTTTAATTTTTTTTTACTATCTCTTATACGAAATATAAAATATAATCATCAAAAAATTCGAAATCAAGATTTCGACTCATTTCCTCATTTCAGATCTCCCCCAGAGCGAAAAACACGTTTTTGTCATTATGTCGGTTTATCTGCCTATCAGTCAGTCAGTCTGCTTGTTCGTGAATGATATAACTCGGAAACTCTTTCAATTAGACTGGGGGAATTCGATGTATGGACTTATGATTAAATATGTAGATTTCTGCCAAATTTTGGACAAAATATATTTACAGGAAATCTGTCTAGATGTTTGAGTACAAGAGAACTCAATAATTATAAAACACAAATAAAAATAGTATACAGGTTTAGCATCTAAAATATAAATTCACATTCAATTTGGAACCAAGTCTGTCTAACGGTTGAACATCTATCGGTCTGTACGTTAGCTATATACAAGTATTTGGAATGTCGTGACAGAAATACGAGGTATTGTCACTTCTCTGTAAATGATACAACTTATAAAATCTTCCAAATAAAACTTGAAACACAAAGTGTTTCTAAGTATAAAAGAGAATACAGTGATATGAAAAAAAAAGTAATATTAGTATTATATTTACAGTTGATGCTGAATAGTACAACTATGAATATTCTGTTCTGATCTGAAGGAATCAGTAATGCAATGAATACGGATATACTCTCCAGAAATGAGGATATGGTTCTGAAACCGTAAACGACGCATGCTAATCTGGGAATACTATCATGCCATCTATCGGCAACCACATTAACTCACTGGGATTTGATACAACCGTCTCTTCTCCATATGGGCACATCTTATAGAAACTTCTTCAATGACTTCTGTACGATAAAGAGAATGACGACGTATTGAATCTTGGTTCAAAACCTAGAAAATTATCTTCTTGAACCATGTCGTACTTAATACAAATTTAAAATAATTTTAGTACGTTTTAATAATGTATGTGTAAGTATTATTATATTTAAAATGCCGTATATTATTAATAAATAAAAAATATTAAAATAATCAAAATAAATACTTAAAAAATTAAAATAATTATTAAAAGTAGCTTTAATACTTCAATAACCTATTTTGACAAGCCATATGTGTATATATGATCATATAACTTACATATATAGGTTTTTCTCAAAAGAAACGTATCTATGGAAATTGAAGAAAAAAGAAATCATAAAATTAATTATATTTAAATTTCAAGAAATACTATAATCTTTAAGATATACTATAATCAAGCGTATATTACAATCTTTAAGATCATTTCCATTGCCTAATAATCCATCTTGGATTTTCTTTAACTTTTCATGTGAGGTTTGCTTAACAAAGTACAAAATATAATTTCGTTTCGTAGTTTTTTTTATGTTTCGATTGTAGTGACGAATACATTGTGTTGTTTTTTTGACCACCAATTTTGATTTTAATTTCTGTTCAAATCCCTGCAAGTAAAATTTATACCCTTTAAATTTTCCTTATAAAGCGTCATACCCGTATAACTGCTGGGGATTAGTTGGATTTCCTTATCTTGGATTATCAAGCTGCAGAACGATGTGAAAAGATATTTTTCATTGTCCTTTTTAATATAATTTGAAAGGATATTGGAAAAATTTTGTTTGAACTCTTTGTTGATAGAAATATTACCATGTATGAAAGTAAGATTTCTGAGAATAATTTGGCAGCTTGATAGTTTTTAAGGTCATTCAATCTTTTACCAAGAAAAAATCAATCATCTTGAAAAGAAATATAAGATACAGTAACAACATTTTGAACTTAATTAATGGCAATAATCTTCCAGTGCTTAAAGATTTCTTCATTTATTTGCCTACCGAAGGGCTCTTCTTATTTAGAATATACTTTTAAAGAATGAAGGATTAAAATTCCCACAATTCCACACTGTTAATAGAAAGAAAAAATATGGAACATGAGTGGGACAAAGAGTAATCCACCTTTTGGCAGTTTCTGCTGTAAATAGTTTAAAGTTTTACCAAGAAAAGGATCTATTACCATGAAAAGAGATATAAGAAGATACCATAGCTGCTTTTTGAGCTTAGTTAGTTCAATGACCTTCCAGTGGGCGAAGATATTCGCGTTTGCCTGCTTTCCAAAACAATTATTTTAGAGAAAATGGTCGGAAAGATAAAAAGATAAAAATATTTCTGTACGCCTATCGAGAATCTTCCATTAAAAATCGGACCTGAAAACTTTAAATAAATTTAAAAGGCAAATTAAACCGAAAGTGTATAAACTACGCATTTTGCAGGTTTAAGTTTTTGGTTTAAATAACAAAATTCATTTGAAGATTATTTACAAAAGAACACGTTTTTTTTCATGATTAGTAAATTATAATTATTTCTCATTTCATTACTATGTATCAATGTAATTTTGAATTCTGAAATATTTGGAGGTTTCAATAAAATGATTTGAAGAAATTTTTTGAAATGTTGAATTAAAGATTTTATTTTTCATTTACGCATCGATATTTCAATCTCTTCAGTTTAATAGAAATTAAGATAAAAGACTTCTAAAATATTAGCTATTTAGTAAACGCGATTTCATTTATGTTAACAATTTATGAAATAAATAATAAACCATTCATTTCATTTAAATTAATAATATGCATATTACTCTATCATTCTTTTCATTTAAATTAATAATACACTTGTTACTCTGAAATGTCTCATTTAATTAAAGAAGAATTATTTTCCGATATACATTGAGTGGCCAGATTATTATGACTTCGTGTCATATGTAGGTTGGTGATAACTAAACATTATTGCCACTAGAGATCGTGATAGCTATAAAAAACGAATGGAGGATAAATGAAACATCTATTACGATGTGTGGCTTAAGATGAAAAGGGAAAAAACAGGATTTAATTCAGTTTCGATAAAACATGATTTTGGATGCTCCAAGGACGCTATCGGAACCAGTATCAGTAAACATTTACACTTATGAAGTATCCGAAAGCAGCAGTTATTAATGTTTACAGAGAATGAACTATTACACAGTTAATGCCAGGCTTGTGGTCGTTACAAGCTACTGAATGCTCAATTTGAAAAGAGATTACCCGAGTTGCCCGAAACCAGTATCAGCAAAAATGTTGCACCTGTGAAGTGTTTGAGAGCAGCAGCAGTTATAAATGTTTACAGAGAATGGACTAACACGCAGAAAACCAGAAATAAATGTGGTTGTTAGAAGCTACTGAATGCTGGATCTGAAAAGAGACCTACTGGAGTTGTCTAGTTAAAAAGAAGTACAATACGTGAAATTGTGGAGAATCTTAATAAAGGAACAACAGCGAAGTTTACAGAATGAACTCTTTGCTGCATATTACTCCGTATAAGCCCCTACTGTGTGCCTAGAGCAAGAGCAGGTTTTTCCAGTTTGCAAAGGAATACAAGGATTTCACAGTAGAAAAACAGAAAAGAGCTGACGAATCACATTCTCAATTACATCATGCAAATAGAATGGTGCGAATATGAAGAAATCAGCATGAAATCTTAAACCCCCAATTGCAACGACACATTTCTTTAAGCCAGTGGAGAAAATATTATGGTTTGGAGGATGTTTTTTTCGCTAGTGTATGGTTCTGTGTTTATTATATGACAGCGTCTGAATGCCGAAGAGCGTTTATTATCACAAATCAAATATATTTTTGTTAAGTTAACGATATAGGTGGTTATCAAATCATGAAAACACCCTAGATTTATAAAGAATATTTTATTAGTATGGTGTAAGACCTCTTTTTGCATGTAATACAGCTTGGATTCGCCTAAGAATTGATTAATAGAAGTGTTTAATAGTGTTTAGAGGAATATTGTACCATTCTTTCTGGAGATATTGTGAAAGTTCTGGGAGAGATGCCGGTAGAGGATATCGATTCCGTATCAAACGCTCTAAAATAGACCATAATGGTTCAATTATATGGAGGTCGGGTGACTGTGCAGGCCAAGGCAGATGTTTAACCTCATCTCGTGAACCTATGATTGGACAAGTCTTACTGTATGGATAGGTGCATTATCAGCTTGGAAAATTCCATCTCTTGCAGGAAACAAAATTTGCATCTTAGGATGAACTTGGTCATATCAATTTTCTCAATATTTGTCCTCAGTTATCCTACTTTTCAGGGTGACGATTGGTCCAGCAGAAAACTACGACATGGCTGCCCATATCATAATAGATCCACCTCCATGCTTGGCAGTTGGAAGGAGATAATCACGATCATACGCTTATGCAGGTATCCTCCAAACGCGAACCCGTCCTGTTGTATGGAAAAGTCTGAAACACGATTCGTCAGAAGATATTGCTTTCTTCCAGTTATCAATCGATTTGGTTTTGTGAGTGTTACACCACTGTAGACGAGGTTTACCATTAACATCTGCGGCAAGTGGCTTGGGAATTGCTGCTCTGCCATAAATGTTTTGTTTATGAAGGTGCCCTCTAATTGTAATCACTGGCACTGGAGAATCCATATGGGGATTGAGTTATGCGGTCACTTTTGCTGCAGTTATTCGCTTTTTAGACATTACAATTCGCTTCTATACCCGTCGGTCACTTTCTGCCCACTATTGTTTTGCCGAGACTATATGTATGCTTTCATGTCTTTAGACACCGTACCTCTAGAAACGGCTAAATGTTGTGACGTCTCTGTCATACTTGCTCTAGCTAGACTCCTATAATTTGCCTCTTTCAAACTCTGAGGGGTTTGACATTTTACGCTTTTGAAAAAAAATCAAGAATTACAGAACTTTAATAAATCTAGCACATACTCCAGAATATATACATTGCTGTTCATATATATATATATAAACTTGTGGCTATTATTATATTTTAATGCTTACGAAGCGCATTCAAAAATGTCACTTTTATTCACATATGTTTCCATTATTTTGATAACCACCAGTATATTTTGGATGGAGAAGGCAAGATAATGCTCTCTGTCATAAAGCTGGCATTGTCAGCAGATGGTTCGAAGAGCTATGACAAAGACTTTACCTGGCTACGTTGCCTTGCACTATCTCCAGATCGTAATCCAACTGAGAATCTGCACGATGAGATGAAAAAGATAATCAGACAGTTAAATTCAGTACTCTCAAATCTTAGGAATTGGAAAATGCAGTTCATTGAATATGGTCTCAAATTCCTCATATCACCTATCATTATCTCGAAGAATTCATGAAGTATTCTTGTGGGGAGGGTTATATAATTTGGCCATTCAATGTATTAGTATCAGGATCCAACTGTGAACAAAATTTTATTATTTGTAATTTAATACATTTTCTAAAAATCATACAAAAATAAGAAATTAAGTGAGCGAAATCATGATAGAAATTATTTTTACCACTGACTTTCTTCACAAAATTTAATTTTCTTCACAACATCTCAATATGTACTTTAAGATCTGCCTATGATCATAAAGAAAAAGTCAATTATAAATCGTTACCTTTTGTCCTTGGGGTTGTACTTAGTTGCAAAATTTTATGAGCTGTATTCCAAAACACTACAACCTCGCCATTTTTGTAAATGATATCTCTTTTCAATTTTTTAAACCTTTTTCATAAAGTTAAATCTTTTCCTGTTTCATTTACATAATTTTTCTGAAAGAAGAAAGTGATAGTTTCACTTTGATCTCATAACGATAGAAATAATTTGATCATATAACAGAATCTCAGTATATAAATTTACTCAGTAT
>JAPMOR010039252.1:3410-18154 GCA_026543865.1 Argiope aurantia | reverse complement strand
TTACTTAAAATATTTAATTGAAAATTGTAGCGAGCGGTAATACTGGCGAACCGGCTGGTCGCCAAAGGCGGCTAGTTAATAAATAAGAAAATATTCGCAAAAATTTGTAATCAACAGACAAAAGAACGCCAAAACAACAACTGAGAAATGATACAACTAATGTGGATATTTCTAGGTAAAAATTTTAATTTTGAAATAAAAGCTATTAATGCAAAGAAATGTTAAGGTAATAAAATTGGTCAGTTTCAATTTCTTTGGAACAATAAATAGAAATTTCATTTTTTAAATCCAAAAATATATCATTTTGTCTTTTCTTAGACAACTTAGTTTAGACTGTATATAAAATAATAAATATGTATTTAAATTTTCTAAAATTCCAAAAAATATAGCTTTAATTGTCTTTTTATTTTGAATAATGCTAGTCTCTTAATAAGAATTTTTAATTTTCCTAAAAATGGAAAGTGGTTGCAATACTTGGATAAATCTAAGTGACTGCAATGAAAAAAAATATTGAAAAGGAGAAAAAAAATTATTAACTTGATTCGAAGAATATTAAGGAATTTATAATTACGATCGAGTTTGAAATCTACTTTAATATGCCTCTTGACTTTGTCATTATTATGGTAATCCAAATAAGCAAGTGAAACGTTTCTGCATTAAACCATTAGCTAATTTGTTTACCAATTTTTTTTAATTTGTTAAATTATATAGACTATTTTGGAGACTTGGCATTGTTTGCATCCTTGATGATGTGAAAGGACATAAAATAATACTGTAGCCGGTTTTGTGTATAATGGAAAATTTATACTTAATAGTAGTAAAATGGCTTTTAATTATTCACAATATCAGTGCTCTAAAATATCTATTATTATTTCAATTATTTTCTATTTTTTGGTCAGAAAATTCATACTTTATTATTATAATTATTAATGCTCAATAAATTTTTTTGGAATTCGTAGTACTTGTGGTACACTTATTTTGGGATTTATTTAAAACTAGCCGCCTTTGGCGACCAGCCGGTTCGCCAGTATTACCGCTCGCTACAATTTTCAATTAAATATTTTAAGTAACTGGTCTCTTAAAGGATTCTGAAACAAAATATTTTTAATCTTCAAATTTTGATAGTCATACCAAACTTATACTGTTTAGATCGTTTCGTTCAATTTACTATATATATTTTGCTAATTTGTTGCCATTTCCGCTAAAACTTCAACTTTAATTTAAAATGTAAATGACGAAATTGCAATTAATATTAAGATATTTTTTAATAAAACCAAGCGTTTTATTTTATTTATCATCTTTATTGTTATTTATTAATTATTATTATTATTGAATGTGAGTATTGCAAACAGAATCGCTCGGTATTTAAGTCTTATGTTAACTACAAAATATTTTTCATAATTTATGTAATATCTCAAACAATAATTCAACAAAAAATTCTGAGATTCAGTATAAAATTCAGTCTTTAGTTTTGCTTTCAAAAGGATTGAAATGAAATAATATTTTGTTCCTGCCTATAAATATATTTCAAAAATTATGAAGTCTAAATTTAATGCAGTAAGGTATCATATTCTGATAAATATTCTGGACACACCAAATTTTAAATAAATGAATGAATGTTTCTATTTTCCACGATCAACTAAGACTTATTTATGAAGTTTTAAATGTTAAAAATTTAGAAAAACTCACCATTTTCATAATTTTAGGCCAATTAATCATGAGAAACCTGCGCGCTGATTGGCGTATTTTCTTTGAAGCGATCGATGGAAAATCTAAAATTATCCTTCTTTAATTGAATAGTGATATTCAAATCTTCATAAATCAGTCAGTTTAAGTGATTGGAAATTAACTCTTAAAAGTCAGTGATTTAGGTGATTGGAAATTAACTCTATGACCACCATAAAATCTGTGCTTTCTCTTGTGGTTTATGCATTCTCCTTAATATCCGATCGAATAAAATATCACATGCAAAAGTACTACATAGAACAAACACATCAAAAGTAAACATAACAGTTCAATAGTTGCCAAAAACAAAAGAGAGAAAATTAATAATTAATTAATAAGCAGACGATATTTAGAACAGTACAGATATTTAGACTGGAAAATGAAATTATCTGAAATTAAAAACACGCGCAGATGATATTTACAAAAGTAGAAATATTCAAACCTGAAAAGGAAAATATATGAGTTATTCCACCAATAAATGCCATAAGTTTGTTTATATCTTCATTATTTTATGAGTTATTAAACATTAAAATGGGGCCGGGACTAAATAAACTCCCTGTATAGAAAGTGTAAAAGATGATAAAATAATTTTTCTTGAATGTATTTTTTAGAAAAAATAATATTTCATATTTGTTTCATTTCCTACAGACACGTGCCGAAAATTATATTTTTGCAGATTTCATTTCCAAAAAGATTTGATTTATTTTTAATTGGAGCTTTAATCAATGTGATGGCAACACTTTGAAAAAAGCTGATTTTTTTTCCCATGAATGCGAAACGTGCTTAATCTTAATTTTTATTTTTTACGAAAACATTATTGAAAAACATAGTTAAAATATTTTAAAAATTCATTAAAAATAGAAGTTTAATTTTAAGATTAAAAGCATTAGTATCATTTAAAAGATAAATTTTTGATCTTTAACTTCATGTAAAAATCTTTTTTGTGCAGTAATATTTTCGGAAGTTATAGCAGAAACACGTCAAAATTTCGCTTAATTTTTAAATAAATAAAATTCTAGTTAAAAATTCGAAAAAATAACCCCCAGGTGCACATTCCCGGCCTCCAAGGTATACACGTGCCAAATTTGGTAGCTGTAGGTTGAATGGTCTGGCCTGTAGAGTGCCAACACGCACACACACACATTGAGCTTTATTATAAGTATAGATATAGATGGTCCGAAAAAAATGGCTTTCACAATCATTTGACATTATAAAGGCGATCATGATGTTACTTTCGTTATCTTTTAAATTTTTAAGCAGATATTATATTATCAGAATCCATTTAATCAGAAAATATATTATCAATGAAGTTTTCTTTTAACTGCAATATTAATTTCTATATGCTGCTATTTAATTTAACTTCATTCATAAAATTAATATGATACTCATTTTTATATGGAAAAATAAATAAGTTATAAATAATTTTTTTAAAAGAAAAATAATTATGTTCATGCATATTGTTCTTGAATTATCAGCAGGGATTGCAATATCGGACCAAAAGATCAATACCGGTATTCGGTATTTTTTAGATCTTAATACCGGGATACCGGTTTTAATACCGGTAGCAGAAATTTTAGAAAAAGAAAGAAAACACGGGTGTTTTTTTTTTGTTTGTTTGTTTGTTTTATTTGCCCTGTTTTATTAGAGAGTGTAAATATCACAAAAAATAATTTATAACTTATAAATTATAACAGTATATAAAGAATCACAAAATAGTAAAGGAACATCTTATTTATTTAAATCACAAAAAATTGTAAATATCACTATTCAGTCTGTGGTACGATTACAAATCTTTGAACGTGATCTTAAAAAACATAATGTATCAATTGTACTATCATGAAGCTTGGAAAGTAATTTTGTGCAAAAATTACCAGCTGTCGAAAACGCTCTTTCGGCATCAACGCTAGTTAGTGGTACTGTTAGCAATGCGCGATATACTTTTTCCAAGTATTTACCTCTAAATCCCTCATCTTCAAATAAATCGATTTCTCGTGGGATGGTTTTGGATATAACTGATTTCTGTATTGTATTGAATTTTTTTTATTTATCGCTAATTCTAATTTTTGTTTAAGAGACAATACCTTTTCACTATCTACATTAGTTGTCATCATAATCTTTGATAACTGTACCGAATTCTTCTCAATGTGAATTGGTTTGTGGGTAAAAAAATTTACGAAAATTTACTATAAACTTGATCAAATTTGAATTGGTTAGTCTCTTTTCTTCTTTTTCATTTTCATATTGAAAATCATTATAATTATGTAAATACCAAAAGACATTTTCTATTTTGGTATCCTTTATTCTGTGCGATTTTTCAATGTAATATATAATTCTTCAGATAGTGATGTGTGCTATTCTTTCAGTTGCTGCAACTTGAAATGTATTGTTGCATTAGCTGTTAATTAATTAGTATCTCTCCGACATCATGCCTCAATAGTCAGTTTTATTGGAAGCAGAGCTGATACAGTTCTGAATATTAAGTCGAATTCACTATCTGAAAAATTAATTTACAGGTTTAAGTCGATTATTGCCTTTTGGATTGGATTTCTCAGTTTCAAAAATCGTTCCATCATTAGGAGTAAACAGTTCCAACAGGTTTTAGAATCTAATATTAACATATATTCTGTTTTATTTTCAGTTAGTATATATTTTAGTAATATGTCATTTTTTATAGGGGAACGTTTAAATATCTTAACAATTTTTCGAACTTTATAAAGCAATTCTTGATGGGTTAATATTTCATCCTCATTAGCAATATCTTCTTCAACAATTACATTGTCATTATCTTCATTGTCAACATACTCTCACTCTTACTCTCTTCAAAATTAGAATTCGAAGTTTCTATATCCGCAGTATTTGGATTCTTCTGTTCTTTATTTTTTTTTTTTGGTATAATACATCTATTATTCCTCATTGAATTCCATGAGCATCGCACAATTGCTGATTTGCATCAATCAACTTTCCAACTTTTTTCATAACTGTTGCTCCATCAGTCGTTATGGATACAGTATCTTCTTTCAGGGATAATCCATGTTTCGCTAATTTAGATTTAAGCAATAAAATAATCCCTTAATTAGCCAATTAATTTCGCCCGTTAGAGAGACATCAAAACAAAAACGTATACTATTTTGCTATGCTGGCGATCCCTGAACATATAGTGGAGACAATTTTAAAAACGTTTAGTAAATACCGAAAAAACGGTATTTAAACTTGTGAATACCGGTAATACAAAATTGCGCAAATGGCACAAAACACCGGTATTCGGTATTGCAATCCCTACCTGCAATTTAATACAATGCCTTTTAGTTTCCAAACTCCGATGGACAATAAATAAAGGACTAGTGAAGAACAAAATGAATTTCTTGCCAAAATAATCAAGTAATTATGTATAATCAAGGTTACTTTCCGACATAATTACCGGGAAAATACAGAAATTTGCAATATAAATGGACCAAATTTCCTAACCCGTCTTCAAAAAACATTGCTTAACATTATTTTGAAACTCTTCGTTGGTCTTGAAATTCTTTGTGTTTTCCTTTGAAAAAAGAATATGGAACATGAATAACTAAACATTCACCTCCAAAATCGCTATTTTTGCATGATAGCGGCTTGCTTGTTGTCTGGGATTCCAGGATCCTTTATTCCTTTCGAATGAATTGTTTAAGGCGACGAAGAAGATATTGTATTACGATAATTTTGCCCATCTCTGAAGATATCTGTCTTCACGGGGAATGAGTTATAGAGAAGAATGACTTTCATCTCTTTCTTCAATTGGAAAACTGGCTGGAATAACAATTTTAAAAAAAAGCTAATTTTTAATTAAAAAATTTGATTAATTTTTGAACTAATTTTAATAATTTTTAATTAATTTTTTTAATAAATTTCTCTCTTGTCTGAAATAAAGTGAAAAATTTGGCTGAATGCGATTCAGTTATTTAGAAGGCGTAGAACATACAAATATACATATTTAGGCAAAAATAACTTTTATCTATACTTATATAAAGCTCAATGTGTGTGTGTGTGTGTGTGCACCTGGGGTCCTTTTTTTGAATTTTTAATTAGAATTATAATTATTAATTAAAAATTAACTTTCCCGCCAAAAAAATCTTCCATTTTCCCCACCGCCAAATCAGTAAGGCTTCAGGTTTTTTTCCCCAACAGTAATGAGGCTAGGCTTAACATTTTTTGGCCGATTATTTCAAACGATTTTGTTTATTTTCTTGGTGTTTGATGCATTTAAAATTAAACATTGTTAACTAATCGATCTTTCGGATTCATTGTGAAGTACTTTTGAATTAAAATAAAGCAGAATAAAGGAAATTAAAAATTTCTAATCCGCATAGCGTTACACCAACTGGCGTTGAAAATTCCCGCATGCGCATTGTGTTCTGATTGTTGACAATTATTATCAACGGATGATTCTTGATTTAAATTATTTTAAGGTTAGTTGCATGCTTTTGTAATTAAATTGTATTTATGTTATTATATATTTTTTGTATATGCTTATAGTTTTAAATATATCGTTTTTAAGTAGTTTTTTTAACCTGTTTTCGACCAATTTTTTTAAACGATTCGTTTTATTTTCTTAGTGTTTGATGCATTTAAAATTAAACATTGTTAATTAATCAATCTGATCATGATGAATCTGAGAAAATTTTGTTGACAAATTCTTGAGATATAACATAAATTAAGAAAGATATTCTTTAGTGCTCTTAAAGTTTAAACGCTCAGTAACTCTGTTTTCAGTAATCCTATTACAAAAAAATACTTTGTTTCAGTAAAAAAAAATTATTATATTAATTGCAGATTAATCATAGAGCTGATATAAATGGAGGAAGCTAGCCGCTTGTTTCTAATCTAAACAAGTGTACGCAACATGAGCCAAGTCACGTGTGAGAAATCTGGCCTTTTTTGGCGCCATATCGCCAATCTTGGCATACTCAAGAACTGCCGCGCAACGTTTTGTTTCCCGGCATATATATATATATATATATATATATATATATATATATATATATATATTCTTTGAAAATTAAGCAAACTGGTTTCGAAAATTATGTTTTCTTTTTTACATCAGTAGCCGAGTTTATTGATTTAAATTATGTTTACTTTTTTACTTTGTTTTTGTGCATTAATTAAAAGTGAGTATTTTTCTTCTTTAAGTAAACATTTTATTTCTTTTCTTTACCCCAAAACATCTTTTAATTTTACATTACATGTTCAAATACTTTTATCATTATCTCATGCAGATAAAAAAAACTTTTTATAATAAAAGCAGATTATAAAAGTGACCCATGTCTTTTTTTTCCCCTTGTACATTCTGAATAATATTTATTTCTGCATAAAAAATGAAAAAGATATTAATTAAAACTGTTAAATTATTTTGAAATAATTTAGAAATAGAGAAAAAAAACGCTAGCTCAGAATCGGACCAATGTTTCCTGAACGCTACGCCAGTGTCCTAACCACTACACTACTCGAGTGCTCGTTCGAGTAACCCATTATTAGTATATAAACTAATTTGAAAGTTTTAAGGTTGATTATTGAGTCTTAATATTTTCATTAATCAACATTCTAAATGTTTGCTATCATTATACAAAATCTCATTCTGAACTCAATTTAAAAACTCATGCCTTCTCCTTTTTAATATCAGTTTTAAATATTTCGCTTCTGGTTTATAGTGTTGGCGGTAACTTTGCTTCTAACTACCGCAGAAATAAAATTGAATCATTTTTGGAATCTTAAATGTGTTGATTTAATACAAAATAATAAGGAAATTCGAAATTTTTACGAAAACGGTGATTTTAAGGTATGTGCATATCGCAAGTTATTAATAAATTTAACATTCAGACAAAATTTTTATCTGTAAAGATAGCATTTTTTTCTTGAATAGTTTATCTTTAGAATATCCATTAGTTTCTTATTAGATCTTAATTAAAATTTATAAAATCTTGCAATTACTGCTATCACATTTATGAAATTTTACTATATAACTTTTTCAATAAAACGTTTTAGATTCACGATTTCATTCACAATGATGATTTAATATCTTTTAAGGTATAATACGATTTGAATATTTATGGTTAAAAAAACAGATTGGAAATAAAAAGGAACTTTATTTGCACTTCAATAAATACACAATTATTAACCGGTCAATAGTGTTTTTTTTTTGTTTTTTTTTTTACCATTACCAATTACTAATAGTGTTTTTATGTAAACACTTGTATTGGCTAGAAAAAGTCACGCCAAGCTGGCACTTGCAACACATTCGGGATTAAAATAAAGCAAGTAACAAAATATAATGCAGTTACATCAGTTTCGATGAAACTTAATACCAAATTAAATAAATTTAATACAATAACTAAACCAAACTATGAAATATTATTCAGTTTTAACACCAAAATCACTGAGTGATGGAGGTTACGAAATTTTAAAGTGACTTAAAATGGATATAAACAGAACATGTTTATCGTACATATCTGTGAAATGATACAGGACTATCCTTAGAAGCTTTTTCTTCGCATCCAATTGCACAGCAATAGTTAACCATGGCTTAAATAAGTTTTAAAATCCAACAGTTAAAAGCGAGAAAAAATCTGTCATTGAAATATAATGGTGAACGGAGAATGCGGTTACAGTGAACACAAATTCTGTCCACAAGTCACGTGATTTTATCTTGTCCTACACCAAAGTAGGGTTGCACTCCCTCTATAAGTATCTCAGCTCTATGAGATTAATCCTTTCCACTTTAATTTAAAGTATAAATTCTACAGGAGCTAACATAAAATTAGAGTGATACATATTACGTTATGACTGAAGGCCTTTATAATATTATGAGTGAATTAATTGTATGACTATCAAAATTTGAAGTTTTAAAATATTTTGATGAAGAAGCTATTAAAGTAGGAATTGCATAAAATATTTAATTATTAAAATTTTAACGAATATTAAGATTGGCGACCCGGCTGGTCGCCAAAGGCGGCTAGTATATAATAAGATATCATTGTTTCTTAATATGTGTAGATGATATGTCTTAATTTGTTTATATACTAATTGATTTTCAATTTTTAAATCTTAAATTAAAGCATGTTATTTCATTTTAAAATTTCCTCATATTTCCTAATCCAAATCCTTCTTTTTTATTTAATTATTTCTAACACGGCTTCTAAAAAATTGCTGAGTTTGGATTTCCCACACTCCGAGCAAAAGGATAAAAATACTTAATGGCTATGATATTTTTTAAAAGATACCTAAGATTCTATTTCCTAAATCTACACGTGTAAAAAAATCCCAAAAAGAATTTCTTAGTAAAAGCACTAACAGAACAGTTTCTCTCACTTTGCAATTGTGTGGATATATAAACAGGTACGTTTGGTTTGGTTCAGTTATATTAACGTCCTTCTTAAAGCACCTTTGGGGCTATTTTTGGGCGGACCTTGTAATTTTGTCAAATGACGGCATGTATCATCGGTCATTTGATTGTACAAAATTTCAGACATATGAAGAGTTTCAGACTATCAAGCAATATTAAGGCACATCTTACATCATTGGTAGCAAGGTTTTTCGGTGATAGGATAAGAAAATCCAATCACAATATCACAAATGCGTCAATCATCACGGCGATTATGTTAAACAATAACTATAATACACATAGCTTTGGTTAATATATTCCTTTGTTTTCTAGTCTTGTCTTTTTTCATGCTCCATTACGGCATGGGAGAAAACGATACTCATATTTTAGTATTTGTAATTTTTTTTATTGATTTAAAATTTCGAACTTAATTACGAATAAACGAGCTATGTTCAGCCGTTGCTTTTTTTTAAAAAAAAACAGCTATTAGCTGTTCTGAAAGAACAAAAAGTGAAGCAAATATTCAGTAAAGACCAAAAATTTCACCTGCTGTGAAACAGGTCATAGTTTTAAGGTAAAGAAGGAATAGTTAGAATATTTGCTGGCAGAAATTAAAAATATTATAAGACGGAACAATTATGAAATTTATTCAAAACAAAAACCAAGAAAATAATAAAAACTTTTTAAAACAAACACTTTTTATCAACTTATTTATTTGTAGAAAATGACTTAGTCAAAAAGCTGGAGATGAAAATAAAAGTCGTAAAAGCGTGAGGCGTTATAAATAGTGCGAGAAAGAATGAAGTTGCAAAAAATATCGTAAGAAAAAAATTGCTAAACATTCACTGTAGAAAAATTCTGTCGCGATTCTAATTTTAACAACGAAAATTATCATAATTCTAATTTACTTAAAAGTATTTTTATCCTTGCCTCATGTTCCCGTGATTCTTATTTTAACCCCTAGTTTTTTTAGAGGGAAATTCTTTTTTAAAACAGTAACATAAAAGTGCTTTAAAAACGTTTTTCACGTTTCCTTTTTGTTGTTTTATGCCACGCTTTAAATTCTTTTTTGTGAAAAAACAATTTATCAGAAAAGGCAATGAATAAAATGAAACAGTACTTCAAATTTTGAAACTGTACTTGAATATTTCACAAAAATTACTTCTTTCAGTATTATACAATTTCAAGTGCAATTATAATTCGCTTCAAGTAAAATTTAAATTTATCATTATATTCTATTGAAGCACATACTATATATAAGTAAAGCAAATAATACGAAAAACGATTAAAGTGTTATTCCTTTTTTCTTTTTTTTTTTTTTTTTTTTTTTGCTAAAAGATAAGATGGTGTGCCTAAAAGTTGCTTTTGAAAATAAAATTTATTTCTGAAATGATTATATTTATGACTAGCTTTTACCCGCGGGACTTCGTTCGCGTGGAAATTTTAATGTGTATGTATAAGAACTGACGGTTTGATCAACATTCGGCAGTGTCTGTCTAAAATCGCCAGCGAGCAAAACGGCAAAGCCGCCCATCACCGCCTGATTGCCGCGGATGTCCTGCAGGCTGCGGTTTAACGCCTCTAATGCATACTTGTGTCGACACTCGTCCCATACTATTAACTTGTACTGCAGCAAAAGGACTCCCGGGCCGTTGTTTTTGGTGATGTTGCATGTTGGGGTATGTTCGCTTGCAAGATTAAGCTGCAATTTGAAAACAGAATGTTCAATATGGCCACTGTTAAGCAAAGTTGCAGCAATGCCCGAGGAAGATACAGACAGAGCTATATTGCGGTCTTTGCGGAGTTTGGCTAGCAGGAGATTCAGCACAAACGTCTTACCCGTACCCTCTTGGTGTGTCAAGAAAGAATAATCCCTCCTCTCCACTATTTACTCGGATCAGAATCATTTCGTAGATTTGACGCTGCTCGGAAAGTAATCGTGGTATCATTTCATTGACCTGCGCTTCTAAAACCGCGGTGTCGTAGTTTAGCTCCTTCACAACTTCGCTTGATAATTCCCCTCTTCGCTGCGGTGGGGGTAGGCCGAAATCAGCGAGACATTTTCCAGATATGGAAATCATTTTATCCTCATTCAATACCAAAGCGTCGTTAATGATTAGGTTATTGTGAGTGCCATTCAGCCTATGCACGATATCTTTTGATAAAGCGTCCTTGTGTTTGTCCCACAGCTGGAGGGAGTTTGAAGTCCGCAAGTTCTCTCTAAAATTGCAAACAGGTCTTCTAGCTTTCATAGCCCGAGCTTTATTACTCCTCTTCGAAAGATTAGATTTGAGCTTTCTGGGCATTTCGAAAAACTATCAAATAATAACAAATTTTTAAAAAAATTAAAACTAACCTAAAAACCGATGCACTTAAAACTATAAGCATATGCGAAAAATATATAATTAACATAGTTACAATTTAGTTACAAAAACACACAACTAACCTAAAAACAATTGATTTACATTGTAACCAGAAATAAAACAAAACAGCGAGTCTGTATTTCTTTAAAATCAAATCAAGTCTATTTTATTTATCGATCGAGGTTGAGATAGCTACAACAGTATAATACACATAATTTTTTAACTTTTAATTAAAATGAAAACACAGCTGTCAACAATCAAAACACACTGCGCATGCGTGAATTTTCAACACCAATTGAGGTAACGCAAATGCATGTATTTTCTACGCCAGTTGGGGTAACGCAATGCAGATTAGAAATTTTTAATTTCCTTTAATCTGTTTTATGTTAATTTAAAAGTACTTCAGAATGAATCCGAAAGTTCGATTAGTTAACAACGTTTAATTTTAAATGCATCAAACACCAAGAAAATAAACAGAATCCTTTGAAATAATCGGTCGAAAATATATTAAGCCTAACCTCATTAGTGTGGGGGAAAAAAACTGAAGCCTTACTCCTTTTTGGCAGGATTTGGCCTCAGATTTTTGGCGAGAAAGTTAGTTTTTAATTAATAAAAACTTAACCACTGAATTAACCAAAACAAATAGTAGCCTATGTCCTATTCCAGACTGTAATCTATCTCTGAGCTAAATTTCATCCAATTCCGTTCAGCCGTTCTGGCGTGATTGACTAACAAACATCCATCAATCCATCCAAACTTTCACATTTATAATGGTAGTATAGATAATGAAATATGAAATATATGAAGATCGAAAAATAAAAGTAAACTTTCAATTCAGGGGTTAAATTGTATTTGGAAAGAGGCACACCAAAGAGGAAAAATAAGAGTTTTTAAGGAGGGGAGGAGCGTCCCCAAAAAAAAGGAATAAGTGTTTATATCTTTACTTTTACCGCCTGTACCTAACCATATACTTTCAATTGCAAAATTTCTTTAAATAAGGTAGGTAATTGTTTAAATTAACTTTGAATTCTGTGAAGGTTTAAAATAAAAAGTTAAAAGTGATAGATTTTTCTATGGCCTCCATAGTATAAAGATGTCAATTAGTAATTTTTTTTTCTTTACGTTCTGCTATGAACATAAAAAGTTTAGTGTTTCTATTAACAAACAGAGGTATTAAAACGTAAGTTCATTGACTTAGGCCACTTTTCTATACCACTGACTGGCGTTGGAACGAAACTTTTACTATACATTTCAGGAATAATGCATATATCACAATGTTATTAAAAGGGTGAAATCAGAAAAGGATTATTCATTTATAAACTTTTATTATATACATTTTTTAAAGAAATGGCTAAATAATGAATTATAAATTATAAAATACAAATAATAAATATTACAAATAATAAATGATAAAAAACGGTGGAATTTAAATGAATGTTGTAATAATAGATAAATATTTCCACATGACACAGTTTCTGTATTGCATAAATTTGCATTTCTAAAATAAAATTTTCCCATTTTAATTTGTGATGAACCGTTCTAAATTTAAAAATAGACATACCTTAATAAGATTTTAATATAGTAGAGTGAAATTTGTGCGTTTACAGATTAATGCAAAAGAAACTTTTCACTAATTGACACTTTTTCACTATGGAAGCCGTATAAATTCAATTTTTTTAACTTATTATTATTAACCTCCATAGAAGTCAAAGAGTTTTCATATAATTGTAAATTTTAATCAATGAAACTTTATATATGTCTTAAGTATATGCCTAGATGCAAGCTCAAGTTGTTCAGTGATTTGAGGAAACTGGATTGTCTAAGGTCCGAACGACCATGTCTAATGCAGACACGTTCGGGGCGCGTTGCCTCCGAAATGGAAACATTAGCTTCCGAAACCGCGGCAGAGACTAGCAGTGCACGAGAAGCTGGTAGACGCTTGCTTGGGATTGCCACCATCCTCGATACGCAACATTCTTCGTGGAGTTCTTAATCAGTATATCCATACAAATTACAGTCTTGCCATGAATTTTTAGCATCGGATACTGTAGAGAGAGGAACATTGGCGAGGTGGGCTCTCTCCAAAATTGAACAAGATCCCTCCTGGGTCTTTAACATCGTGTGGACAGATGAAGCTCATTTTTCGCTCCATGGCGACGTTCGCACACATAACTGTCGCATCAAATGCAAGAGTGTACACTGAAAAACCACGGCATTCCTCCGAAGTCAGTGTCGTGTGGGTGATAGGTTTTAATGCATCAGTTCACTTGGATTAGCTTAATCGTTTTATTTCCTTATTAACAAAGGATGATTAGGATGATTTTTACAATTAAGGATTCAATGATGAAGAAGGAATTTATATTAGATGAAGGTGGACAGTTGATGTTGTTCAAAATAATCTTTCCCGCCAACTTGTGGTACATTGGGCATTTTTAGATGAATTCTACGCAAGTAGTCCAGTTTTGGCCTTTTCAGAGGATCTTATCTTTTCGATTTCCGGTCACACCCTTCTCGCCTGACGTTCCTCTCCCTGTGCTGAAATCTGAACTCTACCCTCTTGCTGCTGGCTATCATCGGAAGAATGCAGATTATATAAAGGTGAAGTGCTGAAAGAAATATAAAACAAATTTAAGTAGAAATGAATGCGAAATCAGCATTTCACTTTTTTACGAGTTTTATTTAGAAGAACCAAATTTTTATAAAAGCAATACTTTCTATCTTTTAATATCATCCTACAGCCGTTTTAAAAACTTATATATACTTTTAAGTACTTTTAAAATTTCAGATTTTTATCGACTTTTATTTAAAGAATATCGAAAACATTATTGCCCAATAACTATTGTCTTTTTTCTTTCTTTTTTAGAACAGCCACTAGAAAAAGATTACAACCAATTTCACTCAAAGAAGATGTTTGGACCACCAAGGAAAGATGATGCAAAATTTGATCTCAAGAGCAAGACATATACAGTAGGGACTTCTGATCGCATGTTCTTCATACAAGAGATTCCAGCAACTCTTAGAGAAGCAAGGAAATTTTGTGGCAGTTTAGATATGAAATTATTCAAACCTGATGCATGGGAAAATGTAACCGAATTTGTCACAACAGTTAAATCACTATGGGGATGTGGTAAGATGCAAAATATCTTAAATACGCCTTTTATAGCTTAATTAAAATGCGTTTGATAACCCCTGATTTACTAGGTATAATGATTGTCTGTATTTAATTTTAATTAAATCTCTTATGCATAACTTGATATCCATGATTCCATTATTAAACAAAAAGTTTTTAAACATAAAATTATAAT
>JAPMOR010039243.1:74106-98423 GCA_026543865.1 Argiope aurantia | reverse complement strand
CCTCGATATAGACAAGCTTCTGAATGTGATGGCAGGATATCTATCCAACACTCTTTTTGAGAAACATTTTTTGAGTCCTGCTGTTTATACATTTTGTTTTGTTCGTTATGCAATCATTCGTTACGAGAGGTGCTCGTTAAGCGAGGTGTGGCTGTACAAATGCAATTAACTATAAATATGCAATACCACTTATAATAAAAGAATTCAGCAAACAAGAGCTAAACATTGACTGATAGCCTAGTTACAGACAAGCTTCTGAATGTGATGGCAGAATGTCGATTCAACACTCTTTTTGCGAGTTTTATTTTTTATATATTTTGTTTTGCTCATTTATGTAATCATTCGTTACGACAGGTGCTCGTTAAGCGAGGTTTGACTGTACAAATGTGATTAACTATACATTTTACAATTCCACTTATAGTAAAAAAAATTAGCAAACAATAACTAAACATAGATTGATAGCCTCGATTTAGACAAGCTTCTGAATGTGATGGCAGGATGTCTATCCAACACTCTTTTTGAGAAACATTTTTTGAGTCCTACTGTTTATACATTTTGTTTTGTTCGTTCTGAAATCATTCGTTACGAGAGGTGCTCGTTAAGCGAGGCTTGGCCTTACAAATGTAATTAACTATAAATTTACAATTCCACTTATAATAAAAGAATTCAGCAAACAAGAGCTAAACATTGACTGATAGCCTAGGTACATACAAGCTTCTGAATGTGATGGCAGGATGTCGTTTTGCGAAACATTTTTAGAGTCCTATTTTTTATACATTCTGCTTTGATTGTTATATAATCCTTTAACGAGGTTTCGCTGTAAAAATTTAATTAATTATATATTTTATAATTCCACTTTTAATAAAAAAAATCAGCAAACAGTATTTAAAAATGATTGATAGCCTCGATATAGACAAGCTTCTGAATATGATGTCAGGATATCGCCTCGGCATTCGTTTTGCGAAACATCGCTCATTAAGAGAGTTATTTCTTTATATATTTTCTTTTATTCGTTATTAGAGGTGATTATGAAGTGAAGTTTGATTGTACGAATTTATTGTTAAATAAAAATGAACTAATGGAATATTTTAAATTGAATCTTACTATTGTTACTCTGTTCACACCACAATCAATTAAATATTTCATACATTCATCCTGAATGATCAATGGGAGGGAATTAACACATATACCCTTATCTGAAGAGAATAAGTAGTAATCTAGTAATTATTATTGTTATTATTTCTGATAATAAGAATAGTTATCTTTAGCAAATTCTCACCGCAAATCCTTCTAGTTACAGTTAGGGTATAATAGATGGCAATTATGATAGAAAGAAAGTTGATAAATCCCAAGTATAATCAGTCTTTTCCTGAGGGAATATGAGGAGGTAGGATATTTTTTATCACTTATTTCTACGTCTTCTTAGATGGTATATTCTTAGGAAAACTTACATTATTATACATATCGTCATGCTTTTCATGTAATATTTGTTAAGATAAACTATTACAAAATCAGACTGGAAGACATGGATATTAAAATAGATTTAAAAAAGTGCACGTTATTATTTTTGGTTTTAAATTATATTAAAGTAGAAAGTGTCTTAGTCATATTGCGTGTAAGAAGCTATTAATTAACGAAATTTCCCTTTAAAAAATAAAAATTAAAATTAAAAAAAATATTTTTATTTTAATTTAACAAAGAAAAATGTGAAACATATTTACCTCTTCAGTTAAAGTATCCAACCTAAAGAGATTTGAAAAAGAAAGGAAACGTGCTTCATGTTTGAATGGTCTTTGAAATTAAATCTCAATCAAACCAATTGCTAATTTATATCTTGAGATATGATATAAAAATTATTATTTTAAAATTGCTAAAAATTTAAAAGCCTTTTAAATAATAAATTTACGAATAGATATACTGAAAAAAAAATGTGACGCTTTGAATGAAAAATATTCTTGAATTAAGAGTTATTACAAATCTAACATTTCATGCAGTTTGTAAGAAATTCCGTTTCATATCTATTAACCTAACAAATGAGCCCTTTCTTAGAAATGGCACAAAAGAGTGATCATTAAATCTCCTATAAGAAATAATAAGCATGCTTATTTTATAAAAAAAAAACAGGCATTTGTAGTTTTTCTAAATTAATTAGCGTCTGAAAATATTTTAATTCAAAAAAAATATTGTTATTTTTATTTATTCCACAGAGTTAATGGTTTTTTATTCCATTTGTAAATTACTAATCGCAAATTTAGCTGTCGGTCAAAGGGTCAGACAACTTGGAACATGAAGAGCAAAAATCAACGACCGACATATAAAAAAAAATTCATTTTATCAGTTTCTACCAGTTCTCGGCTTGCAAATATGTTTACCTTGACGAGAGTTAGATGTATCAGTTTTTTTTTTCATACATGTGAAAAAATAAACATACTTAGAATTTTGATTAATTTAATAAGATTCCATTAAGTTTTTGAATTTACGTGCTTCTGTAATTATTGACGCCTTTTAATGATAAATCATATTTATTTTACGGATAATTTTTTTTTAACATTTACATTAAATTTCATTCAAAACGAAATGACCTTTTTATTATCACAATATCATGCATTTTCAACTAATATTATAAAAGAGGACTAAAAAAATTAGAATCTTATTATTTTCTGAAGACAACCGAAAAAATTATTAATGTATCCAGTTTTTGTATTCGTATGAATAATCCTGTGTACAGACAATATTGGAAATCTAAATCCGTTTGACAATATTTTGAGTCTTGAGAGAGTATAAGTAAAGTTAAAGAACCGAATATATCAATTAGTTGCAAATTTCCATGTAAAGATTACAGGGTTTTTTTTTTGCTTTTTTATTTTCATTTTATTTATTTGTTTTCAAAAAAAATATTTCTAAGTCATAAATTTACTTTATTACTTAAGAAATCATTATTTTATTTGTGAGATATTGTTTGGAAACTCTCCATGCCATGACTGGTAAAACTCCTAAGTTAGCCTTGGCATCCGTTTTTTATTTCATTTATAATAGGAGAACCTCTCAGAAGCATTTTTTAAAGTAAGCCGTTCATTTTAATTTACTGTGTAAAATAACTGTGTGTTTTACTGCACCTAAATTATAGTAGTTGCAGAATTTGGCCGGTAGATGCTTCTTGTTTATACCTTTATTGTTAAAAAGCAACAGAAGATGTTCATACTTATATACTTCCACACTTTTTATCCACTTATTGAACAAACCCGTTCATTGTTTAGGGGGTTTGCAAATTCTCTGCAAAAAAAAAAAGAGTTTAAAGAAGAGAAAAAAAAAGCGAAAAATATCTTCGAATGAGACAAGATAAAGACCATTTTGGTAAACTTCCAAACTATCCTTCAAAAGAAAATAAAAATGACGATATTAATCATTTCAGTTTTTAAACGAAAAATATTTTTCGAGTAAACATTAATGATCCGACTTTAGGTTTTTTTTTTTTTTTTTTTTTTTTTTGCTTACTTATACAAGATCTAAGTCATTCATCATAATATTGCTATAGTTACCAAGGTTTGTGGGGATCAATTGAACTGAAAGAAGACATGTGTTATATTATGTCAAATTTATTATTGCAATGGCATAACTTAAACAGATCGGCCCAAAATATTCTTAATGTTAATTCTTGTCATAATTTGAATACACTTAAACGTGATTAAAAAGAATACCAATTGAGATTTTAATTAATACCAACTGAGATTTTTCTTGATCTTTAAAAAACATTAATAAAGATTTTCTAATTTTTGCAAAGAGACCATGAAAAGAATTGCGGACAATATATACTTCTGTCATTTGTGAGTGATAAAGAAATAAAGTAGTTAATTATATATCGTAGTTAGTTATACTTTATTGCAAAAATGGGTTCGAGAAACTTTTATTTGTTTCTTTTTGCATACTGCTTAGAAAACATTATATATTGCAAATTATAATAGAAAAATTTACAAACTTTTTGGAGCAATTTTTAGTAGCCTAATAATTTAGAACTGTTTGATCAAATTCTCTTTTCGTAACTAAACTTGAGCTCGTTTGGAATAGATTTAACCCGCTTATTCCCAAGATCATTTTCTCTCAGGTACCTCAGAATAATGAAGCCCCCGAACCCGAGTCCGAGTTTCTTTTTCAAAAATATACTTTAAAAAAATCTTCTCCATTCTCTTTCAAGCACTTCAGCTACAGCACTTATTCTTCAGAGGTTATTATACAAAGAAAAGTGTCATCCTTTCAATGTTCTTCCATATCTTCCAAATAAGAGTACCTCTAAGGAACGAAGCATGCACCACGAGTATTGAATCAATCACACAGGAAAAGGAAGGAGAAATTTGGCATTAATATCTAATCGTATTTCCGTATTGAAATGATCTAAAAATAGATCGTTTCAATATGAAATGAGTTCAGTACTAATATCACTGAAATTAGGTATTGTATTTTCCTATCATGGATAGTTTTATTGTACCTTAATTTAATCTGGAATGACTTTTTGTATCTCCATTTCATTACAATATGTCATTTCGCATGCTATTGTCATGGAATGTATCCACATGTCATTTCACATAAAACGTTTCACATTATATGGGAATATAATTCTACTCATCTAACCAAGAGCAGTTATATACATTAATCACTGCATTTGAATTACCACCTAAAAAATGTAATATTATCGTACTGTTTGTAAAATAAGAGATCAATAAAACTAAAATTCTACTCATTTTTGTTCCAAAGTATATATAAATTGTATATTTTTTTTCCATTTTTTAAGAAGCAATACATAGTTATAATAAAATCACGCAACTTTATTCAAAGAATGGCTTTAAAATTTCATTAAAACATGTAGTCACAATATTACACTATTAAGTTTCCATTTTTATTCTTGTAGTTTTTATAAAACCTCGCTTTTATTCAAACTTATGATTCTTCCAATATATAATAATTATTATTATTATTATTATTATTATTATTGAAAGCATTGTAAATCACAATAAAATAGAAAAAAAACATTCTTAAAAATCGCACTTAAATCTACAAAAATTCTTAGAAATGAAAAGAAAGTATAGAAATTACTTTAAAAAACTGTTTTAAAAGAGATTTTTTTAAAGAGATGAAAATTAAAGTAATTTATCATTTTACGAAGAGAAAAAGTTTACTTTTACTCTTATAATTCAATAAAATATATTGATTTATTGACCACGCTTGAGGATTATATGTTATAAAATAAAGCTATGATAAATAAATTTCACGTTACATGCAAAAATACGCAAGTTATTTCATGAAATGTAGAATTTAAAAAGGTTTAAACGTTTTCTCCACTCAAAATATAAAACTTTAAAAAATGAAGTAAAATGAAGATTTCAATTTTGTAACTTCTTGTTCTTATTCTGCTGGAATCTTGTTTATTCCAAGCTTTGCTTTCGTACGAATTTTGTTTTTCAGAGAGATATGCCTTCAGATCGGATAACTGGGACCATTATGACCTTAGCATCTATCATATCAACTTCCGGTATATTGGTTGTTTCTCCCTATCTTGGTGGAAACAGAAATGGTGGGGGTCGGCTACCTACTATCGATGACGAGACGTATTTCCCACAGGAAGGACTGTAGCGTGGCTGGTGATGATATCTTAGGAATCAATCCTAATTCTCACCAGCACTGCTGCCGCGGTGGTCCGGTCTTTCAGTCTTTTATGTGTGCCTTAAGGGGGATTGGAGTAATCAACTTATGACTATCATCGATATATATATCTTTATTATTATATTTAATTTTGCTCCTATGGCTTTTTACCATGATGTTTTTATTAAAATAAGATTATTTTATCATCATGCATTTATCAAATCTCTCCAATAACAACTCTATATGCAATCAAGAAGTAATGTAGAATTTTCAAAAAGATAAATTTCTCCAAAAATGTGCAATATTAATTTTGCTAAAAATATGAAGAAAAATATCTAATAAGTCATAGAAAAAAATTCTTAGAAAATATGCATATTTAATTGTTTAAAAATATCTATTCTGCAAACCGTATAAACTCATATTATTTATAGAGTTGTTTCAGATAAAAAATTTGATTTGATTTGTTGCAACGGGCGAAAGTAAAATTCTTAAGTAAATAAATGATGCAATTTCTTTTTTCTTTCTTCTTCAATACCCCAATTCTTAAACTTTTGGAATTTTATCGTCATAAATCTCATTTTTTTAATTAAAAAAATTAAATATATAGCGATAAAATTAAGTTTTTTAAGATTTTATCTT
The DNA here is from genome assembly GCA_026543865.1 of Argiope aurantia. NCBI lineage: Eukaryota > Metazoa > Arthropoda > Arachnida > Araneae > Araneidae > Argiope > Argiope aurantia. The sequence continues at coordinate 92,150 of JAPMOR010039243.1, read as the reverse complement.
CGTTTAAACTTTCAATTTTATAAAAAATTTCATAGCATCTATACTTTATTTATCAAAAATTTTGAATTCCCTGCATAAATTTAGCAATATTCAAAATTTTTATTTTCCTGTACATTAACGAAACTATGAAAGCAATAGCATAATTAATATTAAGCACATCTGTTAGTTTAATGCAGAGTAAAAATACCATTATCTTTTTCACTTGCCAGCTTTATTTTTATTACTCTTTTGATCAATTATACGATGTTTTGAAAAGAAAATTTCCATTGTTCACAGAAATCCAATCGAAAGTACTTCTGAAAGCAAAGGCCAGAACCTGCTGATGCCATTTTCTGAAATCGCTAGCATTAGCCATTAAAGAAAAATGATAATGCACAGATTTTTGTAGATTAGAACTGATAATTATGCTACTTTACTGAATCCTAGAAAGAATGTTGTCTACGGTGAAAGGAAAGTTCTTAATTTTTCAAACATTTGGTAAATGACTAATTTTTATATTATGCAAACACTGATAAAAGCTTTTATAAGCAATTAACTTTCTCTGACTTTATACTAGGTGTCTTTTTTCTTTACATATTAACTAAATTCTTATTTTATGTAGTATCCTACGATTATCTTTTTAAGTTTCGGAAATGGGTTCGAATATTGTAATTTGATACTCTGTATTCTAAAAATACGGACATTTCCTCAAACGCTAATTAAAGGATATTTCAGCATTTATCCTTTTTGTGTTTACTTAATCCTTCTTTAGTTAACACTTAAAATGTCGACATTCCAAATTAAGAACACAATTTGTTCTTTAATGAGGTATTTTAATCGGAAATAAAAGTAATTACTCTTTAAAAAGAAGAGATGACTAAACATTAAATACGATTTTATTTTGATACTTAGTATAAAATAAAAGTCAAATTCATACACTATATTAAATTGTTCTTTCCGTATAAAAATTGGTGTGTTCTGTATATTCCTTAAAGGAATATTGATTTTACAGAGTTTCCTTAATCTATAACTTTAAGAAAATTGAAAATTTCTTCAGATTTTCACCGATTATAGTCATTAAAAACAAAATATATCTCGTTCAAGTCTATATATAGATAAAGAGTGAAAAGGAAACTTTATGTATAGATAGATTTTATCTCTCTATATATAGGTTGTCCCCAAAAAGCGTTTATCTCCCTAAATATACTCCCGATACAACATTTCATTCAATAAATTTGGAAATTCGATGAATGCACTTTGGCCTGTGTGAAAGTTGACAATAAAATGTTAAAGAATATTACATTTTTGTAAGTTCCTGATAGTTTAAATGCTTCAGTTAGTGAATTGTTTCCCTTACATTAATCTACGAGTACACTGTGTTGCATATTTCCACCTTTTAATATTTTGAAAATATATTCATTTTTGCATTTAGAGAATATAATTAATTTGTTAGCAATTAATTAATTTATTTAGTAAAGATAAATGTAAATACTCTTCTAGTAATACATCATCCAAAGCAATTTGGTAATCATGCGTAATGTTGTTCAATTTGATTGGGCGTCAGATGCAACATCGATTTTATAAGGAAGAAATTAATAATAAAGAAGGAAAGAGAAACTGGACATTTCAGATATCTTAGAGATGTATTGGATTACCGAGCAAGAAAATAAAATTGTTTCCTCGCACTGATGAGTTTTATATAACAAGGACACATTTTAGTAACAACATATATGTTGTCGATTTCTTCTGTGTATAGTCGTAATGCTGGTATGATCATAGAAGAATGCAAATGTCGTTTTGCAAATTTCCGGCAGCATTCTAAAAAATATTTTTACAGAAAGGTTAGTAATTACAAATAATAGGATCCTTGCTTGCCAAGAGAGGAACTGAAAGGATAAGACGTTCTAAATGTGATGTAGAAATCAACATCTTGTCTTATTTTTGAAATACCTTTCTATCGATATATGAACACTTAATCCTCGACTCAGCATTCCCAACCCGACAATATAGAGACTATTTCAACGTAATGACTGGCTTTCTTACAGTATTCTTGGAATCCATGGACTGATGAAACATTATAAGGAAAATTACACTATATCGACGTTTAAAGTTTTACACTGAACCTTATTTTATGTTAAATTAAATCCTTTTTTTTTCTTTCTTAAAAATGCTATCTAGATAGAAGAATTTATTTTAATCGCAATAGAAATATTAGTCTTCAAAATTATCACTTTCGGAATTTGTAAAAGTCCATTCTTAGTCAAAGAGGTTCATTATTAGCGGTAATTTTCTATAAAAGCACTGTGCAGCATTTTTAGAAATTCCTTGGTTTATTCCCTTTGTACAATAGTATGCTAAATGATAACCACATATTAGTTAATTTTGATTGGTATTATGTCTGAATGAAAAGATTAATTGGTTTTACCGTTCATCCTTTGCAGATCTTTGTCAACGATTTCAATATATTGTCTTTAAATCACAATTCCATGCACAAGTATTAATCCACAGAGGAATACATTTAATCCTGATTGATTTCACAAATTTCCCAAGATGTTGGGAAAATGAAACTGATCACGTTGACAGTTGTTAACTTATACTTGTTACAGCTGGAAAGCTCTCATAAGTTGAATTCGCCCTTTTTTCATGTAGATTTCACAAATTTCCAAGATGTTGGAAAAATGCAACTGATCACGTTGGCAGTTGTTAACTTATATTTATTACAGCTGGAAAGCTCTCATAAGTTGAATTCACCCTTTTTTCATGTAGATTGAAACTGTTTTGAAATTAAGTGATGAAATGCTAGAAAGATATTCTATATCACCAGAGGAATTTAAAACAAATTATGTTTAATCGTAGTAGCATGAAACGACAAATATAAATAATTACTAAAATTTGTATTTATACAATTCTTAAGTTTTTGCACCCAAAAATATTAGACTTTTCTTATATTTATATCAGTTGTTTAGAGTAGATGTTGTAAACAAAAAAAAAGAAACATATTTTATTTTATTGTTAAAAAATTATTTTTATATTTATTTATAGAGCTAACTTTAACTGGTGGGGAATATATGTGAACTGGGCTTCCCATAAAATGTCTACAACATAAATACATCAGATACTATCTCACACATCAGCCGAATCAAAATTAAAACATAATTTTGTTATTTTAGTATAAAAGCCTTCCAGTCCATTTTCTCAATTGAATATGTTATAAAATATTACTTGGGAAAAACATCAAAAACATATATATACTCATGCAAGATCATCCCAGAAAATATATACAACCTTTCAGAAGAAGAAAGTAAAAAAAAAGGAACCACTGCTCCTCGTTCACTACAGGAATAGACTAGCTGCACTTGGGATCTTCCAGTGTTCCGTCTGTCAGCTTTACCATCCATCATACCCAAACCAAAAATTGGAGGATTTGTGGTGGGATTTAGTAAGAGATTCTTTTTCTTCCACGTACCTCTTCCCAGTGCCTCGTGAATGGTATGATGTATTTTAATGCCTGTAACGGTTCTGGATAAATGCATATCATATTTAATGCTTCATGGCATAAAAAGAGTAAAAGTAGTCTTATTTTGGTCAAAAAAATCAATACATTCGTCAATAAACTTTTATCTCTATTTATTGACATTAGTTTTTAGACTCAATGAATGTGATGTTAAATGTTCCTAATTAGAGAATTATGATAGTAGTTTAAGAATAAGTTTAATTAATATATTTTGGTGCTATATTTCGAAATTCTTTTCACAGAAAATAAGTTGAGTCAATTTAAAAACTTCGTAACATGCTTTTATTTTTTCGCTTATGAAATTTAGAGGAAATATTGTAATCGTCAACAAATTCGAACTCCAAGTTTTCATAAATCTTCCCATATCAGACCTCCCGGAATTCGAAAAAACTAGTTTTGGAGCATCGAAACAGCAATAACGTTTAGTGAGCGCAGCTAGTCAGTTCAACATTTCAAAGAAGAATTATTTTTATTTATTCTTTTTATCCTTTCACGTTTATATAAGCTTCCTGAAAGGACATATAATTTCTAGAAAAATCACCGAATCTTGATTCCTAATAAAAATAACCTTAATTCCTAATAAAATAGATTCAGGTCTAAAATTCCTGTGTTTTCCAGAGCTTCCAGTTTTGTCTTCAAAATATATGCCAAATGGTCGCCAGGTTTTCCGCTATAAGTAAGGATCATTCACTTATCTTTCACTCGGCATTCATTAAAAATATTTGTAAATATATCTTTCTTATTATGAGACTACTGCCCAGAAAAAAAAATTTTATAGATTCGAAACTATATATCTATGTTATGTTTCTCACAGGTTCATATTGATTGAGAGATTTATATTGTAAACTGTATTTATAAATTTCTGTTTCAAGACAAAAAAAATCAGTTTCATTTCCATTCTACTACATTATTCTTCCCACAATTATTCACCCCCGGGGGACACCTCGAAATGAGGATGAGATGCTTCCGGCATGGTGATTGGATCTCACCACCCTGGAGGGAACAATAATAGGTGGGGATATAACTCCTCCCATCGATGACGGGACGTACTTCCTTCGGGAAGGGTTGTACCGTGGCCGGTGATGGCCCTTAGGACTCAACCACAGTTCCCACCAATTGCTGTAGCGGTGGTCCGGTCATTCAGTTTTATGGTTTAAATCCGTGTGCCTTCGGGCGGATCGGAGAGTTAGATTGTTGACTTCCCACAGTTATTCATTTTTGAGGTTTCTCTGCTCTTCTGAATCACCCTGTACTTTAAATAATATTTAAAGTACAGAATTTAAAAAAAAATGAATACAAAAGCAAAAGCCTTGCCAAAGTTTCAAGAATCGATTTGTGCGTGCGTGTGTGTGTGTGTGTGTGTGTGAGAGAGAGAGAGAGAGAAAGTGCATGCGTGTGCGATACAACAAAATCACCAGTCTTTATTTTTTTATTTATTTATATATATATATATGTATTAAAAACATAACTCTTTCCTAAAATGTCACATTTTTATTATATTTTCCCAGGAAATATTTAAAAAAAATATGTCGATCCAATCTTAATGATTTCAGGGACCCTCTTTCTAAAAATATTTCAATCGTAACGAAAAGGTTATCTAATTAGATTTCTTCCCGCAAGTTTCTTTGGTGACAAATTCTACCAATTCTCACTGTTGGAAGCACTCCAACTATGCAAAGGACTATTAACTTCAGCTGTCAGGACAAGTTGTCCTGTGTTAGAGTGATTACTTCCTACCGACGTGGGGAACGATAGAGAATTTAACCTTCAAAGAAAAGGATTTTTTTTTTTTTTTTTTTTGAAATAGTAACGCTCGATATAACAGCATCTGAACTTAGAAAAAAAATGATGAAATCTGGTGTATAACCAAAAGAAAAGAAAATATTAGAAGCTTTCTAATATTTTAAGTTCACGAAGAATTGGAAATATGTCATATGTTTAATGAAGATACAAAAGTCGATATCCATTCTTCAAATTTTACAAAGGAAAGATAAATTATTGATTAATTGCTTAGCATTTCTTTATATAGGCACATTTGTATTATTGGACATTATTTGGACATTTTCTTGAGAAGGACAGGAATTTTTATTGGTTACCCAAACATTTTTGCCGTTCGCATTCTACTCATATTAACGTAAATTTTGCAAACATTTAAAATTTCAGTCATTTTACTTTCTGAAATATTAAGAATAACAACTTAGCATTGTTCCGTTATTATTTCTATTCAAATTTATACGTTAGAATTTTTTTTAAATCAACAAAATTATAGGACACTTTCTTTAAAAAATTCGTAAATAGTGCACTTTATGGATAAGCAGCTGATGTTTGTAATCAGCTATAATTTGTATCTGTCACCAAAAAACAATAGATTTTAATAAACATACCGACAGTAGCTATATTAATATCGAAGTAAGTTTATAAATTCTGTATATCAGTTCTGATAAATATCATTTTTAAATAATATATAGTACAAAAACCAATGATATATATTTCCATTTTATACAAAGACGCACTTTCATTCAGATTCCTTTTCTTCATATTTTAGATATGATTCTATTTCTCAAACTATATTTCCTTTCATTTCACTAAGAAGCGCAAAAAGGATTTTTTTTTTCATATATTACTTCCTTTCCTTTTCTTAAAATTTTTATCGGTGACGATTTAGAATTGCGCAGGACATTGAATTTTATGGTTTCTATTACTATTATCAGTTTTATGGTTTCTATTACTAGAAAAGAAATTTCTTCACAAAACTTCGTGCTTATTTTTGAGAAAGTATTTTAGCAAATACTTCGCCATTTTTTAGTTAAATTGATTCTGAATGAGTTAAAAAATAAAGTAACCTACTCCGATCAAAATGTATGAAAACAGAAATTATATTTTTGGTTAAACAATCACTTGAAATATTTTATCCACTAAAATGATAAGAGTTGAATATAATTTTTAATTGAATAAAAATTTATACATCGTTTAAAAAATAAATAGCATAAATTCTGCAAAGCTTCATAACTAAAAACGTTTATGAATTTTAACAGAATCCGGTATTATTTCACTTTTTCCGATTATGTAATTTCATTACATATTACAGAATTTACAACTTTTTAATTTTCTACAGATAACAAATGAAACATCTGACTATTAACAAGAATTGTTGCTCATTTGTCAGGGTTTTTTTTTATTATTATTATCAAGGAACATATTTAATAATAAAAGTATTTCTTTTTGAGACTTACATTTTTATCAATATTCTGAGAGTAGAAAAATATTTTATTTCAATTATTTCTTTTACTTTTCAGTACTTTATATTTCACTGTAAGAAATATATTAAGGAAACTTCAAAGCAATTTTTCTTTAAATTCAGAAGCCAGAGGGCTGCAGGCATACGGAATCGAAATTGTATTAAATTAATTGACTTGCTGGTAACAATGTTCTAAATAAACATATAATAGAAATAATTTATTTTCAAGAATAAGGCATTTGAAATTTCAAAATGTCGCATATCAGAAAGTAAGTGAATTATCGATTACAACATTCCATATTTGTTAGCATGAAAACTTATATAAAAGTATACCTCACGCTCTAAAAAATTTGCAGTTTTTCATTTTTGTCAATAATACATATATGGTGAACTCCAAAAATTCTGATACATCAGAAAGGGAGTGATAAACAGATTACAAAATTTTACATTTACAGACATGACTCAAGTCAACATTAAAATATTGTAAAAACTTTTTCGTCTGTATAAATGTCTAAATTTTGGCAATACTTATAAATAAAATAATTAAATAAAGCTAGATAGATAAAATAGATAAGATAAGAGAGATAATATTTAGATTTTTAGATACTATTTCTACTTAAAATAATGGATAATTACGATACATTTTCCACATTTTTTAATAGAAAATTATGAGAGATAAAGAAAGATGAAGCATATTTATTTCGTACATATTTAATTGCTGAAATTTTCAATTTTCAAAAAATAATTTTATTAAAATTTATGACTTAAAATCTGATCTTTATTATAAATTTTATTAAAATAAATAACTTTTTTTAATTTAATACAGAAATATTGTTAATGTTGACTAATACATTCTTTATAGTCTAATTTTTACAAATATATTTTTTTAAGTTAAATCTATCAAAATACATTTAAGTGCACTTATGTACTTCGGTTTAATCATTTTCGAATTTATGATTCTGACCATTCTTTTGTTGTATTTAAACTATTAGTTTTTTTATAATCTTGTCAGAAAATTTATAACCTTATAGTAGCTCCATCACTAACTGTTTATCTAAACAGAAAAATTCTTCAAAGTGAGCTTAAGCTGCATTAGTAGAAATATTTCAAACAATTCTCAAATGTATAATTCTATCTGATAAATCCATTAACGAAACACCGTATATAAAAGTTTATAATTTCTAAGAGTATTAAGTTAATGATATTTAATTCGTAAATACTTAATTCTGAACAACATTATTTTATTATTCCTTATAAACTCATCAGTTTCTAATTTTAAATCCTTAATCGTTCACTAAATTATTATACTATGTGTGCACAATAATTTTATAAATTCAATTTTGAAATATAATATAATAGTATATGCAATTATATTACTTTTAATAATCTTTTAAAATTGCATAAGCAAAATTTGAAAAAATAAAATTGTTATCCCAACTGTGTAAAATGTAAATATGTTTTTAATGGGGAAAGCTGTTTCAATATAATTCAAATAATAAATAATATTCAACTAATAAATATACTTTATATGTTAAAGGAATTTAAAATGAATGCTTTAATTAAGTAAGTAAATATAAATTAAATAAAGAAGATTAACTAAAGTATAAGATTAAAATATATTAGAATATTGCAATAATCGTTTGTTTCATTAATATGCATTATTGAATTAATTTTAAAGAAGAAGATAATAATTTCTATAAAATGTCTAGAAATGACCTTTTTAAATTTTTCCTTTGATTTATATTATAAAGTTTTAAATTTATATGGGGAATTTAATTCCTAGTTAAATATGTCCTTGGTAACTCTCATGGCAAATTTTCTTTTGTATTCACCAGTTTCATAAAACTTCCAAGTAAGTTAAATTATTTTGTTAAAACATTACTGATTCAGCATTCCACAACACTTTTTCCAACAAAAATTGTGCAAAACTTCGTATAAATAGGAAAGATCATTGCTAGAAAAAAATTATTTTAAAATTTCCGTTTAAATTCAGTTTTTATTCATATGTATTAATTATGAGCATAGACGATATAATTTAAATTTCATAAGTATAAATCTTTCAACCCTCAAGTTAAAAATTTAAGACTTAATTGATAATACATAATTATTAATCATTAATTTTCTGAAAAGACCAGAATGGTAGGACAACAAATTTTTTTTTATAAATAAATGATTTTATAAATAATTAATTTTAAAAAAGTAATTGATGAATTACTGGAAATATTCACATACAAAACTTTTATATATCGAACTGCATATTGATGCATATATATTATATGACAAAATTCATAAATTTAAAATATTGTCAAAATTATGTTTTACGTTTTAATCAAATGTTATCCTTTTATTAATATGTTAAAGTTTCAAGATAAGAGATTTTCTGATTATTAGGAAATGAATATTAGAAATGTATCAATATTTTACTTCTTCTTTTTTCTCATACATTATGAAACTTATTCAATTTAACTGGTTTCTTCCTTGTTAGGGGCTGAATCATGTACCATATTCCTAACACTAATTATGTCTTCATGTTTATAAAAAAAGCATAATTATCTAATATTTATTAGTTTTTCCAAAGAAAATTTAAAATAAAAAAGTTGTTCAATAAATCAAATGTGAAACTGCTTATTCCAAGTTTTTTTTAATGAAACAAAGGATGTGATTTATTCCCTAAGCTCTAAATCGTGTTTTTTTCCCCTTCTTAACAATAAATTAATAAAAGTGAAAATTTAGTAGAGAAGGCTAAAAAGGAACATAGATTTCTTTTTCAAGTTAATTTTAAAGAAGAATCTGAAAGTATGGTGTATTTTTTAAGATATATTATTTTAAGTAATAATTTTGAATTTATTCATATGCAATAAATTTTTCACTACTGCGTTATAAAAAATATACAACTTAAACTATTTTATTTACAAACAAAAAAGACAAACTACGAATAAATCTCAAGAATAATTCGTTTAATGGAATAAAATATGAGGTAGAACACTTTTTTAAGCTTAAATCTCAACAAAAATTGTTATGAATTTGTACATGCAAAATAACTGCATACTATATAATAATTCTTCAAACCCCTTTTTCAAATATGTACTTAATGATTTATATGATAGATATCTGAAATTCGATTAAATTTTGGCATTAACTTAGAATGCAAATTATTCAAATATTTTTTAACAATATTCCCGCATTAACACATTAAAAAATATTGCTTTAATTTTTTTCGGTGATATTTTCAAAATACAAATTTTGAATATATAAATGTAATTTAGATAAGATTGTTTCATTACATAAAAGCGATTATTAAATATTATTTAAATAACCTGTGTATGCTAGAATGAATATGATTTCTTGTTGAAAATATTAATATATATTCTTAAATATGATAATCGTACTTAATGCTTAACAATTCATTTTAACAAAAGATAGTACGCACGAATTCCATACAAATAAATTTTGGTAGGATATTTAAAAAAAACCTAAATTTAATATTGAATGATACTCAGACTAGAATGAAATCATAACTTACAGATTTCAATTTATAATTAATCAATTCATTAAAACAATATTTTAAAAAAGTTTTGTCCAATCTAAATTATTTTAATTTCGAAATCCTCCTAAAATAGTAATAAAAAAATGTCTCAAGTCATAATATTTTAACTACTATTACTTTAAGCCAATTAACGGTTACTTAAAAAAAAAAACGTGCAACTCATTGATTGGTGGATTTTAGTTGTTCAGGAATGAAATATTTATTTTTGTTTAAAATGTCAGTGTGCCAAGAATATTTTAGTAAATATGAATATTACATTTTTTAGGAGAATGGGCTATAAAAGAAGGGAAATTCGCGAGTTTTTTTTTTCAGCAATCCATTTATCGGCTAAAACATATATAAAATATATCTCTGCATGTTATTTTCATAAAATTTAATTATTTATGTGATTCTTTTTTTTATTGCGAAATATATTACAGTCCCTAAAATTGTAGAAATGAGTTGTTAGACCACAACTAGATTGAATACTCTGTATATTGCTATTGTTTAATTTTTCCCTTTCCTGTTTATTCGTACACTCAGTAAATTTTGAAAGGGTAAAAATGAAATTCCACAAAATCAGATTTTTAAAGAAGATTAAATATATTTAATGTTTTCCAATCTTTAAATTTATCCAACACTTTTTAATGGAACAATCGAGATATTCAACTCAAATTTAGAGCACGTTTTCACTCTGGCGCATTTAGACAGTCAAATATTTAAATTTCTTTCTATATTTGGATGATAGGATATCAAATCTTTTTATAAGTACAGTTATTTCCGGGACAAATTATTTTTATCCAACTTTTTAAAAAGTAGAGTTCAGATAAAGTAACTGTAAATAATCCAGCTCATATTAACAATCAATGCCCGTGACAGTATCTTATATTCCAGGATATTTTGTCATCTGAATAAAAATAACGGTGAATCAGATGCAGATTTCGTCAAAATAAATATTAAATTTCAACTTTAAAAAAACCCTCCCGTACCTTGAAATTATTTATAAACATATCTACAAATTAAAATAACAAAAATTATTTTCAGCTAAAAAAAAGCAGTTCAATATTAATATATTGAACAGCAAAGAATCTGTCCAATGCTTACAACTTGTATTAATAAGAAACATTCTTCCGGAGTTACAACATTAATTCTTCAAATTATAGACTCTTTATACTAACGTAAGGTAACCTTGAAATTGCGCTATTAATTTTTATAGAACGCTGTGCAGTTTCAGCAAAAATGGTACAATGAATCAGTATTTTGTGTGACTGGAAAATTTATGTATTTCGGATGTGGAAAAACAACGAGTAATGGGAAATATTTTTGTCTAAAATTCTCGAAACTTTTATTGAAACATTTTAGAAATTGCTGCATGTTAATGAAGAGGATTATTTTTGCCTATCTTAATGCTGCAAATGTAAAAAACGTTTGAAAACTTGCAAAATATTCGTTTAAAATTATTTAAAAATTTGGCTACTTTGGTATTCAATGGATGATCTCGTCCTTGAGGCAAAGTGCCCTTTCATTCAAATGAATTATGAACAAATATTTCACTTGACATTATTTATTTGATAAACTGAAGCTGTATTGTATTACATACACACCATATTGTATTAAAGAATGTTCTTTGTCGCTTTATAGCCGAACAAACGTTTTTAAAATATGTTGTAATACAATGTATATGATAATATGTCTATATAATATCTATAATAATATGTCAATGTAATGTCTAAAATAATATATCTATACGATATCTATAATTATAATATAATATCTTAATATGATGTCCTTTTTTTAAGAAAGAAGGCAGTTTCCAAGTCAATTAGACGACGCATATAGATTTGAGCTAGTAGATTTTCTTACATTGCGAAATTTAAATAAATCGAGTCTTTGAAACAGTAGAATGAAATTTCGACCTATACTTGATGTAACAGTTTAGAGAAGCATATTTCTATGAAAATAGTCTGGTCCGTATATGGTGAAAGTAATTCGGCTGACTGAATTGTGTAAAACGACTCTTTAATCTAGGAAAAATCCAGAAATAGGAGGTCTTATAATGAAAACCACAACTGAAATGTATACACAAATAACAGTATTTATAGACATTAACAACATGTGCAGGCAACAAATTGCCTATTAAATAACAGCAATAGAACCATAGCTTCTAGCCCACTGGGCAAGCTCAACTCCAAGGGAGATTGCAGAGTGTGTCAGCACAAAATTCTCTAGAAGATTCTCCGAATCTTGGTTCTTAATAATGATAGAATCATAATTATTGTATTTTCCTGAATTTCCCTCTTTGTGGCTGAAATCAATAAAAGTGTCGCCAAGGTCGAGAATCACTGAAATATCCATTAGGAACCTCTTCAAATCTCTTTTTTTTTAATATAACATTAGCGTGTCAGGGAAACGGTATTACATATTTATAACAATTTTAGTAAAGATGACATAGATTTTAAGAAGACAAATCTCATCAAGAGGTACTCTAAGCAATGATTAATTCATTTAAAAAGTGCTGTCTTTCTTTTGTCAGACCAAATCCTCTTTTTATTTTTAAATACTTATATTTGCATTAGAGAAATTCATATATCAACTTATAAGTTCATGCGCAGATTATACAGTAAAAATTCTTCCTTTTCGTTTTCTTAAAAAAATATTTTCAAAATCGTCTTTGAAATTGTAATTAAATTCTATCTTCTTTTTTATATTTGTATAGTTCGTAGGTCTTCAGTTTCAAGATAAGAGATATGCTACTTATAAGAAAATGAATATTAAAAATATCTTATTATTCTTTCTTCCTTTTACATATTTATCTTGGAAAATTTTTCACTTTGATTTATTTCTTTTCTTCTTATTGACCTTTAATATATTATACTCATAACTTAAATTATATGTTCATATTTCTAAAAGTGCATGCAGTGTTTTTAAAATATTTATTCTAATTTTTCTGAAGAACACTCAAGCTGAAATATTATTCAATAAATCAGATGCAAAACTACTTAAACCAAATTCTTAAAGAAACCACAGATATGATTTATTCCGTAAGCATTAAATCACGATTTTTTTTTCATAGCAATAAATTAACTAAGCAAAAAGTTTAGAAAAGACTAAAAATGAACATAGATATTCTTTCAGATAAATATTAAAGAAAAATCTAAAATGTATTCTTTCAGTTATATTAATGCAAGCTATAAATTTGAATTTATTCATGCAGAATAAATTTTTCTCTGTTACATTATAAAAATATTATGGAGCTTAAAACATTTTATTCACAAACAAAAAGTCACGTGAATAAATCTTATGAATAGTAGACTTTAAAGCATAAATATGGGCAAAAAAAACCTTTTTTTTTTTAATTCAAAAATAAGTGTAATGGATTTTTACATACAAAATATCTTTATTGCTTATTATTTAAGAACTAATGAATTACAATTGGAAATATTTTATTATATTTTATGATAGGCACTTAAAATCATAATAAATTTTCATATTATTATAAAATGAAAATTTTTCATTTATTTTAAAATCTTCAACTATCAACAATTTAAAAATACTATTTTAATTTCTTTTTCAGAAATACTCTCATTAAACAAGTGTTGGATATATAACTTCAGGTTAAATAACATTGACACATTTTATTAAGTTGATTAACCTTATTCAATATAATTTAAATAACAGGAGTATGTTAGGATAGTTATGATTTCGAGTTAAAAATAGAATTTTTTTAATGACAATCTTTTTTTTTTTTTTGTTATTCAAACATTATTTACCGAAGAAAATATATCACTCGGCACGTATACACCCCAATTTAATGTACCGAGACATTCACAGATTGGTATAGAAAAAAATAAATTGCAGATTTTAATTTATAATTAATCAACACACTGAAACAGTAATTTAAACACTTTCAGGTCATTTCTACAAGTTGACTGTCATATGACTTCTACGTGATTCACACTACCTAAGTAGATCACAGTTGCTATCTAATTAGATCACTTCTTCTCTGCTATAATGAAGAGACAGCAAAGAAATAATCATTTAATTAGATAGATTATTCGGGTCACAGACATAAGCCATGGCGTTGAACGTGTTACAAAAGCAAAGAAAAGATCGCTGCTCATTTGCCGAATGGGTAAGATGAACGAATAAAAGCTTTAATTTCCAGCAGATGTATTCTTCTAATATCTCTTTCACTAAAAAAATTTTACTTAATTGATAATTTAATCTATCTAATTTAACATTTCTTTAAATGATCAACATTCTGATCTATTAAATGTTTTGAGACTCTTCATGATTTTTTGCAATTTTTGACAAAATTGTATCTTAGGGAAATATGTTCTGTCATTCATTTTCATAGCCACACACCTTGCAGTTCGCTTCTATTAACATCCCATTTTAAAGCAATATTAAGGCTATTTTGGGACGGACTTCATAATTTTGAACCGTAGTCGGATTATGAGGACGTCACCTGAGCTGGCTGGCGCCTCCATCTCTAACAGCCCACAGTGGGGCATTTCGCTCCAGCGGATTTTGAGGCCACCAGCTTCGTTTACACGACGGTTCTTCAGTGAATCGGGTCTCGAAGCTGAAGCCCTCCAGTTCCGAAGCCAAGATTTCACCAGCATGCCATCGCAGTCCCCTATATGACTTCCAAATTTAAGGGAAAGATCTTTTAACCACTTAAAAACCGGACCTTTTCTCAAAAAATTATTATGAGGGTCTTTACTGAACAGAACACATTATTTAGTAGTTACTACATTATTGATAATATGCACTTAATTTGATAATATGTACTTAAATACTTCAGAAATATAATTGCGAACCTCTAAATATAAAGAAAAAGAATCTTTCTACAGCTTAAAAACTGTATCTTTCCCAAAGAAAGAAAATTATGAAAACCACTACAAGGCAGATCTGAATCTTTCGTTGAATCATGATCAAAATAATATTCTCAGTAATAAAATGTTTTAAAATATTTCAAAATTACCATCTTCATCTGCTGATACTTCAACGATCATGCACTCATAAGTGTTATTTTAAGTTAGCAAGTAATAAGATAATCATTAGAATGAACTTATAATAGATATTTCAAAAACAGATCTTGCAAAACTAGAAAAACGCATGTGGAAGTAGACAAAAAATACGCTAAAATAATTGAGAAAGAAATATATCGAAATACATCTGTTTGAAATTATACTTGAGAAAAAGATAATGAGTTTGAAAGAGATTAGAAAAGATACAGTCTATTTTTGATCGGTGGAATCTGAAAAAAAAAAATGAACGAGAAGTTGTAGGATGGTGGGCACCTATGTGCGTATTCTTTAACTAAAAAATAATTTTACTCATTCAAAATTCTAAGTACTAATAAATTAAATGAATAATATATTAAAAAAGCCACTGCAATAACGTCTTCGTTTGCGTTATTTGTTCCAAATATGTGTGAGAAAAAAATACGTCAATTTTGGACGTCATTTGATGTGGTATTTTATATCACATAGTTTTGAATTATTCCAGTCAATCCTTTAAAATATTTCAGAATTATAAAATGTAATTTAAATAAATTTGAAAAATAATCAAATTAATGAATTGGTCGTGAAGAAAAAATTATATCAATAAAAAGCTAATTTTTTAAAATAATTTTGCTATGTGTTGCTATGATAGTACTAAAGTAATGGCAGAAAAGCGAAAAGTAGTTCTATCTTCATTTCGTCCGCTTTAAAAGGCCAGTAAAGATTTTTTAATCCGTTTAGGTATCAAAAAATACGTTCTTCCAATTTTGTTTTATTCTGTCAAATTGTTTGTAATTATATAAAGATCAAACAAATACACGTATATTCAATTTTATAAACATGGATTTCTAAACCATTTTTAGTAGAAAAATTACTCAAAATTTTAATTTACATTCAAAAGTTAGAACATAAACTACATTATTCCCTGACTCCTACGAGGAAGCAGTGTAGAAAATTAAGCCGTATTAACTAACAGATGGGTTTATTTTGATAAGTTAGGACATATCAACACAATCATATTTATCAAAATTTTGCTATATCTTGCGATTTTCTCTTTATTTCATACTTTCTCCATCTCCACATAAATTCGGTACTCTGTTTGAGGCCAATCACTAATTTCTCAGTGATAGGGAAAATTTATTTAAATAATAAAAGTGTAACGAATAAACAGAAAGGGAATTAACTGAAATGTCTTATTGAGTTGTTTTACATTTTGTAAATAAAATGCTCTGAATTTCATGTTAAACACTTCCGATAAAAACTCTTAAATCATCATCTTTTCAAGCACTAGTTACATGTCCAATTGCTTCAATTCCATTAAGAGCTTCATTCCCTATATCTATACTTCCATGAGGATATAGGAAATGTACCCGTTTTAAATACGTTTTTAATTCCCTATATCTGGATTTTAATTCCAAAATCAGAGTAGGAAAGAATATCGTATGTATAAAAAAAGATCTCACAAACTATTTAATTTCTCGATGTCCCTTCAGCCCAATATTCATCACACTGTTTTATACGTCATTGTAACATTTTGCAACATCTCTCACATTTGGTTTATGTGTTTAGTATCCTCGAGCAATGTGGATTCCAGTCCCTCAATAGTAAGCCTCACATTGACACTAATGGGCAGCCAGACCCATAACAGCATTCCCATTTGTGAATTATGTAATCGATAATATCCATATTGATAAATCTCGTGCATTATTAATATAATGTGCATATATAATAAGAGATCTTAACATTCTTGTACATAAAGTATGCTTAAAGATTATCTATCAGTTTCTACTTTGCAATGAATGTTAATTTTATATTGAAATGTGTTTCCCGATAAAAGTTACTCTTATATATCTGGAGACATGATTTAAAATATTTTTTTAAGCTCATTTATTTCTTATTTGTAATTATGATTCTATAATCGACTTTTCATTCACATCTTTTATACAAAAGTTTTGAAATATGCGCACTTATGCGTTCCTGAAGGTAGTATACCGATTGATTGTTTTCATAATTCAATTATCAGTTAATCGACTACTTTAATTAAAATTTTGTTCCATATGTTTGATACTACCATATAATATTTTTTCAAAAAATGAAGATTCCGTTATATTTTAAAATAAGAATGATAAATAAAAAACTAAAAAGGAAAAGAAACGATCAAAATGAAAATAATTCACTTATCATTGAAATATGTTTCCCAATAAAAGTTGGTCTTATATATCTAGAGACATGATTTAAAATATTTTTTAAGCTCATTTATTTCTTATTTGTAATAATGATTCTATAATCGACTTTTCATTCACTTTTTTTATGCAAAAGTTTTGAAATATGCGCACTTATACGTTCCTGAAGATAGTATACTGATTTATTGTTTTCATAATTCAATTATCAATTAATCGACTACTTCAATTAAACTTTTCCATATGTTTGGTACTACCATATAATATTTTTTTTTTAAAAAATGAAGATTCCGTTATATTTTAAAATAAGAATGATAAATCAAAAACTAAAAAGAAAAGAAATGATCAAAACGGAAAGAATCCCCTTTTTTATACACTAATTAATGAGTATTTTAAAAAACGGTTGGGGGTGTCATTAGTAAATTTTTATTTTCATATTCTTCTTTCGTCGAGCATTTTTCGTTGATATGCTAGTTTAAGCACGCAAGACCAACACACCGATTTCAATCTGGATCATAATTCCTATATGAAATTACGATTGTACATACTATATGATTATGGTATTATATACATTCTTAAATGTGATATTCTAGATAAA
>JAPMOR010039243.1:41696-65690 GCA_026543865.1 Argiope aurantia | reverse complement strand
GTGTGTGTGTGTGTGTGTGTGTGTGTGTGTGTGTGTGTGTGTGTGTGCGCGCGTGTTGGCGCTCTACAGGCCAGACCATTCAACCTACAGCTACCAAATTTGGCACGTGTATACCTTGGAGGCCGGGAATGTGCACCTGGGGGTTATTTTTTCGAATTTTTAACTAGAATTTTATTTATTTAAAAATTAAGCGAAATTTTGACGTGTTTCTGCTATAACTACCGAAAATATTACCGCACAAAAAAGATTTTTACATGAAGTTAAAGATAAAAAATTTATCTTTTAAATGATACTACTGTTTTAATCTTAAAATTAAATTTCTATTTTTAATGAATTTTTAAATAAATATTTTAACTATGTTTTTCAATAATTTTTTTCGTCAAAAATAAAAATTAAGATTAAGCACGTTTCGCATTCATGGGAAAAAAATAGCTTTTTTCAAAGTGTTGCCATCACATTGATTAAAGCTCTAACTGAAAATAAATTAAATCTTTTTGGAAATGAAATCTGCAAAGATATAATTTTCCGCACGTGTCTGTAGGAAATGAAACAAATAAGAAATATTATTTTTTCTAAAAAATAAATTCAAGAAAAATTATTTTATGATCTTTTACACTCTCTATACAGGGTGTTTATTCAGTCCCGGATCCATTTTGATATTTAATGACTCATAAAATAATGAAGATGTAAACAAACTTATGGCATTTATTGATGGAATAACTCATATATTTTCCTTTTCAGGTTTGAATATTTTTACTTTTGTAAATATCGTCTGCGCGTGTTTTTAATTTCAGATAATCTCATTTTCCAGTCTAAATATCTGTACTTTTCTAAATATCGTCTGCTTATTAATTGCATTTTTCTCTCTTTTTGTTTTTGGCAACTATTGAAATGTTATGTTTACTTTTGATGTGTTTGTTCTACGTAGTACTTTTGTATGTGATGTTTTATTCGAGCGGATATTAAGGAGAATGCATACACCACAAGAGAAAGCACAGATTTTATGGTGGTCATAGAATTAATTTCCAATCAAGTAAATCACTGACTTTTAGGAGTTAATTTCTAATCACTTAAACTGACTGATTTATGAAGATTTGAATATCACTATTCAATAAAAAAAGGATAATTTTAGATTTTCCATCGATCGTTTCAAAGAAAATGCGCCAATCAGCATGCAGGTTTCTCAAGATTATATGGCCTAAGATTATGAAAATGGTGAGTTTTTCTAAATTTTTAACATTTAAAACTTCATAAATAAGTCTTAGTTGATCGTGGAAAATAGAAACATTCATTCATTTATTTAAAATTTGGTGTGTCCAGAATATTTATCAGAATATGATACCTTACTGCATTAAATTTAGACTTCATAATTTTTGAAATATATTTATAAGCAGGAACAAAATATTATTATTGATATCATTTCAATCCTTTTGAAAGCAAAACTAAAAATTGAATTTTACAAAGAATCTCAGAAATTTTTGTTGAATTATTGTTTCAGATATTTCATAAACTATGAAAAATATTTTGTAGTTAACATAAGACTTAAATACCGAGCGATTCTGTTTGCAATACTCATATTCAATAATAATAATAATTAATAAATAACAATAAAGATGATAAATAAAATAAAGCGCTTGGTTTTATTAAAAAATATCTTAATATTAATTGCAATTTCGTCATTTACATTTTAAATTAAAGTTGAAGTTTTACCGGAAATGGCAACAAATTAGCAAAATATATATACTAAATTGAACGAAACGATCTAAACAGTATAAGTTTGGTATGACTATCAAAATTTGAAGATTAAAAATGTTTTGTTTGAGAATCCTTTAAGAGACCAGTTACTTAAAACATTTAATTGAAAATTGTAGCGAGCGGTAATACTGGCGAACCGCCTGGTCGCCAAAGGCGGCTAGTAACTAATAAAACGAGGAAATCCTCATAAAATAAGCTGACTTGTTTTATATTTATGATATGACTCTCTTTTTTTATTAAAGGCGTGTTTCTGGTTGCTGAGTTATTTCATGATATATCATTGAATTCGGATATACATTCATCCATGAAACTGTTAGTCATCATTCTTTTCATAGCGCAATTTCATGCTCATTACTTTAAGTTTTACAGTGCTGCTAACCTAATACATTCAGAAAGAAACAAAACCTAGAAACAAAACAAAAACTAGAAACAAAAACTTGCTAGTCTGCTTATCAGTGACATTTGCTTCACCATCGAAAAAGTTATTTTTAACAAAATTTTTTCAGAAGATAATTTTGCTTATAATTATTATGACAATAATTTTCTAATTTTTCATGTACATTGAAATTGTCATTTCTCGTGTTCCTGATAAACAAGTAAATTTACTTTCTCACATACGAAATATAGAGAAAGTATTGTATTCGCAAAAAATTCTAAAACGAGATTTTGAAGAATCACTTCATTTTAGACCTTTCTGATTTTGAAAAAAGACATTTTTAGAAAATGTCTATGTGTCTCTCTGACAAAGGTAAATCAAAAACACTTTGAACTGGATGGTTACTGTATACGATCTCTACATGAAATTTGCAGATTTTAATCAAGTGTCTAGTAAAATCTGTTCAGGGGAAGTCCATCTGTCCAGCTGTTCAAATATAATTTAACACGGTAATTACAAAACGAAGAGAGTTGGATGAATAAAATTCAATTCAGAGATTTAACATTTTTTAAGTATAGACGCCTATCAAAGAGCCAAATCCAATAAAGACTTAACTGCATGTCGATATGTACTACCCAAAACATGCAAGTTCGATAACTCAAAAACGCAGTGACTTAAATATACCAAATTTGCAAGGTCATTTTTGAACTACAAGCTCAGTTCTTTGTCAGATTTTGATTTAAATAGGTTGGTAAAATCGCACAAATTCCATTTTCAAATCTAAAAACCGATTCTTTGATGCTGCTCTTAACCGCATGCCGGGGATTAACCACTAAACCACTAACATTAGGGGGATTAACCACTAATTTATCGCTGAGGACCACACGATAAATTCAGTAAAATTGCTATATGCGGACAAAAAGTTGATATTTATTAACTATTGTATGCAAATGCCATGCTAGATGTCCCCTGGAATAACATCTTTATTAAGGAGTACAAGGGCTGGGATAGCCTGATTGGTAAGGCATTGGATTCGTTTCCCTTGAGTTGCGAGTTCGAACCCCACCGATCGAAGACGCCTCGTGTGTGTGGTAGCTGGTGCATGTATAAATCTGTCGTGCTCACAAATTCCTCCATGTCGAGAAAAGCACCACTGGGGGTACTAGAACAGGGGTGATAATTCTCTTATTGAAGTCTAAATTACGATCTGTAGATAAGTGAATGAAATGCATGAATGAAGTCCATCCTCGTCACAAGCATTGTAACGTCTGTATAGCTAAGCCGTACTATTGGCCCTAGATGCGCTACTGAAAAACAAAAGACGCGCTCTTGGCTTAAAATCACTGACTCGTAAAGTCAGTGGGCTTGTCTATGACAATTGCCATTAGAAACAACAACAGAGAGTTTGAGGAAATGTTTTGGGTTTCCAACTCCCTCCGGTTTCGTATTGTTGTGTTCATTAACATGATGAATCTCTTCGGTTTACTCACATAAAGTGGAACATAATCAAAAATACTTTGGTGATAGTTTGTTCATATCAAATAAGTGGAGTGGCTGAGGAATATTTTTTGACTTTACAGCTTGCTTGACACTATAAGAAACGTTTGAGTTATTAAGTAATAAAAGGAGTTATTAGAAAAATAATAATCTTAAAAGATAAATCCGTTAAGATTAAGTTTTATATGAGATTCGAGCATATGATACAAATATTTTACTTTTACTTTAAAAACTTTATTTTATAAACGAAATTACATATTTTTCATGAAGTCATGGGTATATTTTGTTTTTAAAAGGGAACCGTGTCAATAATTTGAAACAAAATTTTATTTCGTAATGTTTGCATTCTATTTCACTGAAGAATAAATTATTTTTTTTGAAATTCCTGCATTTTTAATTAGAAGAGAATAAAATAAAATAATGTGAAATCTCTAATTATATAATAAAATAGTAATAACTAAAAAATTAACATGCTGTTTTATTATTCTGTAAAATATTTCACATTTTATAATTAAAAAACAGGAATTTCAAGGAAAAATTTATTCTATCCTGTTATAATTAAAAAGTTATAATTGAATAAAATATGAAACCCCTGACTGAATAATTTAATAATATAGTAAAATCGCCAAGCATTGTTACATTTTTTTGAAAAAACAAACATATCCATAATATAATTCATTTCTCTATCTGAATATTCAACGGAGTGTTATATAAATGATTTGTGTTACACATTTTAATGAAATTTCGTTTGCAGCTTCATTTTCTTCAGCCAAATAACTGTTTAATAGTTGGTTTGGATTATGCGATATTTTGTTAATATCAAATGCGCTTGCGGATGGAATACAGAATTTCTGTGCTTTCGGACCAATCTATTTTGATAAGCCACTCATAAATCAAAATTTGTAAATTTTGATATTTTTCTTTCTTACAACAGCAAATTTTAGAAAAGCACTTCACATTGTTGAATTCGTCATTTAAAGGCAACTTTTAAAAATTCATCTGCAAAACATTTGTATGTATTGCACCCTTATTATTCCTACCGCCATCCGCTTCTCCGTTGAATATTTCTTTCCCCATCAACAAATGAACTGGTCTGTTTGAAGCCGAAGGTCAGTCGTCAACTCGCTAGAACTGAGCTGTATCATAGCTGTAAACTATGCGATATTCATTCAAAGTGAAATGAAGGCAAGGAATTCATAAATGTGCAGGTAATTTATAAAGGAATTGAAAAAAAAAGAACTATGTATCCAGATGCAGGAAATGACATCATTTCAGATCTTCATAAATATAATAACTGGAGCTTTGATCACACTATAATTTTGCACCGAATTGGGATAAGCAAAAATAGAACCTGGGAATTTCTGGTTCGCAGACCAGTTACATGACCACAATACAAAAGCAATTGCTCGGGTAGCATAGCTGTTAACTGGTTTATACGCTTTCACCACACTTTGAACTCTTCGAACTCATCTCATTGTACCTTTGCTCACCGGTAATAAAATTTTGCATTAATAAATAAATAGACCAACAAATATCAAAATTAATGTAAGTACTGCAGCTGATGTGCATTACATAATGCCGGGTTTACACTCGCCCATTATAATACGGCAATAGGCAGCGCATGCATAGTAGTAGGCTGAAAAGTGTTATTCGGCCGATAGCAAATAATTGTCTCGACGGACAACAACATGTCGTTATATTGTTTTTTTTTCTCTCTGCGCATGCGTTTGGTTTTCTTTTTGGCGTGAGAAAATTAATCATTTATCGTAGATTAATTCCGATATTTTTTGCTTTTTGTTCTTTCTGATTCGAGATTGTATGTGTGCGTGTGTTTATTTTCTTTTTTTTTTCTCCTAGCTTTCCATATTTAGGTATGTTGACCTTTCTTTTTATTTTCCATGTTTCTTTGTGTTAATGAGATACGCAGGGAAAAAGAAAAATTCAGTTACGCTAAAGTCAAGTTATGGCCAAGCATGAAATGTCTGAATCAGTCTTGCGAAATTGTGCCAAACATAAATCAGTCCCTACCTACGCATGCGCTAATACCTGGCATGGAAGTTGTCTATAATTGGCCGAGTGTAAACCCGGTATAAAAACAAATTGACTCTATTGCGACATAAGCTGAGAAATCACAACGTTTTTGAATAAAATTAACAATCTTTATATGTGAAGAATGGAGATTGTTGCTATTTTTTAATCCCAAAATTAGTATTCAGCGAATATTACTTTCAACAATATATAGCCTATAATATTTTAGCAAATAAATCATAAAAATCTGTTATCCATATTCTGTAGAAGAAGCTACATATATGGGTATTGCTGTATCACTACCTACTTTGTAATATGGCCGGCCTACTGTATAATATTTCTTTCCTAACTCGAAAAAGCTACTTCTACTCTTTCTGTTATTTTTCCTTGTTTTGTTCTTTTTTGTATAAATAAATCTACTCTTGTTATTGTTGACAATGACGTAGCGTTTCTTAAAGCTCTGAATTTTTAAGTTGAGGAATCAATCCATACTCCCACTCGTATTCTAAATAAATAATAATTTTATTACTTTATGTTTCTACGATCGCATCATTACAATTTTTTCAATTAACCTAACACCCTAATACAATCATGTAAAAATAATTAAACCTTTAAAAAATAGCATGGAATAAAAATTCCCCTAGTTGGAAATAATGCAAATAATCACGCCATGAGTTGTTTATTGAACGCATTACTAAAACATCATCTTTTTAAATTATTTTGGATTGGTTTTTGGAAAGCATTTCTCATATCTTTTGATTATTTCCGGCTAAATTTAGCATATTTTCACGTTATTTTTGTTAGCTTTTCCAATAGAAAGTACAAGCCTGAAATCATAATAAAATCCTAAATACAAAACTTTTTTTTATTCTAAAATAATAAGATAATGATTTGCAAACATTAATTTAGAAAGCAAAAACTTCCAAATTTCAAGGTATCCTGTGCTATTTATAGAAACAATTACTCACTGTTTTTCCTGAAGGGGAAGAAAAAACAAGAATAATTGATCTAAATCAGTGAAATTTAAAAATAAATATTTGTTAATTAATGGAAAAGATTTAATTATCGAAGCATAAAAAAGGAAAGATAATTAAAAAGTTACGTTGTTTCGTTTTTTTCACTGATGAATAAAATTGTTTCAGTTTTTTTTTAATGATGATGATGGTAATTTTTCAATGATTCATTTCTTTTTTATAACAATAAAATTGAACAAGAAAATATTTATTACTCAGATTGAACTTATTTCGACGAGAGAAATATGAGATATATAGCAATGTATCAATTTTTTGAATAGAAAACAAGAACTCAGGTAATGTGTTAATAGTGTCTAATATCTTTTTCCATTGTTTACCAAAGAAATATTATTATCAATGTGAGTTACAAGATTATTTTGCATTTTTTAGAGTTCTGCGATTTCTCGTATCAGAATCAAGAAAGATTGCTCACATGAATCCATGATTATATATTCGGCTTCACAGGAATTTGTTGGGTTTGTGTACCTATTGTTAAATTAGATATCAAGGTAAAAAAATATCCTCTTATTCAGTGGAGAACTTTGGGGAGTAGTTGCTGGATTCAGTGTTGTCCTTCTAACATAGCTATGACACAAAATGGCCGAAATGTCTGCCAAAATAGCTCTCTTGTTGATAAAGATCATGATCTGATTAATCTCCTCTAATTTAACTGAAATTGAGCTTTTCTGCATTGCTTTTCCATTTTATAGAACTACGAATAAAAGTGCAAAACGTTATTCAACCATCAGAACCAAGAAATGTTACATATAGGCATCCAAGACGCGGTTGCACCAGATATTTGTTGTGTTTGTGTACCTGTCGTTAAATCGAATAGCAAGATAAAGCAACATCCTCTTATTAAGTGGAGAACTTTTGAGAAGACTTGCCGGCTGCTGTATAGTCCTCGTGACATAGCCATGGTTCAAAATTATCTAAGAGTGTACCAAAATAAATCTCTTGTTTATAAAGATCATGATCTGTTTAATCTCACATAATTGAACTAAAATTATTGGCATTTTATAAAATTTCAAATAAATGTGTAAAATGTTATACTCTTCATACTTTACAATCTCAATCTTTACATGTAACGCTAGGTAAACCATAAAAATGCCTCAGTGTCGAACTTTTCCAGAATAAAATTTTGATTTCTAAATCAAAATACCGTCTTTCTTCTCTTTAATCTAATTAATTAATTTGGTTCTGTATTTCTTAAAATAAAAAAAATGTCACAAAAGGATAACCTCAATTCAAACATCACTCAATGTTTAGAATTAGACTAGATTAGAATTATTTCATTAGAAAAATATGAAAAGAGAAAATGCGACATTTTGACAATGAAAAGCGGCGACAAGAATTCTTTATAAAAATCATTTAATCATTTCTGCAACGACCATTAGAGCTGCTATGATGATGCAAAGGATACTATTTTCTAAGACTACACGCAGTAACATATCTAACACATTAGGTCGCAGTACTACACGCAGAACCATGTAGATAACGCGACCTATATATGATTATATTATAAAAAGGACTATAGTTTCTAACAATAATGTCAAAAAAAATTTGAAATTGTGCTTTTATCGTTTATTATCAACAAGTTTTTTAAAAATAAACATATAGATACTGACAGGTAGATAATGCATTATATCACGTTACTACAAGCGGTAACATATAGATAATGCGACTTATATATGACTATATTATAAAATAGATAATAATTTCATACAATAACATAGATAAAAATTTGCGATTGTGCTCATCTCGTTTTTTTTTTTATCAAAAAAAGAATTTTAAATTAAACATGCAGATATTAACATGTAGATAATGCATCATAACGCAATTGGTCGTGCTACTACACGCCGTAACATGTAGATAACGCGACCTAAATATGATTATACTATAAAACGGACAATAATTTCTAACGATAATGTCGGTAAAATCTTGCAATTATGATTTTCATTTTTTATCAACAAATCTTTTAAAATAAAATTGTAGAAATTAATAAAAATAAAGAAATAATATGTAGATAAACATATTACAGCTTCCCCATATAAAAACTGGTACCTGATAAATATATTAGTTATTGTTAAGACATTAAATT
Organism: Argiope aurantia; assembly: GCA_026543865.1. Classification (NCBI taxonomy): domain Eukaryota; kingdom Metazoa; phylum Arthropoda; class Arachnida; order Araneae; family Araneidae; genus Argiope; species Argiope aurantia. Next base: position 56,920 of record JAPMOR010039243.1, on the reverse strand, counting down.
AAACTCCTATTAATGCATTTTATTTGACTACTTTCTGTAGAACATTTTCGGGGAGACGCGTTTTTCGTAAAGGCTAATTATTTAATCTTAATTTATGTTAGGGAGCAATCAAATTAACTCCCACTCCTTTCACACAATGCATACCCTCGGGATAAACTTAAAACGCATTAACAGTTATTTCGTCATCCATTTCGGGACGAACTATTAATGGCTTGAAGTGTTCTCCTTATCTGAAGAGGGAAAACTAAATAATGATGCGCTGCGTAACTTATTTCTCGTTATTTTCCGTCAAAAAAATATCATAATCAAATCACTGATGTACTGACATAAAAAAAGAAAGTAAGACACTAAGTAAGATTGTATCTAGCTGCCTCATAATGAGAACTTATTTTATACTTGCAACTGAATTTTCATTATTGTTGTCCTCCTAATGAAAACTTCATGAAGACGAAGCGCAGGGGAAGTATGGTAACAGCTTGCTCAACAATATACACAATGCTGCAAAAATAATTTATTTAGATGAAGGAGAGATTCCCATGGTTCGCCTTTTTTCGAAAAACGGAAGAATTAATTACATTATATATCTAAGTCTCCTACGCATTGATATAATTTAATAAGTCGAGAAAGGGTGAATACATTTTTCGTCCGACGACCGTTTCTCAGGTTTCCTTTTCTTAATAGACATTCTTCCCTGTGAATTTAATGAATGTAACGTTGTCAACGTGATGTGAAAGATAAGAAAACAAATAATAATTATTATGTTTTTGCTTTTAGTGCTTTCAATGTCTCTGAATCATGTCTACCAGCATTGAAGGGTAAGAATTCTTTTGTATCAGTGAATTAGGAAAAATTATTTCTTATAATCTGCTTTAAGATTTGTTTCTATATATTATTAAATTCCAAATGTGTTCTAATTTTGATGTTACAGTGAGGAATAATGGAATCAATAATGAGTTTATAATGTTTGTATCAGCGGTTAAGTTATTATTTTAAAAAATATTTATAGAAATTATTTCGAGTTAGCATACATTGATTTTATTAAAAAAAACAAAAAAAACTTGAAAATTGACAATTAAAAACTAACCAAGAATATATACATTCTATCTTATCATAAAAAAATTCGAGGGAATACTTAACGGCAATATTGAATTCAATCTGATTTTATTATGATTGTATTAAAATTCTAAACTGAAGCGCGGGAAATATTCATTAGAATATAATCGAAATGTTTTTAAGTTAGTTTCGTTTAGTTCCATTAACTTTCTGTTTCGAAACAACACGAGTGCAATTTTAAGATAGATTTTGTAGTTTTGAACCTTAGGCAGAAAGAAATGGACGACATCTGAGCCGCCGTTCCTTCCTCAAACATTAATGTTCCATAGTGTAAGGGCGTTTCACGTTCGATAATTCTGATTTGCTAAAAGCCATACACATTGCGTATTTCCTGTGAAATTGTGAGGTGATACTAAAATATCTATACTTTTTCGCTTTATTTTGACTAATTGCATTCTTCTTGAGTATAATTGTTAAAAATGTCCATAACAGAAGTAATATCAACCGTTGCTTCGCCCTAATTTCTCAGTGAAATTACGTATCCGTTGCTTATGCTCGTATTTCCTCTGAAAATTATGAAATGATAAAAAAATTTCTATATGTTTCTGCGTCATCTTGACTAATTGCGTTCATCTGAAATATAATCTTGAAGAACATTTACAAAAGGAGAAATAGCAGACTTTGCTTGTGCTCATTTTTTCTGTGAAACTACGTAGCCATCTCTTGTGCTCTTATCTCCTAAGAAATTTCATAGTGATAGTAAAATTTCTATACATTTCGGCTTCATTTTGACTTTTGTTTAGAATGCAATCTAGACGAATGCTCACAACAAAAGAAACAGCAGCCGTTGCTTGTGCGCATTTGTTTAGACTGAAATATAAAAGCAAGTACAGATTTTCCCAGCAAATACAGAAAATCGAATCTTATTAAGCCAGTAATTAGAAAATAATTGAACAAATTCAAAGCCTGTTTTAGTTTACACAGGAATTGTTAAATACCTATAAATGTCTGGAAGACCATCTGAAACAACAAAGATCATTTTGAAAGCATCCGGCCCTATTTTACATATTTCCATGCTCTTTTACGAGGAAAATACATATTACCATACTCAAAATTAGAGAAATTGATATTCTACAATCTGGAAATTCACCGTTAATGGCTTTTGTATTACATGTCAGTTATTTATAAACTAGAAGCAATGGAATATACATTTTTTGAGATACTTGAGGTTATGAAAAATGTCATTTTGAAATAAATAATTATGAACTATTCTGTGATGGAACTGCATTCCATATTTATGCATGTGTAACCATTTCATGAATTCTAAAATCTTTCTGCAAAATACCGCAATGCTGAATCTGGTAAACAATGGGATCATAACAAAAGAATCAGAAGTTGAACTACATTACTGATTGCTTGGATTTATATTGATGCCTTGGATAAGCCTTGATGTATAGGATTTTTTAAATGAAATAAGGAGTACTTCAGGTATGTAATGCATATGAATTATTAAAATATGATCGGTTATTATTTGTTATAATTATATTAAGTCTTTTTCGTGATCTGTAGAAGAACCAATTATTTAATACACATAATGGTTTCTCAATGTTTGTAAATAATGCAATTTATAACCATTTAACTTGATGACAGTTCGATAGCTCGTGACAGTTTCCGATATAGTTTTTTCGTTAAATGTTTGAAGTTAAGTTTAAGTGCTTGTTTGAAATGTAGAATTAATTTACTTCTGAATTTGAAAAGATCAATAATCATTTACCCAACGACAAATTGCTACATTTTTTTCTAAATTTTGGTTTTATTTGAATTTTCTATCTGGAATGCCAATTTCTTATGTAAAAGTGTGCATTGGTTTAAAAAGAAACATTTAAGTTTAGTCAGCATGAAACAAGCAGATGAGATATTTTTAATATATTCAGGAAATTATAATTATTGCTCGATTTACATATTAAGAAATTCTTCAACTTTATATTGTTAATCCCTTTCATATTATTAACTACTAGCCGCCTTTGGCGACCAGCCGGTTTGCTAGTATTAATGCTCATTTAAAATTTTCAATTAAATATTTTATGAAACTTCTCTTTTAATTGCTTTTTCATCAAAATATTTTAAGCTTCAAATTTTTATAGTCATATAATTCACTCATACCATTATAAAGGCCTTAAGCAATAATGTCTAATGTGTCTTTCTAATTTTCGGGCAGTTCCCTCAAAATTTAAACTTTAAATTAAAGTAAAAACGGTTAAATTACATTTAATATAAAAAGCATTTTTTACTGAAGTCAGGCATTTTTTTTTTAAATATGAGTACTGAAAACAATTGTTCAGCATTTAAGCCTAATGTGCTCTACAGAACATCTTTCATTATTTATGTAATATCTTAAGAATTATTCAACAAAAATTTCACAGATTCATTATAAAATTTAGTTTTTGGTTTTACTTTCAAAAAGATTTAAATGACGTTAATAATAGTATTTTATTTTGTTTCGGTCTATAAAGTCTAAATTTCCCACAGTCCTTTGGTTCTCAGGAATTATATTCTGCGAAATATTCGTGCACATTTCAACTTTAAATAAATAAATGAACGTTTCTATCTGTTGCTATCCAATCCCATTGATTTACGAAATTTTAATTAGAATAGTGCAAAACAATCGATATTTTTAGAATCTTAAGAAAATCGATTTTGAGAAAAACTGTGGCTGGCTGGAGTATCATCTTTCAGACGCTCGATGAAATTATCTAAAATCCCCTGTTTTTATTGAATAATGATATTCAAATTTTCATAAATCAATCAATTTTAATGAATGATTTAGTTGATTGGAGTACAACTCTTTTTACTTAAAATATTAGAATCTTAGCAATTCTTTTGTCAACTGTGATTCACAGAGCAGAGGATCTAGATAAAAGTTAAACATGCGTCATTTATTTAAGCATTTATAGACTCTAATTACTTATAATTATTTGCTTCATTTAAACCCTCTTAATACATGTATTTCTATTATTAAAGGCTTACAAATTAGACGTTGGGCCTTCAAGTGAAAATGTATATATTAAATAATGTTTATCTTAAATAAAGCTGATTTATTGAATTAAGAATATATATATGTGATAAAAGAGCATGAAAATTTTTCCTTTGCATTTGCTTTTTATAAAATATCCTGTTTCATATTTATTTAATTTCTTACAGTCACGTACTGAAAATTACATCTTTATTTGCATTTATTATTATTGATTTATTTTTTAATTTCAGTTTCTGTCTGTTTGATGGCAACACGTTGATCAAAGCTACTTTTTACTCATTAAAGCGTAACGTGCTCGTACAAGTTAAATTTTATTTTTATTTTGAGTAAAATATTTTTTTTTAAATTTATAGTTAAATTATTTTTTAAAAACTATTAAAAATAGAAATTTAATTTCTTGTTTAAAACATCAGTATCATTAAACAGATCATTTTTTAATTCTTCAATATGATGCAAAAATCAAATTTGTGCTGTAATAGTTTTGGAGGTTATAGCGTAAAAACATTAAAATTTCGCTTAATTTTTAATTAATTAAAATTCTATTTAATTTAAATTTTATAAAATTAATTAAAATTCGAATTAAAAATTCGAACAAATGGTTCTGAGGTGCTCATTCCCGACCTCCAAGCTATGCATGTGCCAAATTTGGTAGCTATAGTCAAACGATCGGACTTGTAGAGAGCTAACACACACACACACAGAACCGGCCTTCTCTTCAAAGGAACCAAACGGCGTGTAGGGTAATTTTGGAGATCTATTTTTTTTAAAGAAAAAAAAAAAAAAAAAAAAAAAATACAAATATGCACATATATTATTGATGCAAATTTATTTAATGCGTGATTTTTTTTATTTTGCTAATACATCAATTACTTCAGAAAAATTACAATTTTTTGCACTTTCGATGCTTAATACGGAAAGTGCATTTAAGCGTTCTGAACACATGCATGACAGAAGATAATTCTTTATTAATTTTAATTTGCTGAAAGAGCGCTCAGCACTTGCTGTAGTAACCGGTAACGCAAAGAAAAGTTTTAACACAGTTAATACATTTAGAAATAACTCATTATAATTATTATTTAGTATGTATTGCAATATATCTTGTGCGTAATTTACATCTCTTTCATTCAAAATCAAATCCCGTAGCAAACAAATTTCTTAGATTAGGTTTTCATCTTCATCTGTGTTATAAAACTTTACAAAGTTTTTGGAACATTTCTCCAATTCCTATTTTGTGATAAAACCTGACGACAAGAAAGCGAACACCTTCAATAGCTCTTAATCTCTCACTTAAAATAAATTTCAATTTTTCTGGCGTATTTGTGGTTTCTAAGGGTTTAAGACTGAAATCATGTATAAAGCTTGAAGGATAAATGTAGGGAATAGGTATACAAATTATTTATATCATCATTTTTCAAAATATTAAGTTTTTTCATGTATAAAACATATTCCTAATTAAAGATGAGTCTAACAGAAAATGAAAAAAGCTACAAAATACTAATTATATTTAATACATTCCATATTATTAAATTTTAACAAAATGAATGATTGCATTTCACTTTCCAGGTTTTGAGCATTCTTTGTGCCACTTGAAGCTTCAATTCAGTTTCTGGATACTTTTTATAGTAAGACGCAGAAATTAAAGGTTCGGTAAGACTTAATATTAATGTCCAGTTACTTGCAAAACATGACAACATCGTGCTCAACTTTCTGAAAACTCGTCAACAATAAGATATCAATATTTATTGTTTATACATAATAGTTTAAATATAGTTTTACAGTTTACAATAATAGTTTTCTTTTAAAAAATCGAACTCCCTATTTTGACGAATAAGCAAGTTTTAGATCTCCCAGAATCTGAGAAACTAATTTTTTTGAAAATAAAATCACGCCTATGAGTGAATACAATTATTCAAAAGCGTTTTCAACTTGATGGATGAAATTTTATATATGGTCTCTACTTCAGATTTTTAAATTTCTGTGAAATTTTGAATGAAGTGCATTCAGAGGAAATTTGTCAATTAGGTGGTCCGAAAGTAATTTAACACTATAATTACAAAACAAAGAACGCTAAATAAGTAATATTTGATGTACAGATTTAACATCTGATGATAATAGTTAAAAATATAATACGCAGGTTCGAGTCTGCGTTACAACGGATAGAGAGGTCTAGTAGTTTCTGAGAGTAAAGACCCCTGAACAACCCGAGGGCAGAAGTCGCATTTCCAGCTCGTATGAAGATGGCGCTCACACACTGGCTTACACAACGCTTTTTTACAGTGGGGGATTTTTCACACACCTTACATATAGAACACAAAGGGAAGAACAACCATGCGCGAAATAAGACTCGAACCAGGGGCGCCCAGATCAAGGGACAGACGCGCTACCCCTAGGCCAGGACACCGTCGATTTAATATTTAAAGTATTTCAAATTTGAATTGACCGTCTGTCGATCTACTCGTTCACAAGCGTGTAAACGTAGTAACAGCGACTTAATCTGATAATTCATCTTATCATTAAAATAGTTTGGTATGGAATTTTGAGTTTCATTTGTTTGATAAGTGAACGTCCAAAATGCATATTCAGTTTTCTTTATTATTCTACTAAACACTAAACGCTCATGTAAGTGATTTTGGAAATTGGTGCTTCATGAATTGATGTTTTTATCTGTATTGGTTTAGCGTGAATTTTATCTTTCAGCATATTTTTGCGCGTTTCTTCTCTTTTTCTTTTACTTTCCATTTCATTTGTTTAACTAATTACTACACTAATATGAGGTGGTAATTTATCTCAAATACAGCACAGGGCAGAAACTTATTTCTTAACATATTAAAAAGGAAATTGGTTCTCAAATTTTACTCAACACATTTTTTACAAATTTTAATCAGTTTCAATCTCGATCGATAGTATTCGCTTTAAATCCCTCATGCAAAATCTAGTAAATATTCGAAAAAATGTATAAATTAAAACCCACATAATTTAATTAAATATTAAATACCCTCTTTGCCTCCCTCCAGTATTCTATGCATGATTATTAGATTTATTCCATTGTTAATTTAGTAATAATCATTGGTTATATTTCAATTGTTATTTGATGCAGAAGGTTTCAACAATCACTCCTATTATTGTTGTAAGCAGAAATATTATTATTTAATGTTAAACAAACGCACAAAATACAAACAATATAATAGATGAAACAATGAATCCATCTTCTGCTGCTCTGTTAAGAATCATTTCTCTTTCTGCAACTGATCGTTGTGTGACTTTTTTTTTTTTTTTTTTTTTGTGCTGAGCTATGCTTGGTACGTTTTGTGAACATTTCAATGAGACTACTACGGCCATCATTGAATCTTGGAACTGTTGAAATATTACATGTTCCCTCACTTACCTTCAATCGGAGATCTGCTTTTCGATCCCGATTTGGATCAAGATCTTGGACCATCTGATCCACCTGCGACTAGAGTAGAATCCGTCCCAGTGGTTCGCTCTTACACGGTATTTAGGATTTGCCAGGATTTAGAACTTCCTACTAAACTGACTCCATCTGCAACCCAGAAGTCTGATATCCCTGTTATAGAATCCTATACGATCTACAAGCTGTGTTCTGCTCTGGGTTTGCCTGCACGGATGGCTCCTGTCGGAGTGCCAGTTGTAGAATCATTTGCGATCTACTAGTTCTGCTTAGCCTTGGATATTCCAGTGAGATACCGGTCGCAGAAGGACGCAGTTTAACATCAAAACTATCGTCGGCTGCCCGATGCAGTTTTCAGATCAGAACTGTCTTCGGATGCAGCGATGGAAGGTGGGTGGGCGGGGAACAAAAGTAGCCCACCTCCCTGGGCAACGGTGCAGTTCTTTGGAACTGCGCCGGCTAAGAGGCTACTCAAGTATGAAAAATATAATGAATGTTTTATTTAGTTTGACAAAACTGCACACCTAATTTTTGATTCTGCGTTTTAATGCCCCAAAATTTCATTACAAGCATCAAATTCAGAAATTATATTTATGATAGCAACAACTGATTTTTAGATATACTTAAGAATTCTATATTCTTTTATCCTAAAAAAAGAATTTAAAATAGTTTTGACAAAGGATTGTTGTAGAACTCACACATACAGAAAATCAGCAGCGTTGACAATCATAAATCTGATGGAGGAGTCTTATAATGACTTGAATTTGAAAAATTGCAGTGACAAAAATTTACAAATTCATAACATAATTGGTAGCCATATATTTAGAGCCGGTTATTATGAAGCAAATCCCCTCAAAAAAATATTTCTTGGATTAGGTTTTCATCTACATCTGTGTTACAAACGTTACAAACTTTTTGGAACATTTTCATATTTTTTTAAGTTGTTATAAAAGTGATTAATTTGAAATTAGAAACACTATTTGAGATACTTTTAAACCCATCTTCTATTTGTATCATAACAGTATCAATTACAGTGTTAAAAAATAACGTCTAAATTGCTCTTCCGGTTTTGTTTATAACTTCGGAAAATAATATTTTCCTTTTTCGAATTCGTTTTTCAGGTAAATGTTCAAATTATGTGCTAGCATTTTTTCTTCATCGAAAAATGTGTTAAAGTTTGTTTTTAAATTTTGGGTTTCAGTTTTAATTTTTTTGACTAAATTGAAAGTCGAGTCAAGGACAATTGTTTTTGCTTGAAATAGTTTATTGATTGTGTTAATTTAGGAAACTATTGCAAACAATGTTATTAAACATAAAATAAATGACATTTCTTGCACCTAATAACTTCGGATACCGCTGTATTATCGTTACTTACATCATTTAAACATCAATAAATTCTTCTAGGGTGTTACAAGTTCCTTCAAACTGTGTATACACTGCCTTCACCTAATCTATTTTGGCTTCCCAACGAGTGTCACATAATGTTTTAAGAGTAATGTTTAAATGCTTTGCAGAATATAAGCAACTTAACTTGTAATTCCCCATAAAGTTTTGTTGCTATATATACTGCTGGAAGCGGCATCACAAATTAATAAATTAAAAGACCGTGATAGGCAAAAAACATAAATTGCAAGCGGATTTAAAGAACGTATTCTAAATTGAGCTCCTTTTTATTTCCCTTTCATGTTACAACCGTTGTAATATTTTGTTGTTTCTTATGGCACTTGCCACGGACAAGCCCGTTGTTCGAAGACAAACGATTTAAGCCTAAGTGACGGGGGGGGGGGCGCCTCTTGTTTTTATCGTAGAGCCAACTAGGGCTAAGAATACGACTTGACTACTCACGCACCACTCATTCGCTTGCACAACCCCTTTTTACAGGAGGGCACATTCACACAGATAGAACAGGGAGAGCAACCATGCCCAAACCGGGACTCGAAGCCGGGACAACCAAATCACGAGGAAGGCGCGCTACCCCTATGCCAGGACGCCGGCTCGTTGTTGTATGCTTGCCCTCTACAATTCATAATATCTAAATCAAGCTCAGTAAATCTTTTCAACAGAGTTTTTATTAGCATTTCACCAGTCACATCAGTTACTTCAATAAACCCTATAAATAACTGGTTTATAGTTAACCCTTTCTCTTCAAATTTTACATACTTAATAATAATTGAAGATTGTTCCTTATGGGAAATAACAGGACTACAATCCCTTTGAATACTATAATACATGTCTACTTTTATATCATGTTTAATTTTGTTAAGGACTTCATTTCCTAATGCAGAGATAATTTGTTCTTTTGAACTATGTGCTAAAGCTAAATGATGCACAATTCTATTTTTCGAATTTATTATTTTGTTTATATGATCCGTTATTACAGGATCGTATTTACTTAATAATTCGATCAAACATTAAAAAAAAATTCCATTTTTAGTGTATCCTTTTACTTTGCGATTTTCTCGAAATGCGATTAGAAAAATAGAATCATTTAAGTTGACTTGTTTTACCAATAGTTGAAATAAAATGCGACTAAATAATACGATTAAAAATATGAAATAAGACTAAATATAATTAATAGTTTTAGTAATTAGTCCCAAGCAATAAATAGATTAAAATGACAACTAGAACGCTCATGATCTTGGATTACAATTGACAGCTTTCCCCAGTTATTATAGCCACCTATAAATAGGGTAGTTTGGTCATCTCTTCTTTTAGAAAACATTTTACAGCAAAAACAGAACACGGAATCTTGAGTTTTTGAATAAATTAATCATCTGTGAAGTTGGGTTTCACTATTTGGCATTTTTTTAAAGTAGTACGTAGTGGAAAATGGTCTACCTCTCAGCAGTTTTAGCAAAAAAATCCCTTGTGTTGTGCAGGTCTGCTTTAACACATTCTAAATTTATCAGTTATAATACTTGGCCATAAAACAAGATCATTTATATTCTTGACCACAAACCAAGATCATTTATACTCTTGGTCACAAACCAGGATCATTTATACTCTCTTGATCGTATTTGTTATTGTTATTTCCGTAATTATTTTCTAATTCTGTCATATTTGTATAAACACACGGTTTTTGTCCCCATTTCAACATTTTAATTTCAAGACTGTGCATTTGGAGTAGAGTGAGTCGAATTATGAAGTTGAAGCAATTTCATTTCCAGACTTACTTCGAAACCAAGAAACGGGATCTACTTGTGACTTCTTGTGAAGTTTTACTTTTCTTCTTTTTTCGTTTTTGATAATCTTCTTTTTTGACACCCAGAGGGATATTTTATTGGCATGGACATAGTTATATCTAACAGTATTAAGTAGGTTATAGAATGAGTTATCAAATTAATATATGCTATAGTATACGCTATTACTTAGTAAGTGAGATATGTGACTGTAAATCTATTTACCTTATATTAATAATATTTGCACACTTGTACTAGACAATAATATATACTGTAAACTTCGTATATGTAAAAAATTCTGTCGATTACTCCATTTAAACTTCTTCCTTAATTCTTATTCCGGCAGTAATCATCGCAGAAGCAATGCAGTTTGCATTGCTAGGGGTTGATTGTTTAATTTATCTTCGTTTTACTTTTAGTTTCAATAACATAATATAAGCAAATATGCACAGATGCATACATAAAATATTGTTACGAATTTTTCCCGGAGTTCGTTTGGATAGTGGAAGTTATATGGTGTGGAGAACGCTCAATCAGCAGGCAGAAGTAGAATGAAAACAACGACGTTTATTTACTCGAAGACACACAGGACAGCACAACAACGACAACTATATACAGCACAGAAGACGATTATCTTCAACCGAGACGTGTAGCATACAACAGCATACACAGCAGCATACAACAAGAATCTACTGCAGACAGTAGCGCACAGCTCAGGTCAGCACTAGCTTGACTCCGTCGCTTCCGACTACTCTGTCTTCGACTTCTCCGACTCGGACTACTCTGACTGACTTCGTCGACTTCCACTTCTCTCTGGCAAAGATGACTACGATTTACGGAGTTCCCGCCCGAGATGGGCTATCTCCAACTTAGCGATGTTGGTTTGTCCCTTACTTCCACTAGACTGACCTGAACTGTTGTTATTCAGCTGGTATATGTAGTATTAGGCTGCGACCAATCAGAAACGACTCGTAAGAGTTGTTAGCGAATCCGGAACTCTCCTTCAACCCAGTCCTACTCGACAATCTCACATCCAGAGCGACACTCTCCTCAGAGGGGTGGTGTGGTGTGTGATTAGCTGCTCAACTATCCCATTGGCTGCTTGCGTGGTTTTTATTTTGCATTGCATGGGTTTGATATCGTTTGATATAGCATTAAATTAAGTTTTGATAGCTATGGTGAGATCATGTACATAAGAAACACAGACATAGGTCAGTGGGGGGGGATTCTAGATTTTGTTAAGATAGCGCATTAAATTAGATTAAGAGTACGTTCCGGAGTCTTTTGATTTTAGGGTCTGGGATGTATTTGGTTATTTTATTAAGCTCTTCATTTTCATGAGCATCTAAGGATTTGTAAAAGTTTGTTGCTAGCTTTTTATTGACTTCCTTAAAGGAGGGGTAGTTTAGCGCCTTCCTGATATCGGTGTTTCTCATGTACCATTTAGCATTAACTATTTTTCTTATCGTTAGATTGTATTGGGTTTCAACTGATTTTAGGTTCGACTTTGCTGTGCATCCCCACACGGGACATGCGTAAGTTAGTACTGGACGCAAGTAGGCAGTAAAAATAAGTATTTTTGCATCCTGTCCATTTTTGAATTCCGAGAAATTAGAGGGAAAATTTAAGCGCTTCTCCTCGGAATTTATTTTTAAGTTTCATTAGGTGGGATCTAAACGTTAATTTTCTGTCAAGTATTACTCCTAGGTATTTGCTCTCCTCAGACCAGGGAATTTTATGATTGTTAATTACTGCTTGTTGGAAGTTTCCATCTCTGGTTCCTGTGTGGAACATTACTGCTTCTGTTTTACTGGCGTTTACTTCAATTTTCCACAGTTGCATCCATTCGTGCATAGCCTTTAGATGCCTATTCAGTGCTATTCTGATGTAATTTGTGTTTCTATTTTTAGCCAGTATTGCTGAGTCATCGGCATATAAGCAAAGGAGTGTGTTGAATTGTTTTGGAATGTCATTTATGTAACATGTGAAAAGCACCGGGCCTAGTTTTGAGCCTTGTGGTAAGCCTGCATTTACATTTTTAATATATGAAAATTCCTCTTTAACCCTTACTTGGAATTTCCTGTTTTGCAGATATGACATTATAATTTTTATTATGTAGGGGGGGGTGTATTGTTTACAATTAATTTGTATACTAATCCATCCTGCCAAACTCTGTCAAAAGCTTTTTGAATATCTAGAAAAATTGCTCCTGTTTTTTGTTTATTTTGGAAACCCTCAGTAATAAATTCAGTTACTCTTACCAGCTGGTGTGTTTTTGACAGTTTTGGTCTGAATCCAAATTGTTCTGGGCACAGGATGTTGCTATCTATGAGGTGAGCATTTAATCTTTTTAAAATGATGCTTTTTGTTATTTTGCTAAGTGTGGGGAGTAGTGAAATTGGACGATAACTAGCAGGGCTTGTGGGGTCTTTACCTGGCTTTAAAATAGTACCACAGTGGCCGTTTCCAACGTGTGGGAAAATGTCCAATTTCAATTATTTTTCTTATCAAAATTGTTAGTAGGATTATTAGATTAATTGGGAATTTTTTGAGCATCTGGTTGCTTATTTTATCAATTCCCGGTGCTTTTCCATTTCTAAGCTTTTTAATCTGTTCTATTATTTCGCCTGGTAGTGGCAGTTGTTCTTCTTTACACTTGGGTGTTGGTGTGGTGTGAAATTTCTCTAGTGCGTCCTTAACCGTGTCTTCAATTTCCTTATTTATGATATTATTAAATGTAAATTGTGTCTCCAGGCTGTCAGCCAGGCAGTTTGCTTTTTCTTTATCAGTTTGTGCAATACTGGCCGTTCTTGTGAGTGTGGGTATATTGATCTTCTTTTTCTTAAAGGGGCGGACAAAATCCCATATATTTCCATTCTCCATGTTGATGTTAATTAACTTGGTCTCTAGACTGTTTTGCTCTATTTCAGCATCCATTTTATGTATAATTTTATTTAGCTTATTTAAAATAGTTTTGACATTAGGGTCTCTTGTGTTTTGGTAATTTTTTCTTATTTTGTTCCTTTCAAAAATTAGATTTTTAAGCTCATATGGAATAAAAATTTTCTTAGGTTTAATGGGGGAAGAGTTTTTATTTTTAGTTATATTAATTTTAGTTTCTAATTCTTCCAGAAGTTCATCAATTCTATCCGGGCAGTTAATGTTAAAGAAATTAAAACTTGTTTTGGATAAGTTATTTGTAAAATTTTTCCAATTAATTTTAATATTATTATTATCAGGAAGTTGGTATTTAAAAAAGAAATCCAATTTAATTGGGTTGTGATCTGAGCTGAGATCGTTCAGAGATGCAATTCTGTATGGAAAAAGAAAGTCCTTTACAATTGCTAGATCTATGGTGGTTGCCGAATTGTGGCCTATTCTAGTGTGATCCGGGGGAAAAATTATTTCAATCCTTATTTGGTCCGCAAAGTGTTTTAATGTTTACCCCTCCTATTTATATGCTTGCAGTTCCATGCAGTGTGGTACTTCTCTCTGGCAGCACAGACTGGCCCTTTTATAGGTCTCAGGAGGCGGAGCTAGAAGCCTCTCAACCAATCAGGAACGTTCGAGGCATATCTAGGTTCCTACTGGACGGATCGAGAAAATTCTCGAAGTTTCGGGTATAATCTATTTTGCGCCAAAGTCGCCAAATTGGTCGCCAAGCTCTGGGACCTCCGACGTTACACACGGACTCCGTCCAATAATGATGACTTTAAAACAGTATTTCTGGTAGTGGAACAAACTATGCTGGGAAGCCGAATTGCAGTTTTGTAACAATATATTACATTAGATGTAGAAAAAGTAGATAGTTGATTATTTGCAAGTCCATTTGAACCCAGCCTCATCCTCGACTTCTGGGAGCCGCATGTGCCCAGAAGTGGAGCCGCTCTGTCTTAACATATCTGAATGGGATCTCCTTATTCATAAATGAACTCCCCCCTCCCCCAATAACAGCGTAAGTCGAAGCTCATCCAGCCATGTGGAAACTAACGTATACTTTCAGTATTTGTAAACGCTATTATTTCTCAGAACACTATTTTAATTCTTAATCACAGTGGGGCACCTCAATCACGGGGCCCCGATGCATAGCATCCACCGCACTCCTAGATGGCCGGCCCTGCACACACACACACATACAAACACACACATTGAACTTTATTATAAGTTTGCTGCCTTTGACAAACAACCGGTTCTGCAATATTACTGATTTCTAAAATTTTATGTAACTTGATCTCTTAATAGCTTTTTCTGCTAAATATTTTTAAGCTTCAGATTTTGCTTGTTATATAATTCAATCATACAGTTATGTAATGAAAAAATTATGAAGTACTTATGAAAAAATTATGAAGTTTAAATTTCACACGGTCCTTTTGTCCTAAGGAATCATATTCTGCTAAATACTCTTGACACTTCAACTTTTAAATAAATAAATAAACGTTTCTATTTTCTGCAATCAAATCTGACCGATTTATGAAGTTTTTATATATCAGTTTTAGAACAATCAATAATTTCATACTCATTGGCCAATCACAATCGAGAAACCCTAGCT
>JAPMOR010039243.1:2495-37819 GCA_026543865.1 Argiope aurantia | reverse complement strand
TACACGTTTTAAATATTAAGGAAAATGAAATAACCAATCACCCAGCCCAAAATATTAGTCAATATTTATTAGTCCATCTAATAGCCCCATATTAGTCATTATTAAATATTTAAATTAAATAAAAATGTTATACAGACAACTTAAATGTATCTTTTTATGATCTCCGTTAAGCAAGACTACCATCTATACGTTTTAAATTTTTAGGAAAACGAAATAACCAATTATTCAGTCTCTAAACATTAGTCAATATTTATTAGTCCAACCAATAGCCCAATATTATTCATTATTAACATTTAAATTAATTTAGAGTTATAAGTTTAATATACAGCATATATTTTCATGCATAAATGTATCTTTATATGATAATCTAATCCCCGCTATGCAAGACTATCATGTATTTGTTTTATATAGTAAGAGAAATGAAAAGGCCCATCATCATTAGTCAGTATTTATTAGACCAACTAACTCATATTAGTCAATCTATTTCCCCAAAAATGATACCATGAATCATTTATTAACTCTTGTTTTGTACGATGAATAAAAGTTTAATGTCTATGAGATTAAATGATAAAAATATTAGATGTTTTGTTGCTTCTCATTATGTCTTTATATTCTAAAACTAAAACCTAATTTTTTCCAAACTGCGAGAAACGTAACCATTATTAGCTGACGAAAAATGTTAAAAAATTTTCTTCCTATCAAGATAAATTTCAAACAGAAAAAGAAAAAAAAAAGAAATCGCGAATTTTATATTTTCTTCTTGTTTCGTCTGAGCTTTCTCCTCTGACTGCATTCTTTTAAGCTGTCAAGTAAGATTAAAAATGTTTTCACGACAGATTTCTTTTAAAATAACTTTCTGAAAGCTTACTGTTAGTAAAACGCTAGAAAAGGCAACCAAATAATAATATATTTTTCTCTCCTGTCACGATTATTCTACTCATATTGTCAATGAAGCTATTTCATTGTTTTAGCTCGACAAGAATACGATATATTTTGAAAAACACATATTGGAATAAACTTTTCTGCAAGATAAGCATCATGTTTAGCAAACACCTCAGCTATATATTTTTTTCTTTTAAAAATAATTGATCAAATTGTCATACGGCAGAGATTTTTTTTTTATGTGTGAAAATATCAAATCATTGATATTGTATTTCTTACTTCAAAACAAAGAAAATTAAATTAATTTACATTTTTAAATACATATCGATCAAATTCTTTTAAAGATGCGATTTTTGCATGATTCTAAATATTAAATAATTGATTTTATGGTTCTTTTCTCCTTACAATAAACAAGTAAGATATTTTAATTCATTTATTTATTTATTTATTTTTGCAAAATATGACGGTGAATTTTTTAAATATAATTAGTATCAGATTCAACTTATTTTATGGTAAATTTAGTCTCTATATTTATAAAAAATTGAAAAATTCCTGAAATTTCCGAAATTAGAATATTATTATATAATTAAATGAATTTTTAAGCATTTACTTCTTTGATTCTCAATAACTTTTTAATGCAGCATAATATATAATGGAATTTTATAAAATGAGTTACTGAATTTTCTACTTATTTTATCATTTAGAAGTTTACCATTCTCTTTGAGTTTTTTAATTAAATTTCATCTGAAGAATTCAGATGATTTAATTTTATTAATTATTATTATAAGAAGAATTAAGACTTTTTGCCTTATTAATTAAGTGCAGAAGAATTTATAGTATTTAAAAACACTTTAAAAATTTGTCTTTTGCACATTATTAATAAACTTCCTTCTTGTGGTAATTTTTTTCAATTTAAATATTTGTTAATTTTAATTTGTAAAAAACTTCAAATTTTCAGCATAATAGAAGTTTTTTTCTTTATGGTACGATTTTTATTTATCTTATATTTGTAAGTTAATGATGTTAAAAAGTCAAAAAGTCTGAGTTAAAAAGTCAAATTTTAACTCAGTCATGTGTGCAAAAAACTGTGAGGAGAACTATTGTGTTACTGAACGATGATATATTAGAATTAACAATGCATACCAATCTAAAAAAAATCAAATGCTGGGCACAAATTTTATTCAAGAATTTACCTAACCTCTATTACTTAAATTTGAAAAAAGTTTTCAATAAAAATAAGATTTAAATCAACTATAATGCCAATTGCAACTTTTTTACTGCTAAAAATGGACACGTTTTGGAAATACTCTACCAAATTTTTCACAATAAAAAAAATACAATTTTTAATCGAAATGACAGCTTCAGTTAGATGACGAGAAAACTTAAAGGCAACAGATAACATTTTCAAGGAAACAATTTCTTATTAAAACGAAGTCAACATGACAGGTTATTCAACGATAAAAAATGTGTTACTAAAAACGTGAAATATGCAGGCTTTATGAACTTGAACCGTTACTGTTTAACCCTATTAATAAAGATCCTATATCTTAATCGTATAATAAATTTTAAAGACACTATTGAGAACAAGCTGGTACCCGGCGCGTTGCTGTCTCAGAAGAAATAATTTTGGAAACATCGTTTGAAATTTAAAATAGCTGCCTTTTTTAATTAGGAATGATAGAAATTATATTAATTAGGAAATATTTATTTTCTTATCTGCAATGAATATATTCGTTGAAATTTAAGGATATATAAAGGAGAAGTATAAATTCTTGATGGTTATGGAGAATGAAAGTCGAACAGGGAATTGCAGTCGTTCGATATCAAAAGGCATGTCGATGGGAATAATGGGAATGCGTGGAATGAGCACATCTTCTCCATTCGACTTTCCGCTAAGAATAGTTCACCTCGATTCTCGCCGCATATTTGTCTTTTGATTCTGATGCGCGTGATCAGATAGCATATAGACGTTGTCTTCCGATTCTTGGGACATGTTGATCGTGAGATTCAGAAGCACGTGAATTTGCAATTCGTAGACGATCTGCTTTATTGCTTGCTTATCTTTCCTCGTTTGTTTGAGAAGCTCGAATTGCTTATTTTTAAGTGATTAGGTAAGTAGATCTATTAAATGATGAACTTTCGGGGACACATTTTTTTGCCAGCAATCAACACGATATACGCTTGTAAACAGAAATATTGTTTGTTGATTCACAGAATAAATAGAAAAATTACTGTTTGCACTGGAAAATTTCCATTATATATAACTTACCTAAATCGGCATTGATAATAATAACTCTATTTTGTATATGTAAGATAAAATCTGAAAAATATTGCGGTTTGCCACAGATAAAATATTGTACAAGCTGAATGACAACATCATATGGCTATTCATTAATAATAAGAGAAAAAAGTTAGAGTTTGCATACTATATTTTCAATTTCAATTTCCTTTCAATCACATTGGTTGGCATCAATCATAATAATTGTATTTTGTTTGAAAAATGCACAATTAACTCCGAATGACACGCCGTGTTTGACGATTTGAATGATTTGCCGTTTACTGTTTGTCTTTTGTCAATTTTAAAATATAACCTTCGCGCAAGTGCAAGCAATATTTTAGCAAAGTTCCATCGGAATCGTTGAACGGTGCGGCAGCGCATAGGATACGAACAAGTAAAAATTCATTTTTATATATTAAATTTGATAACTTTACTATGCCTATAACCTACGTGCAGGTACAAGCAATAAATTGGCAAAGTTTCATCGGAATCGGTTAAACGGTAGGCAGCGCATAAAGTACGAAGAAACAAAAACTCATTTTTATATATTGGATAATAGAGGTGACTCTATGGTGGTAAATTATATAATATATAGAAAACTTTAAAAGTTTCTGAAAATTTACAATTTTTTTAAAAATTTTAATTGGAAGAAAAGATAAAAGTTTAATATTTGGTTTATCATTTATTTCAGATTTGTAAAGTTGTATGAAAAAGAAGTATGAAATTACAAATAAAATATAAAATTGTTTTCTAAAACTAGTAATTTTTTTCTAAGTTAGGAATAAGCTTATGCGATGAAAAACTAATATTCCAACTCATTCCCCTAAGAATACACTGAAATGATATACCGGTATAGATTAGAAATACTAAGAATTGTACTATTAATTACTTGAACAAACTATTACAGAGCTGAAATCATTTTCTTATTATATAAAATTTCTAATACTTCAATTAGTTTCCAGCATCGTAAATTAAACATGTGATAGTATATTTGTATATCTCTTAGAAACATATTTTCTTAAAACCCTTTATAATAAATATTTATTCTTAGTTTATGCTAGGCAGTAAAGTAATTATCTTTCGACTACTTTATATTTCCCTGCAAAATAAACTTAAAACGTGCTAACAGTCATTTCAACAATCCATTTCAGAGAAAAACTATAATTGTCACGAAGTGTTTTACTTATTTCTTGAGGGAAAACTAAATAATAACACGCTTAGTAACTTATTTCTCATCATTTTCTACCAAACACTAACTATAATCAAATCACTGATGTTTTGACATCGAAAAAAAATCTCGAGGGTTTCAAAGAAATTGCACATAACTAACTCATAACGAAAACTTTTTTTGTGTTCCTGAAGCAGAATTTTCATTACTGATGTCATTCTAATGAAAACTTCATAAAGACGAAGCACAGAGCCAGTAAGGCAACAGCTTGCTCCACAATATTCACAATGTTGCAAAAGTAACTAATTTAGATAAGAGAGATCCCCGCTGTTCGCCTTTTTCAGAAAAGGGAGAATTAATTACATTATATGTCCTTTAGTCTCTAAAGCATTCATATAATTTAATAAGATGTGACAGCTTAATAAATTATTCATCTTGGAACAGTTCCACAGGTATTCTTTTCGCCATAAGCATTTGCCGTGGATTTAATAATCACAATTCCGCCAAAGTGACCCGGAAAGCAAAAGGAAGGCTGAATATTGATTTTGAAATTGTTTTTTTAGTGTTTTCGTTGTTTCTAAAGCGTAGAACGAGGCACTGAATTTCACAGAGTTTTCCGTATTATTTCTTTTGTTTCTTTTATAAGTGGAAAAATTCAGTTATTATGTGATATAGTTGTCATTTCTTTCATAGCAAGAAATTTAAATAACTGCTACAAAATTTTTCAAATTCGAATCCATTTAATTATAAATGTTACATTGCATTTTATAGAAGAATAATTTTTCAACTAATTCCAATACCACATTTTGCTTTTATTACACAAATTATATTGTTACAAACAGGGATTTAGAATTTATTCCAATGTAAATTGTATTCTAATTGTACAGTTTTTGTTTTGGATTATATTTGAAACTTCAACATTTTAAAGAAAGGGAGCAAATTCTCATAAAATTCACTCTCTGCCAAATTTGTTTAATGTGTTTTAATTAATTTGATAATATAATAATTAGTTTCTCTCTTATGCACTGTTAATTAACTTGGTTTCTTTAATGTTCTTAAAAATGGAATTTGCAATCTATTTTCTTTTTATTTTATATACGCAGGTTTTAAAATTTTGCATATTTACATGTTTTTGAAAAAATACACCATTTTGAAGTTTTCAAAATTTTAGCAATTGATCGATTTAATTGATTTTGATTGCTACTCTTGGTGTTTTAATGAAATTAAAAAATGAACTAAAGCTTCATGATATTTATAATAATGAATTGTAAAATTGTTTAAAAAGTAAAATATAAATAAAAAAAGGTTTTCATAAGCTAATAAAATTACATAAGAATTATTTTTATTTTATTGTAATAATTAAAATAACATTATGTAGAGAATTCCAAAACTATTTCAAATAACATTTTTATCTTTTCTCAAACAAAAGTCTTATTTATATTGAAGTGGAAAATTTGGAAATTAAAGAATAAATTCAAATGCAAATTTATGCATTGATAGATCTACAGATAGGCAAACAGACAGACAGACAAATATATAGATAGATATAATGTATATATTCTATAATTTTGTTATGAATAAAAGAAAATGCAATATGTAATCGCACACTGTGATTCTAAACATTTAATGTTGATTACGTATTTATGTAGGACTCAGGAATCACTACTATTTTAGAATCACGCACATTTAATTACATTTAGGACGGATAATTACATTAACATAAAGGAAATGAGCATTAAACATATTTCGTTCAATACGTCGCAGGATTAATTCATATGTTAATATCGCATGGCAGTATTCGTCGTTTCATCAGCTGCATTTATCGCCTCACAGCTCTCGTCCAGAACTATCGTCTCACACGTCTTGACTTTCGTTCAGACCCGTCTCGTCTGTACTCCGTCTAACAAGCATCACCACCTGTTGGCCAGCAGATGGCGCTCGTCATCAGGCTTTCGTCACTACATTTATAAACATTAAGATAGAATTAAAGATGACATCTTACATGAAATATTTCAGCACCAATCATTATTGCTATAAAAATATCGCTTAAATCTTATATCAAGTTAGATTTAATACAAAAAAAATAATCATATGATACAAAATTCCATATAAAAGCTTTTCAACCAATCACGATTGCTCTAATCTTAAACATTTTCCATCAATGCAATATTACGTAACGATTCTTTTTGTAATATCAAACTGTTAATTTCAAAATTTCAGTATAAATCCAAGACTGATATCCCTCGTAATTGAGGATGAGAAACTTCCAGTATGTGGTTGGTTCGCGTCTCCCTGGTGGATACAGAAAAAGTTAAAGGTCTGAATCTTACCAACGATGACGGGACTCACTTCCTTAAGGAAGGGTTGTACCGAGAACGGTGATGGCCATTAGGACTCAACCACAGTCGCGCCAGTCCTGCTGTTGTGGCGGTCTGGTCATTTAGATTTTTCCATGTCCCTTCTGGCGCATCGGAATTACCAGTTTGTGGTTGTGGTTAATCCAAGACTAAGATAAATCTTAAGCCCTATCAAGAAACAAACTTACTCCACGGTCAAAAATTAATCTTAGCAAGAATATCAACAACATAAAAATAACAGTTAGAATTATTTAGACATCAATAAAAGATTAGAAATCTTATTATTAGATGTCACTCTCTTATTATAACTTTTAATATATTTCAAATCAGCGAATTTAATATAACTCCAAGGTTTTAAGATCCCCATTTTAAATATCATGAATCATACACGAAAATTATAACACATATCATAAAACAAATGATATATTGCAGTTTACAAATCATTCTCTGTTTAAAATATAATAATATCCATCACAAACAAGAGACTATATTTGTTATGAAACAATACTCACAACTGTTTTGGCAGGGCTATAAAAGTACCTGTCAAAATTATTTAGATTACAAACCCAGTTTCTCGAATCACAACAATTTTCCTTATCTGAAGAAATTGCCATTTGCTACCCCTTATCTACAGTAGAGTCATCCAGTGAATGACCTTTCTTCCCAGGGAATGACAGATGGTGTTTGTTGGCATATGGCGCGTCACTAAAGCCGTGCCTTCATCAATCAATCCACGATGACAGTAGCTGCGATCGATCTCTGCAACCGAAAATGTGTTCTTTTCGACTCAGCAATCTTTGAATACTTATGATATGCAGCTATCTATTTTCTCCCTTTGTTGATTTTGATCACAAAAAAAGAAGAATGTGACATTAAAAATTTTTGTTACCAATTCTAATGGCAAATCATAAATTTCAGCTTTCCACAAAATGTCTCTGCATATGATGAAATATCACTATTGTTGCAATATTCAAGGACTTTATTCGGATTGAATCTTTGAAGGTCTAGGAATAGTTGCGTGTAAACTGCGATAACAACGCCCACCAATTTCAACCACATGCTTCACCTTACTTAGAAGCTGAAAGAAGATACATGAGTTTAAAATGTGTAAAACTTGTGATTGACCACAAAATCCTGTTTCTCATGAAACCAGATAATTGACATGGAAATCTGCATCTTTGTAAAAAATTCTTATATATCCTTTGTTATTTGAATGACATGGATATCAATAAGGTTTTACGAAAAAAAGGGGAAAATATTAAAATAGATTTTTCTAAATAATACATTGCCGACACAATTGCATCTCATCAAGCTATGACAATTTATTACGTAGTCATTTGAAATGTTTGATACATGACAACTTCGTAGACAAGAACGTATATATCGCGCTTGCGCAACTTCCTAACTTCAGGTGTTGTCACTGACTCTTCTGCTTCTTCTTTAAGAAAGCTCTCGACACAAATGAGAGACTCATCAAGCTCTGACTACTTATTATGTAGTCATTTGAAATGGTTGGTACGGTGCATGGCAACTTCGTAGACAAGAGCGTATATATCGCCTTGCACAACTTCATGATTGCAGCGGTAATCCTTGATTCTTATTGTTATTCTAGAATGGTTGTGTTGCCTTGTTTTAGCAATGCCATATTTGCCTTGTAAACAACTGGAGATTTTGGTGATAGGAAGCCAGAAGTGCAAATTTTCTTTGTAACCCTTTTTTTCTGTCGCTGTCGATTAGCATTACGATGCAGGTCGAATATATTTTGAAACTTTTGAAATCTCGATGCACGATGCCTATTCTGCAAACCATCATCTATAGGCATGAATGATGTGTATTGCTTATTTACATCTATTTAATTCCCAATCTAGCAGTCTATCTCTCCTACTAGAGTGTAACGATGTTGTTTCTAGTCCTATGCTACTCTATATTTTCGATTCAGTACTCAACTTCTTTAGAAAGTTCGTATGCTCCGTAATGAAACTAACTCTTTAATAAAATGTAATATAAGAAAGACTATGTATATCTGATCCATTTGCTATATAATGTTTGAAATCATAATATTTAGTTTCCTGAGATGAAATCGACATTTTCGTATCAAAGATAATAGATTTTGAATATTTTTGAACCGATAACAGCATTTCCAGAACCTCGCCAGAACTCTAAAATTACAGAATTCCTTACAAATGGAAGAAAAATAATTATTAAAGTGCAAATTTAACGAATGATTTCCATTTATTATTATGTCAATGCCAGCAATTATAAATTAAAATATTCGGATGGTCAAAATATAAAAGTATGAGAATGGCTATTTTCCCCCCTTCCTTTTCAGTATGCAGAAATTAATGCATGTTTGTTTTGTATATATATTTGTTTAAAAAAAGATACAAGTGGTAGTATAAGTGTGCTGAAATAAAGAGAATATTCTTATTAAAAATTTGAAATTCGATAAAACTTGAGAAACTCTTAGAAATTAAGTGTAATTTCAATTACATTTAAATTATATTTTCATTTTATTGATTATTTTTTACATTCATTTAATATCAACATTATAATGTTTTCATCACCTAGAATTCCTAAGATTTCAGTTTTGCCTTATAGAAAAAGTTAAATTTTACATTTAATGCACTTATAAAAACATGATTTTCAAAATAAATTGTCATCATTATTGTTTTTCTACTTGTTGTTTCTAAATGTATTTCATAATTTTTTAATATAGTTTTTGTTGAATCTTGTAAATTTTTTTAATTCAGATGTTTCCCTTTGTAATGATGTAAAATTAAATAAAATTAAGAAATTACTTGATAATTAAATTCTGAAAGTATTAAAATGGCAAGGACATAGAGTCATTCATAATGTCAGGAAAATTCGATTACAAAATTCTATCCTTACAAAAATGTAACAAATCAACGTGAATAAATGAAAGTAATGATCTTCCGAGTATCCAAATGAGAGCCGTTTATTTCATTAAATATATAGTAAAATATATATTATATAACTCTTTTGTAACAAGTTGCATGATAATGCTAAATAAAATTATTTGCAAAGACATATCGGTTTAAATTATTTAGAAAGATAAACAAATATATATTTCATACCTTCGTAATATTTTTTAAAATATTAATCACTGGTAAAAATTAGGGTTGTCTTATTGATTATGCAGAAATATATTTTAACCCTTTAATGCATTAGATTAAATAATTTTCATGAATAAAAAAATACACCGATGTTTTATAAAATAATATAATAAAAGCTCCTAAAAAACTCTTTTTAAGAGCAAATTTTCGTTTTAAAAGATTTATCTGTTTTCTTCAGAAGTCTCCCATGCTTGTTTAACTAAATAATAAAATCAATATCATTTTCAGTATGTCTTGTAGTCTTGACAAGAAGAAAAATTTATGAGCATTTCGCTACTTTTATTACGTTTTACGAGGCACTAAGTTTTCGGGAAACGACTTCGAAAAAAAAAACTGTTGTGAAAGCACTTCTAATCTTTTTGACACTTTAAAAGGATAAAGTAAGAAGGCGTAGCTCATAAAAAAAGCAAAAAATAGCTTCCTGATTTCTTTATTTAACTTCTAAAATAATTATTTTCAAACTTCTCATTACAAATGATTGATTCTTTTAAGCTTTTCTCTGTTACTCTACGATTTCTTTATTTAACTTCTAAAATATTTATTTTCAAACTTTCAATTATAAATGATTTATTCTTTAAGTTTTTCTCTATGTGTTATCATGTAATAGCATGACTATGTATTATTATGTATTAGCTTCCTGGTGTCTTCATTTAAGTTCTAAAATAATTATTTTCAAACTTCTCATTACAAATGATTGATTCTTTAAGCTTCTCTCTGTGTATTATCGTATAATAATAAGTCTATGTATTATTATGCATTAGCTTCTCGATTTCTTTATTTAACTTCTAAAATAGTTATTTTCAAACTTCCAATTATAAATTATTCATTTTTTAAGCTGTTCTCTATGTGTTATCATGTAATAGCATAAATATGTATTATTATGTATTAGCTTCCTGATGTCTTCATTTAAGTTCTAAAATAAGTATTTCTAAACTTGTAATAATAAATGATTAATTCTTTTAAGCTTTACTCGGTGTATTATCATGTAGTGTCATGATTATGTAATATGAAATAGTAACAAAATGCATTAAAATTGGTTGTTTATTCTAGTCCTATATGAAAAAAAAATATGCGAAGTGAACAGAGGATTTTAAAAAAATAACAAACAGATATATTCAAGAAAAATGCCCTAAAAACTAAACTCCAGTCAAGCCCTAAAAACTAAACTCCAGTCAAAGTAAGAATGCAATAGAAAAAAATTCAGCATTTAATTCTGAATACATTACCATACTACTGGCATTTTATTGATAATATAACCTTTTGGTTCCTCACTTGCCTAATTTTACAATTGTTATATTTTTCCCCTCATACTGTACATAATCATGTTCATTGATACAGTTTTATTGTATTCCAGATATTTTTCATTCTAGTTTTTACTATTTCTTGTTATGTTATATATATTTATATGATTATCTTTATATGTTTCTTTCCGATTGATTGCACTGTAATTTTTATTAACCTACACCTACATCTATACCAAACCAGAAAAAAGTCAATTGAGATCTAGAAACTGATGTGTGGTGTGATGTTAAGATGTAAAAATGCATTTAATATCAGCAGTAAAAATATATTAAAAATTCAAAGATAAAATAAAAGACTCGTCTCCCTGAAAACGGATAAAGAATTTTAAATATCAACAATCAACATCATCCATCCCAATTTTAAAAATTTAAAAAGATGAATTTTTTATTGCCATAAAATAAATATTTCACCTTTTACCATGCTCGTATCAGAAGCGGTAAAAAATTCACTAAGTCCGTTAATGGTTGAGAAAATTTCATCTTAGTTTTTTCTTCCTGTTGAAAAAAAAAATATGGAAAAGTAAAATATGCCCCATTATTTATAAAAAAAAATGAGAATTTTTTCCTTTTGTTCTATTTTGTAGGGTGTTTCAAAACAAAGAATGCGAACTTCAAAGGATCAGCAAAGAATAACTGGAAATCATACATTAATGAAGGATCGGAAATGTCTGCTTAATACGGTAAATGGCTTTGGATGGGACGGGGCTTTCAATTGCTCTCACAAAGAAACATAATTTAATATCCATATGGAAAACCCAATGCAACTAACAGCCATTGTGTAATAAATAAATGCTTCATCCGTAACTTAGATCTCTTTAACTGCATGATATTTCGGAGAGGGTGGGTATCAACTACATGGTATTCAGAACCAATATCGCTACAAATAATGGATGCGTTCGAAAAGTATTTTGTATTGTTCCCTGGAGCTCGTTGGTACATGGATTCTAAATTTGTAGATAATGAATTGGGTATGGTGGTCCGTTTCATTGGCGAGCCTATTGTGCCGTCGTTTCTTCCTCTGACTTTACATCAAAACGTTGATGAACAACAAAGTCAAATAAAAAAAATGGTTACACGTATTGCAGAAGTTATCAAGAAAATCAAAAATATGCAAAGAACCCAACACTTGAAATACTTTTTTTTTGCCTTTGCTATTTTTGTAAATGTATGTTAAATATTTTTTAAAAATCATTGACTTAATGACCAAGTTACATATTTGTTTTTGACATTTTCTGATACACTACTTGGATCGTTTTAACTGCATGATATTTCAGGGAGAGTGGGTGACAACTAATCTCAGGGTGATATCCTGAATCAATTCTAGATACGCACGAAAAGTATTCTGTATTATTCCAATTTTTTCTGTAGGTTGGTGCTCAGATCTTTAAATTGGTAGATAATTAATTGTGTATGTGGTTCGTTTCACTTCCCTTCTCAATCGGTTGATCTATTATGCTTTCATTTCTTCCTCTGACTTTACATCAAAACATTGGTGAATAACAATACCAAATAATTGGTTGCACACGCATTGTAGTAGTTAAGGAGAAAATTCAAAATATGAACAGAACCCCGACTCTTAGCATATACCTTTTGGCTTATATTACTTTTGTAAATATATGTTTATTATTAAATTATTAAAACCAATCCCACTGGCGACCTAGTTATACAGTTATTTGACAATTTCTGCATATATCATTTCCTAATTTGCATTGATTCCGAGTCATCTAGATATGCTTTATCATTTCTAAAAGTTTTTGGGTCCAGTACTGAAGCTATAGCAAACGAGCTATGCGTTAAGACCTATGCCTTAAAGAGTATTACCTCTTGTATAATCGAATTTCATTAGATACAATATTAACAAAATGGTTTATATCATCAGATTGATATATATATATCATAAGGCATACAACTCAAAAAGTATATGTAAATTAAATTTTACAGTGAAAAGAAATTCTCAAATTAAAGCATATCAGGTAATTATATTCCTTCAATACTTAAGAATATCAGAAAATAAGAGTTAGTGATGTATTTAGATAAACTCAATGCTAATGCTAAATATTAGATAAAAAAATGCCTAAAAACAAATAAATAAAAACAAGTAGTTTCTTTTTTATTCAGTTCCTTAAAAAGGGATTTGACGTACAAGCATTACCCATATTTTCAATGCTATTAAAAAACAATTTTTGTTGCGAAAAAAGGCCTTACAGGCTTTTGTTGAACAATTAACTTGAAAATATTCTCAGATTCGTTAATTACTTTCCAAAAAAAAATCTCTTACATTAAACAAAGTTTTAATTTTTAATCATTTTGTGGCATGAAATTAATCCATTTATGATAAATTTAATTTCCTAATTGATTAATTTGATTAAGTGATTTCCTAATTGATTAATTGATTAATTTGAATTTCCTAAATATAAAACCACCATTCAAAATTATTTTTGTAATAGTAGAACAAACTTTAATTGACTTTAAGAAAAAAATAATTTTTAATCAAGGAAATATGGAATAAATAAAATAGAATTGCAGTCACATTTAGAAAAAAATATTAAAGCTTCTGAAATTATTATAATTTTTTTAAAGAAATGCCAACCGAATCTTAAAGAATTTTCAGAACTTCTAAAATTAATCTAGTTTTACTTTAAATTTTTCTTAAAATACAGTTTTAAAAAAAAGCTGCGTTCCATGCGAAGTAAATGATCTAGAAAATGGCTTCTAGGTGACTAAATTGAGTGCTAACTTTCGAATTTCAAGCTGTGATAATTACTTTTAGATGGGATACTCTTTAACTCGTTCACAACAGATATTCCCTTAAAATTTTTGCAGTTCTGTGAGAAGATTAGAAGTGAAAATCTATTTTTGAATGTTTTCCATTTTCCAAAGAGTGTTTCAATCTTTAGTAACTTCTTGAAAAGTAATCTTGGAAAAAAATTTAAATTGGATTTCCATTTTTTTGTTATGGTAGTAAGCATAAAAAGATTATGATTTTAATTTTTTATTATTTTGATTCAAGTTAAGAAGGTTATGGGAATTTTTTATGCACCAAACTTTCGAATTTATATTTTTGAAATTTTAAAATTGCAGAAGGATTTTATATTTCTTGAATTGGCAACTTTTTAAATTTTCTATGACTATTAACCTTAATTTACTTTCAATACATAAGGTATTTTATAAATGAAAGTAAATATTGAAAACCCATCAAAAAATTTCAAATGTCTTATTGTCAGCACGTTATTGAAGCAGTAAATATTATTCTTACTATTTGCAAGAGTATTGTGGATATAAAATGTTTAAACATTATTTTTAAAATAAATTTTTACCAAATTCTTCCTTTTATTCAATTAAAAGAAACGTTACATTAATGTTTAAATAAAGCAAAAAATGCAAAAAAATTATTAAAATGAATATAAATATGCTTTTTAAACAAAACCCTTCAGAGTATTGTTACGAATGCAGGAAGATGTATCAACAAAAGTACTTACAGCATCAAAAAAATCATTGATTGTTAAACCAATGATTATTTTTGTTTTTTATTGCATACAAAAAGAAAATATGTTTATCCTGAACGAAGTAGAAAACGTCCGACCTTTAAAGTTTTCACATAGATCCGAAATTAGCAACTTGCAAATCTATCTGTCTATTTGTGAGTAGCTAACTCAAAAGCAGAGAATGGGAAAAAAACTTGATACTTGATATTAATGTGAAAATTTTACAACTGTATCAAATTAGATGGAAATCCATTGTTGAGAAATCTCTTTATTTAAAAATGTATAATTCAAGGTGATAGTTACAGAACGCATAATAGATAAAATTTAACACAAGAATTGTAGCTAGTTTGAAATTTTAAATTTCATCCTCCAACTGTGTGTCTGTTTGCCTATTCAAATGTTTAATACGGGGTCAATTCAAAAGCTTAACAAGATATAAGCTGGGTGAATTTTCCTATATCACAATTAAACGAAGTTATAGATATGTGCTGAATTTTGGACGGGATCTATATATTCGTAACCTATTTGGGACTATCTGTTTGTTCATTTGCATTCAAACACAGTAAATTTTGGTTCCTTGACCCGGAAAATTCAAGAAATTTCGAGATATCCACTAGGGTTAGAGTCCCTGCTTTGTTCTTTACTTTATGAGGAGACTATAAGGAGGAGATAAATAGAATTGAGAGAGGAGTCAGTAATTGTAGGGGAGTCGAGAAAGAGTGGTTTAGGAATCTCTTTGGAGTACTCTTTGAACGCTTTGTGCTGTCACGATTATTTAGTAGCGATTCTCTTCCTAAATACTTCTATTTACTGCAATTACTGTTTTTGTGTACGTTTGTACTTTGTTGTGTTATAGCGTCTTCTATGGAATAACGTCTTTATTCGTTATCGAAGTTTCTGGGATTTTCATCGTACAAATTATATTTTAATTTATTTTCTATAATGATATATTTCAATATACGACAACGTCAAGAAAATATTTTCGATGATTCGCAAAACAATTGGAATAAAATCTAATAATAAAATTCGACGTGTTGAACTAGTATTTAACAATATTGATGGCCGGCATTCCTTGAGCCTTCGTCTTTGTGGCGAAAAGCCAAGAATATTCGAGATACTTGGCGCTATCTCAATTAGATTTCAAGTTCCGATTTTGTTCTAGAATCTTTCTTACTTCGTCAGGAGACTATAAGAACCAGAGAGATAGAGCTGAGAGAAGAGTCAATAATAGTAGGGAAAATTAGAAGGAGTGATTTAGTAATCTCTTTGGTGTTTTCTCTAAAAGCTTTGTGTTGGCACAGTTGTTTAATAGTGATTCTCTTTTTAACTACTGCAATTGCTGTTTTTATCTAAGTTTCGATTTTGTTTTGCTATAGCGTCTTCTATAGAATAACGCTTCTTTATCCATTACTAGAGTTTTCACCGTACAACTTATATTTTGATTTTTTTCCCCCAATAACAATACGTTTTAACATACGGCAACGTGAAGGAGAAAAAAACCCTTTCCATTGATTTTCAAAATAATTGGAATAGGATCTAACAATAAAATTCGGTGTTTTGAACTACTAATTAACAATATTGATGCAGTCGTGTAAATAAAATGAGTCGTGTAGTCTTTAAAAATTAAAATTATATGTTTGTCTCAAAATTAGGAAATAGTAGACTAATATGTAGAAAGCTACTTTGTTTATTCGTATCTACAGTATTAATATTACGCAACACATCATCAAATAAGTTGTCAATATTTGTTAATATTCGGGAAAATCGAGGGAAAATATTGTTACTGGTTAGCAAAATGGTCAAAAAAAATGCCAATAAATTTTATTTTTCGAACTAACTTTATTACTAATAGTTTAATATTTTAATGACGCTTTTAATATATATATATATATATATAATTCTAGATATAATACTGACAGCACTTAACATTATTAATAAATTATAAGATAATTATAATGCATACGGAATTATAATCATAATGAATGCAGATGCATATAATTCGCTTTTATGGAATATTCTTAGTTCCTGAAATCTTTACTGAATATAAATAATAAAATATATATACTGCCGTATTGCAGAAAGACAGTCCATGGCCGATTGGTCATGGCAGTGGTCTCATGATCAAGAGACCAGGGTTCGAATCCCGCTAGAGACAATGCGATTAATAGTATATGTAATTACTTGATTTTTTGTTTTCCTTTATTTCATGTTCCAGAAGATACTGGACATTTCTTTAGTTTACCAGACAAGTGTTCTGGACTTTTCTTACTGTCTCCAGAAGAGTATTCTGGAACTTTCTCTGATTGTATAAAAGCAGAAGATTTGCCAGTTACTGTATTCTCAGTTCTGAGTTCTGTTAATAAATTGGTTTAGCTCTATCTCTTGTATGTGTCATTGAGTTCTATACTATAGTTCTACGTGACAATATTATACAAAATATATATTATAATAATAAATATATATTATAAAAAAGTTCTTTTCATGCTGCCTAATGCATTTTCAGTTTTAAAATAAATTTCTATTTAATTTGCCTGAATGTGAAAATCGTATTTTCCCAATAAATGACTTAATAATAAAGCCTCTACTAGTTTAAATTCGCAAATGTTTATAATTCGTAATGTAATTCATTTATTGTCAGAAATAAGTCCAATCCAAATATCAACATGAACTGAATCAATAAAAAATTCCATGATGTATTAAACACTCTCCGTTAAACACGTTGCTTAACCCACGAGGCATAAATAATAAATTCTGTAAGATATTAAGGAAAATAAATATTCTTAATTTTAATATTTCTTTTGAAAACAAGAAAATGTATGGCTTTTTTCCTAAGAAATAAATTAGCAAAATTTATTTTCCATCTTTTAAGAAGTGCTTTATGTTGAGACTCAATAAAAGAAGTTTTTTCCTTCTAATCACATTGTTAAAAATGTTTCATTTGGATGCCTTTGCTCATAAATTCATTATTTTTACTAACAATTTCGAAAATAAGAAAAAAATACAAGAAATCTTATTGCTTTCATTCTTTATAAAAAGCGTGGATAATTGTGCTGAGTTCTTTATTGAGCTTATTACCAAAAGAATACCTTTTAAACAATTCGAAATAGCACTTTTTTCCCATATGTTTCAGTAACTACCGCCCAACTTGGTTTATTACAGTAAGTTTCCTTCTCTTTTTTAACACAATATTCGGCCCAGAGGGCACAACTAAAACCAAGGACAAATATTTCGCATTTTTTATTTTTACTTTAAAAAAATTATAACAATGGTCATCGATTTCCAATTATTGAGTTTCAACATACTCAGAAATTCTGATTTTTTTAACAGACATGTGCTTTTTATAAGCAGAATTATTATTCTGTTTTGACAATTTTTTATTTCTTTCAAATGAAGCAAATAATTTTTTTATCAATGAAGTTTAAAAACATATATTTGAGGAGAGAAAAAAAAAGAAATTAATCATAAGTACATAAAAAATTAGTACATATACTTAAAAGAATGTACTGTTCCTACTCGCCCTTATTTGATAGGTATTTTTTGATTTATTTCGTGTTTGTAAAGACAGATTTATCATTATGTTATTATCGAATAGTTCATTATATTTTTATTTATTTTTAGTTTTTTTGAGTTATTTATTTATTTGTACTAAATCAAATAGTTAAAGCACTGTTTGTGAAGGTGGGGAATTTAAGTTTATAAATGCGAAAGCAAATAAAATATTTCATTAGGAGTAAATTACATTGAATGCAAAAACTGAGGGGTTTTTTTTTTTTAAAAATAAACTCAAAAAAAATTTTTTATTTTTATTTTAAAATCAATATATTTTTGTCTAGCCTATTAAAATGTAAATATATTTATTTAAAATATGAATACAAATTATAAAAATATTAATAAATAATTGTTCAATCTATATGTCCCACAATTCCATTTTTCAAGTCATTTTGGTAACTTTAAAGTATTGACTACATTCGAGAGGATTTTTTTTTTTTTGAAAAATGTTCGAAAATAGTTATCTTTTTCAGTATATGTATAAAAAAGATTGAAAAATATCTATGAAACCAAAACATACCAGTTAATAAAAAAACATTTTTTTTGGGGCTAAAAAAAGGTATAAATTAAAACTCTAGTTTAGAGATGCTTCAAATAATATGCTTAAAATTTTTCAAACAGTCTAAGAAATACATTATTTAATTTCTGCACTAAAAAAAAATATTGTACTTTTACCCATTCTTTAAATATTGGGGTTCGACTGATAAATAATATGAAATTTTCAATGTTTTTCACATTGTGAAATACTAAAACAATTATTGAATATTTCTAAATGAATACATTACGTATTCTTTAGTTCAGGAACTGTATAACATATTGAGACATTATTGTACCAAATTTTAACAAAAAGAAATATGTATTTTGAGTATATGCATTGAGTATATGTAAATATGTATATGTATTTATGAGATTTTTCGCAAGAAAATTCTATCAAAGGTAAAAATTGGTGAAAATAGTATCTAAAGATGTAAAATAGCTTACGTATTGTAAGCATATGTAAATCCAAATCTAAAAATCAGTGCAACTTTCCAAAAAATATATTTAAAAACAAAATTCTAGTGATTTTTATAAAGTACCCTGTTCAAACATTAAGCATATTAAATAAAAAATTTCATAAAAATTTACTTTTGAAAGTAATTACCTACTTCGATAAATCTACCTACAAATGTTAATGATGAAAATACTATCTGCGGATGAATAATGCATTCAGCCGTCGCCATTTATTAAATTAAAGATATTCTTAAGAGAATAAAGGTATGGAATATAATTGATACTTTCTTTTCTATTAAAAGATAACAGCGGGAATCTCTCTTATCTTAATTATTCACTTCTGAAACATAGTGATTGTTGTTCAGCAGGCTGTTACCATGTTTCCTTTATGTTTTATCATCATGTTTTCGTTAGAAAGTCAGAAATAATAAAGTTTCTATTGAAGAAAGAAAAGAAATTTTCATTATGCGTCAGTTAGATGAAATTTCAGTGAGAACCTTGATATTTTTTGATATCAGTGATTTCATTATAAGTTTTTTTTGTCAGAAAAACAAGGTGAAATAAGTTAAGAGGTGTATTGTTATTTAGCTTACATCTTGAGATAAGCAAAGTACTTTGTTATAAAAATAGCCGTTCCCGAAATGGGTGTTTTAATATCTATCTAATGTGTTTCATCTTAAGCATCAAAAAGGAGAAAGTAAATTTGTATATTTCTTAACTTAAAATAAGATAAAGAAAGTATTTACGGGAAATAGCATTCTGAAGAAAATGTGTTGGATAACTGCAAGGATAGATTAACATATATATAATTTAATTGTTAAAAAAATCACAAAATTACCATAAACCAAGTTTGAATAAATAAAGAATATATCGTAAACAAAAAATGTATTAATTTATGAATTATTTCTTTTATTATTTCTTAACAAACTTTAAATTTCTATTGGAAATATTTTTATGAAAAGGATAAAAATGTCAAATGTAGATTTTTATTTATGGGAAAAAAATTTGTAGATAATGCTCTTAAGTTTTAAGATGTCAATACTTTATGAAATTAAAAATTGGGATATGGGTTTTATAACTAAAAGAAAATGGTAAAAGCATAATACTTTCTGAAAATGACTATAACACAAAATGGATGGTACAATATATTAACGAGAGTCTTTGGATGCGAATACGCAAAGAAATATCTATTAAAAATTCTCAGCCAAAAGAAAATTTTATGAAACTTTGTTTTCCAAAACAGAAATTTTACCAGAAAAAATAATATTGAAATTTCCGTGACTTTAATACTTGATTTTTCTGTTTTAATTACGTTAACATCCCATTTTGGAGCTTTATAAAGTTTGTTTTTGGTCTGTTTCTCTTAATTTTGAAGTATACTCAGACACTGGTCTAATGGTCCAAATTCAGCAAATCTGAACTATCAAGAAAGCAATTGAATGCTTGAACAATGCTATTATTTAACCTTTCAGAATACCAAAAGTAGCCATATGTATTTATATTTAAATTAAATTAAATTTCTAAAATATTTATTTTATGGATATATATGAAACGTATTTTTGTGATATAATTATAAATGAATGCCTTAATTTATAATTTTCGCTTCAGACATTTCAAAATGATCAAACAAAAAAATATTTATCTGCAAAGTATTACAAGATGTCTTACTCTATATTTATTATACATGAAGTCCATCAGAGTAATTGGAATAAAATTTTGCTAATATAAGTCGAGGAAGATATATATATTTGATATGAGTACTGATATTAAGAATAATATATTCTAAGGTATTCATTAAGAATTCTCTTTTATTCGGAAGTACAATTCATTACCGAGTATCCGGCCTAATGTGGTGGAAGGACAGGCTGGATAAACTGGAGTTCTATGAACTCATTTCTTTGCCCACCAATACCGGAAGACAAAGTTTTATGCCAAAACTCACTGTCTTAATACGTATTTTCTTATTTCTTATTGAGTACTGAACCCTCCATTTATCTCAAGCCACAGAGAATGTGAACATGGTGGTGAATCACAAGAAGCAATTGCTGGTAACGTGTCGAGTTAAGATGGAAGGTTCTGTACTGGCAGTTTATATACATTTTTATATTGCAATTCAAGAATTTATTAGTGAAAATGTAAGTTAAAAGACATAAACTGTTCACATTTTAGCATAAATTCTGTACACTTCACTGGTGTATATTTAAGAAACATTAAGCATACCCCAAGAACAATTTATGAATACGTAATGAGCAATTATAATCAGGAACAGCGACAACAACTCAAGTGCGTTGCACACTAACGAAACAATGAACAACGAGTAGAACGCTGCTCTTTTCATGTCACAACTTGTATTTTGCACACGACACATAA
Source organism: Argiope aurantia (assembly GCA_026543865.1). NCBI lineage: Eukaryota > Metazoa > Arthropoda > Arachnida > Araneae > Araneidae > Argiope > Argiope aurantia. The sequence continues at coordinate 16,305 of JAPMOR010039243.1, read as the reverse complement.
GACGATCGTAATAGACGCCCTTTGCTACGATTGTCTTGCCAATGTTACCAATGCAATGTCTTACCTTCCTGAATTAATTGCGACAAAAAAAACTAAGCGGGATAGTACGGAAGCCGGATAGTCGCGAACCGGGTACTTGGGAGTAACTGTAATTAATTAAGTAATCAATTTCACCTACAGAGACGTTTTCCAATTACTGCTATGTTTCTTCCAATTACCCCCAGAAGCTAAGAGGTGAAAAGAAAGAAGAGTTTCGGTTTCTGATCACATTAACGAAATCATTTGAGAAAAATGTATACGAAATAATAATAAATAAATAAAATGCATTTTATAGCCGTTGTTAGTTACACATAAAAGTACAGATTTTTAGCAAAAATATCTTCTATTTCATAGAATATCCCATACAAGCTGTCATAAAAATTTTACACATTGCAACTGGAGTAATAATAATTTATAATTATTTTATTTCAAATTTTGCTTTGAAAAGTTGGGAAATGAAACTTTATATAAACAGAAGCTATTGAATATACATGATACTGGATATGAAAATTTTAAAAACTTTTAGAAAACAAAATAAAAATTCCAAATATTAAACCAGTTTAGAAGCAAAAAATACTATTTCCGCTTCAAACATAATGTTCAGTTAATATAGCCAACTAGTTTTGATAGCCAACAACTGAAACATTTATATTCCTAAAAAACCCTAACCTATTTTCTTTACCATCTATTTCAAAAAGGCAGGTGTCAAACCTGTCATATCCATTTTAAGGGTATCAACTCCACTTATTTTGCAGAAATAAGAATCGGTTCTCCTCAAACTTTGACGTCGTCGATCAAAAATATGCATCAAAAGATTGAACCATAAATGATTCGAAATAGGATAGTTCTTCGAACTTCATTGTTTCTATTTCTTGTTGAGGAGATTCAAAATCTTTCCGTGCATCAGTACCATGTATTCTTCTTTGTTGTCATCAGTTTCTGTACTTTTTTCCATACTTAAAGTCAAATGGCTTCAAATAATTATTAAGGATTAGCTTTCATCTTGCTAAAAATAGTATGCAAACAGATAACGTGGTAAATTTCTTGAAATATCAGTTGTTAATTTAACATTTAAAAGTATAAATATGGTATACTAAAAGATAAACTATGCATAGTATAAAATGAAGTCCCCTGAGAGCGTCTGTATGTTTGAAAGAGAAAAACTCGAGAAATACTTAATTGATATTAGATATATTTGTACCATTTTGTAGAGCATTTATTGGGAAACGTTTTCGCATATTGAAGTCATATAAAAATAAATTGCGTTTTAGTTATTTTCCTACTACGATTCGCGCATGCGTAAAACAGAAGTATCTGGGCTCTACACTTATCCGCGCATGTGCGAAAACCTCAAACTGCGCATGCGCAAACAGCAAGAGCTGTGGTATGCATATGCGATATATTTCTTTGTTTATATATGAATTTAAACAGCGATTCGAAGCTCATTATGCCCCAAAAAATTAACTGATATTAGAGATAGTTGTACCATTTTGTAGGGCATTTATTAGGGAAGGTTTTAGGATATCGAATTCATAACAGTGGGTACAATTTGTATTTGTATAATTTTAAATTTTAAAACAACTTTTCTATTGTATATTTTTAGTGAATTGTTTTGTCTATGAACATTTCATATTTTTACCTTTTTAACAGTCTAAATATTTCTGAAGGTGTTCTATATAAAATTGTTTTGTTGTTAGTTTTGATAATTTCTAAATATATTTTTCTGTTTGTTTGATGTTGCGTAACATGCCCATCTCATATCGGGTGGAGGCTAGACTTAAGTTTAAAGCTAATGTTTCCTCTTGGATGTTATACCACGGCAACGCTATGCGGGTATTGTTAGGATATAAAAAATATAGGCAGTTATTACACTGAAATCGGTTTCCAAGACCTCGTCAAGAAGATTATCCGAGATAAATGAAAATACTAATCTTTTTATCAGAAGAAAATCCAAAACCTGAAATGAAGAGTGAAGTTTCCTAGTAACTGTTATAAATTACCGTCAAAGAAATACATAATTTACTTAGCAATTTACCATTGTTATAACTATTATAGAGTGATGAAACTAACGAAAGTTTGATTTCATTTTTTTCTGAACGTAGTTACAATTAAAGTGAATAAATGTTATCAAATAATATGGCAAAAAGTTTTTCTTCCTACTCTAAAGTGCCTTAATGAAAGCATATGCTGTTCATTTGGCAAAGATATCATCAGTGCGCATATTACCATAGTTCCTAATTACCTCTCTTAGGATTCTGCTATGAATAAAATGATTACACTGTTCTAAATCAGCTGGAAATATTACGATTAGTTTAAAAAACGTTTCACTTTTTCAGTACTCCATTTTTACCAGCAAGTATTTTATTGCGGAAAAATGAATACAGATAGAACCTGGTTATTTGATAATTACTTTTATGTAATTACCGATTCAACCGAATGTTTTTACCAATATTCTTACAAAGATATAAATTTGACTTAATTTTGACACCTTCTCTAGTGTCCTAATGGCTATATCACTTCAGATCTCTAGAATATTTGATTCTTAAAAAACATTCTCATTCGAAGGCAGTCATATGGTGCGAGATCAGATGAATCAGCTGCTTGTGGAATTCGATACATTAGTAATTAATGTGATTCTGAAAAGGACTGTGAACCAACATCTCGTTACGATGAAGCCCCGAAACTTTGTGATAGGAAGTATCGAATGCCTGTAGTTGCAAGAGACACGCAAGAGCTGTCATATTTGAACTATATGGACTATTTCTGACTAATCGGTCATATGATACACTTCGCTTATCCAACAAGAAATGGTATACTTTAAAACTGGAGAACTGCAAATTTTTGAAAAAAAATATATGCTTGTCGCTTTACCATGTGCCTGAATTAAATAATAAAGACACTAATGACTTCATCACACAGAACTGGCATATTTTATGATTGCAGTTTTGTACATTTTATTCCTCATCACTTGTTTACAAGTTTTATTCATTTTTCTCCAACTTGTAAAATAGGAAATTTTGTTTCCAATTTAAGTTATCTGAATGACTCATTTACATTAAACGTAACTAGAAACAGCTTGTTTTAATTAATAAGCATATAAATTCCTTTTATAACCGCTTTTAGACGTGAATTTTATGTCACATCTTAGTTAACAATTTAGTAATGTTGCACCATGAATCTAGATAAAACAGGGATCACTTTGCAATCCTAGAATGACATCGTTTTCTGAAATTCGGACATACTTTTTCAAATCATGTGTTTTATGTGCTTAATTCATAGTCATTTAAGATGCCAATAAGTATTAGGACCAAGTTTGCAGCCACAAATATAAAAGTTATTATAATACTTTAAAAATGAGTTGCAATTTTCTGCAATTGATGTTAATTAAATAATAAAGTAAATGAGCAGCGGAAGATTTTCTGAAAGATATAATAGGCGTTGTAGAACCATTGAGGATAAAATCCAATGTCTCCATTCATTGAAACCAAAACGCCAGGCGTTATTGAGTAATGATGAGAAATTTGAGATCCTTGAACAACTGGGAACTTTATTGAGCACACTAGATGACTCTAGATGCTTTTCGGGAAATATTTCTTAGATTCTTTGAGGAGGCAGATTTCATATGCACCAATTTCACATTCGAGGAAAAAAGACCAAGCATTAACAAGTACTTACTTCTATAGCAAATAAAAAAGAGTACTTGTAACAGCAGAGATAAAATTGGTTCTACACTTTCTTTGCATGACATCTCTGACATACAGGGTAAAATGCTGAAGGTCAACATGATTTAGGAGATTCATGGAATGATTTTTCAAAGCTAAAGCTTAGAAAGTTTGCTGTGGTAAAGTTCGTGAGGAAAAAGAGTGCCAAGTATTTTATAGTAAATTTGGTTATCATATTTCAATACTAATGATAGAGAAAAAAAACATTTTACTTTGCAAACATGTATAATGAAGCTTTATTGAATGCATAAAATATTTTTAAAAATAATTGACCCTCCATGCAGTGAAAAATTACCTTAGAAAATTTATCTTTCTGATGAAATCGTAAACAAATTTTTTAAGATTTTAAATTTTGTGAATTTTAAACATTGCTTTTTTTTGTATTTTCAATATTTTTGCATATACTTTTATTACAATAAAGTTAGTTAGTTAGTTATTTCGGATTTTGTGGCACAAGAGCCATATCTAGCAATGCTGCGCCAAACTTATGGTTGGAGATAAAAAAAATATTCATTACAATAAAGAGTTAATACTAATGTGTAAAATGTTTTCATAATTTAAAAATCGTTTTACTAATGTTTTGGAGGAATTTCAATTCGTTATGCCCCCTTTCCAATTCAAGCTGTTTTCTATATTTACATATAAATGTTCATTTAAACTGTGATGTCCATTAAATGTAAAACTAGCCATCTGGATTAATAGTTCACCATGGTATTGAAATACTTTTGTAAATTGATAGTTTATTAAGTGATTGTAAGAAAAGAAAAATAAACTAAAGTTGCCCCAGTATACGGTAGTTTATTTCCCGTTTTTCAAATATATTAAAAGTTCTAGAACATGGCAAAAATGGTTGTATATATTTTTGTAATATGTGTAAAAGCATTGTAAGAAATTTGGTTACCGTAATTGTCGAATTTTTATTTAAAATAAGTATTTCCATTTATACCAGAAATTCAATAATAAGTAATGCAAAGAAGTGTTTTATAACTAATATAGCTGTATTTTTACATTTCCGGAACTTTTAAAATGCGGTAGTATCAATATCCTTGCAAAACACGTAAAACATTTTAAGAAAAGTTATTTTTAAAACGAAGTATGCAGAAATTAGTGTTAGAAAATTGAAAATATCCGCTTATGATAGAAATTCATCAATTAATATAAGCAATATAAGGAAATTTATTAAACCAAATATCTCTAATCGCCTTTTTGTCATTCTCGAAAAATGAACAAGAAATAGTAAAATTAAAAACAATTAAAAATCTGTTTTCTTGGTCCATTTTCTTTATTTATACAAAAAAAATCCAGTTTAATCTAATACCTTTCTTTATTTGTCTTGACATCGTTTCAATACAGGGAATAACTCTTAGAGCATACTGTTATTTCCTAGCTAAATGTTAAAATATATTTATTTAATAATTTAAAAGAATTTAATAATAATTTCATTTAAAATAAATGAACCTTTTATATCATAATCTTTGAAAAAAGTGATAAAATATGTTTAAGTGAAAGTGAGGAAGCAACTTTAATGCTTTTGCTATATTATGGTTTAAATTTTAATTATTTTAATTTTAATGATGTCTCAAGGAGATGCCGTTTTACGATACTTATTAATTTTAAAGTGAAAGAAATAATAAATTCAGTGAACGGTTTTCCTCAATATCTCTGTTCACCTTTCAACAGCTTTCGATCAGTTTATTCAAAAGTTTCTTTGTTCACTCATTATGTTATAGAAGTGGAGTGAAATTTGAGAATTAATTTCGAAAACTTATAGAATGTTAGAGAAATATTCGTTAACAATCTCTAAATTTTAGTTTCTTAATCAGGAACCTTCAGTTTTAGTAAAAATATTTCAAATCATAAATGAAGCGAAAATTGATTTCTGTAACAAAATCACGGATGCAAGCGAAAATATTTACAAAACTGAAAGGTCAAATTAATAAATGAAGCGTAAATTGTTTTGACTAATTATCCAACTGCTTAAACGAACATAATTACTTACTCATAAGATTTTAAATATGTTGTAAACAAACTCTTAAACTCACAAGAAAGTTTGAAAGTCATCCTATAAGTATTTTAAAAAAGAAACGTAAAGTTTAAGTTGTCTTATATTGATTAATTTATTTTATCATCCTGTTTTGCGAAAAAAATATAATTCTAAACGCATGACACAATTTTCACCTGTAATTGAATGACAAGAATGAATTCTGAACCGAATTTTACCCTCCCTTCATGTTAAAAATCTATTTCGAGGACTCAAAAGGACCTCTTATTCCAACGAATTTAATGTGAGCAAGTCAAAAGTGTGCCTAATTTTGACTCCAATTTAATCTTAAATCCCGTACTTCGTCAACAGCAGTCTATCAATATCTTAGCGACTCATGTAATAAGTTTCATAAAACAACACACGTTATTTTCCAACTAATTTAATATGAACAAGACCGAATAACGAGAGCACGCGGTTTATTTTTTAGTTTTAGTTATATTAGTGTCCCGTTTTTAAAGCAATACTAGGGGAACTTTGGAACGGACCTCGTACTTTTGAACTGTGATCAGATGACGAGGACGACAGCTGAGCTGGCACTCCCTCTCCAAACTTCTGCACCACATCGGAGGGAGTACATTTGGTCCCAATGGATTTAATATGCATCATACCAACTGACATGACTTTTCTTTGGTGGAATTGGCTCTCGAATCTTGAACCCTCCTATTCTGAAGACAAGATCTTGCCACCAGATTACCGCGGCCCGAATGTCTATGACAATTCGGTTTCAAACTCTAAACTTTGTGACAGGCTATCATTTCCTCATGGAATAAATCACATAAAATAATATTCGATGATATATCTATATTCAGTTTTCTATACGGCAGGTAGAATTATGTATTCTCTGTGATACTGAATATCACTGACCAACTGACACATGTGCTGTAGCATTAAACAGTTTAATTTCTGTTACAGTAATCTATAAGGCATTAATATGTAGATTTTCTAACCTATATGCAGATGTAGAGATTGGAAAATCCGACCATAAGTTCAATACCGGTATTCGGTATTTTTTAGATCTTAATACCGGAATACCGGTTTTAATACCGGTATTAGAAATTTTAGAAAAAGAAAGAAAACACAAGTGTTTCTTTGTCTTATTTGCCAGTTTTATTAGGGAGTGTAAATATCACAAAAAATCATTTGTAACTTATAAATTATAACAGTATATAAAGAATCACAAAAAAGTAAAGGAACATCTTATTTATTTAAGTCACAAAAATGTGTAAATATCACTATTCAATCTGTGATACTATTAGAAATTTTTGAATTGTGATCTGAAAAAACATAATGAATCATTTATACTGTCATTAAATCTGGAACGTAATTGTGTGCAAAAATTACCAGCTGTCGAAAACGCTCTTTCGGCATCTACACTAGTTGGTGGTACTGTTAGCAATGAGCGATATATTTTTTCCAAGTATTTACCTCTAAATCCCTCATCTTCAAATAAATCGATTTCTCGTCGGATGGTTTTGGATATAGCTGATTTCTGTATTTTATTTTGGTTTGTTGGTTTTTTTTTATTTATCGCTAATTCTAATTTTTGTTCAAGAGACAATTCCTTTTCACTATCGACATTAGTATCATCATAATCTCCGATAACTGTACCGAATTCTTCTATATGTGGATAGGTTTGTGGATAAAAAATTTTAAGAAAATGTATTATAAACTTGATCAGATTTGAATTAGTTAATCTCTTTTCTTCTTTTTCATTTTCATTTTTAAATCATTATAATTATGTAAATACCGTAAGTCATTTTCTATTTCGGTATGCATTTCTTCTGTGCAATTTTTCAATACAATATATAATTCTTTAGATAATGATGTGTGCTGTTCTTTCAGTGACTGCAACATGAAATTTATTGTTGCATTACTTGTTAATAAATTAGAATTAAAATTTTCGATTCGGTGATGGATTTGGTTAAAATGTATCACATTTATTATGAATTTGGTCATAAAATAATATGTTCAGTTGTTTTTTTTTTGTAGTATTGCTTTTTGAATTATCGTATTCTGCACAGAAACATATTTTACATATAGCAATTTCGCCCAAATGTTTCACATCTACAATTTTAATGCAAAGGTCTGAAACCAAATCTCATTTTCTAGCGTTTTTAGTTTTTAAATTTCATGTTCACAGTAAGACAATTGTAATTTTAAAAATGACTTGTAGATGGCACGTAGGATTCATAATAATCCCGTGATTACTTTTTCGCATTAACCATTCTATTAGAAAACTATTGAAATATACTCTTGCTCTACATATGCAAGACGCGGTGATTTTATTGTATAAGTTCTCGCCTTGAAATCGGAGATTTGCAAATTTCCCATCATTTCCCCAAAGATCTACTATATATATATGCCAGCAATCAATACAGGAATCTACCTCCACTTTTTGACACGCCGACAGAACATTTTACTGTATAGTTTCATTGTGTGGTGCGATAATTTAGCAAACATTTTATTCCTCTTTAATTACACTGAGTAGGTCTGAAATAAGAAATATTTACACAGTTTTGGGGATAAAAACACATGTCAAATTTCCTTTTTTTTATTATTACATTTTTTAGTAATTTTATTTACATATGCAGGAATAGATAAACAACAGATACATTAAAGATTTTAATTCAAATTGATACCCATATATACAATTGTAATTCTAACTTCATGTCTGTTCCATATCCCGTCCAAGTTTCCATATCATTCCATATAAAATTTCTTGAATCCAAATCTTTCAGTTTTCATCACAAAAATGCATAGTTCCAAAAATATGTTTTACAAGAGCATGAAGGACATAAATGTTGATATCACCAGGCAGATTTTCAATAATATCTTTACATATCAAGTAAAAAAAGTTCATTGAATATCTGTATATTCACTATTAATGCTAAATAATGTTAATGTTTTAATGTTATTTCTTATTTAAAATTTTCGATCAACTGAACAAAAGAAAATGAATGATTTAAGAATGATGATTATCCTAAACATGAACTGAAAATTATTTTAATCACGAAAATACAACAAAGAATTATTTTAAACAAAATTTCACCTTCTTATATTTCGACAATGAATATCTTACAATCACCTCATAATTTTTAATTTTCTTTTTAATTGATTATTATTTCTTTGTTTACCTTATAGAAATAAAACATAAACGATATTTGCTACTGTAAATAATACTCGATCTGTTAGAAACTTCTCGATATATTTTATTTTAATAATTAGAAATCAATGCCTAATGTTTTCCTTTTTCTCTACTAGAAAAAAATTGCAAAACTTTTGCTTAACATTAATTACAGCCTCCGGGTTGAGCAACTTGTTTTAAAAACAACATAAAACCTGGAAAAATAAGCCAAATTTAGCTGGAGGTTACTGGAGCGTATAAGGCGCTTCTTCAAAAAAAAATTAAAACATGAAACTTATAAGACGTTCTTTTAGTAATGAGCTCAATAAAGAACTCAAGACACACTATTCATCATTTTTTGAAAGCTGTTTGTTGTTTCATCTGCTATCGTTTTTTTTAATTGCATTCATTGTCGCATGGAATAAGGCAATTACATACAAAGACATTGTGATGACGAATCTTTAACATGAAATAAAAACAAAACAGTAGTTAATAGAACAAAATAAAAGAGAACAAATCCCTTTTACTTTCTCCCATGCGAAAATAAAAAAAAAAGATAATATAGTAATCTTTAAAAAAAATGGACTGACTTGACGCATATCTTTTTCTCCCTGAGGTTGAATCAAAGACTTTTTTTTAAAAAAAAATATTAGTTGTTTGTTTTTGAAGCTAATAGCTTTGTAGACGAAAGTCAATCACTTTGATGAAGATAAGTTGATATACGTCTTTGCACCCTAACTGTATATTTTAAAGGAAATTCATCAATCTATCAATTTGTCTCTCCGTTTGAAAGAGAAAACAATAAATCCAATGCGCAACAAATTAGATGAATAAAATTTGGCATGCGATTCTGTTACCAGGAATACAGAACCGAAAATATTAGGATCAAATTTTTTATAGTATTATATTATATATAGTATAGTATTTTATAGTATTAGTATTTATTATATATTGTATCCATAGGCATGGATATCCATAGGCATCCACATAGTAATTCATCCGTTTCTATCCATAGGCATGTCCACGTAGTAATCGAAAACCAGAACCAGACGGAGTGATTTTCCCAAAACTTTCTTGCAGATTCTCTAATAATTTTGTCACGGCAGAGAACGACTTGCGTGACATCGGCGTGCAATAATTACGAAATATTAACTTTTAACGAGAATTCAGCATTTTTACCGAACCTATTCTGTCATCTTTGGAGTGTTTTTTTTTCTTTTATCCCTAGCATGCTGTTAATAGCATGTAAAAATCGAATTTGGGCTTTAGACAAGTTATTTCTCAATCAATTGAAACAATGATTTGCTCCAAAACTGCATTTGTAGTCAGAATATCCCTAATTTGATATATTTAAGTCATTACGTTTTTGAATTATCGCATTAACATGTTTTTGAAAGAACAGACCGATAGACATTTAACCCGTTGTTGGTTGTGTCTCAAACTTTGACAGATGTCTAATATATAGAAGTTAAATCTGTGTACTGAATTTTATTTTTTTAAGTGTTGTAGTATTAAAGTTCACTTATATTCGGACGCCAAGACAGAGATTTAGTGAATGGATTTCTTCAAAATTTGATAAAAATCTATAAGTTTTATATTACGACCACATAACAAATTTCAATCACACAGCTCAAAGATTTTTTTAAATTACCAAATTCATAGTGATAGACGTGTGCAGTTCCAAAAATGGCTTTTCTGTCTTAGGAAGTTTGAAACGTGGAAATATATCAAAATCTGGAGTTCGAACTCTTGTATAGTTGCAGTACATTTACTCTCTGTACCTCCTATAAGAGAAAGTTTCTAAAAAACTATTTGTTGCAATATGTGTAGGCACATATAAAAAGAATCAGGCAATTAACAGACTGATTATTTCAGATTAAAGAACAGAATCAGGGTTTCTGAGGGGAGAGAGGAATTTTCAAATTTTATTAGTAACATGCATGTAATGACCCATTTAAGAATAATAAAACCATTCTGTTGATTCAACGTGCTATGCCTGAGAGGATAAGACTGAATCTGGTTTATCAAAAAAACAGACGAGTTGGTTCTTAGAAGATTATAAATACCTAATTACTTTGTTTACAATACTTCTAACAACTAATTCTCAATCTTACTTAATCATTCAAGAAATTTTTAAAATCACAACTTTTAAAGATAATCTTGAATTTTATAAATACTAACAGGTAAAAATGTTCCATATGAATAACAGAAAGTAGATACTACCCACTCTCAAAAAGAAAAAAAAATCTTTTACTGGCTTTACTTCAAGATTTTTTTTAATAACAGCTTTTAAAATAATCTTGAATTCTATAAGTTGTAATTTCCCGTATGATCTCTATATCTAAAGGATCGCAAACATTTACTCACTTACTCGAAAAATCGCTACTTGAAGAAAATCGATAATTGCCCTTCATCGAACTTATCCACAAGAAGTATGTTAAGATTGCTGCATCGAAAAGAAATGCCTTTTGGGCTTGCAGAGATCGATCGCACTCACTGACATCGCGGATTGAGTGCTGAAGGCAGGGCTTTAGTGACGCGCCATATGCCAACAAACACCATCTATCATCCTTGGCGGGAGTGGGGTCATTCCACGAAGGGGCACTCCCGAAGATAAGGGATGTCAGCAAATGGCCATCGCTGCAGATAAGAGAAACCGCTGTGATTTGAGATATTGGGATTGTCGTCTAAATAATTCTAGCCAATGTTTTTACATTGTTTCCAGGCCTGTTGTGGGTATTGTTTCAATGAAGAATATGGTTCATTCAATTATTAGACTTTGGATTAATATCGTGTTTGTGATAGCTGAATTAGATGTCAAACAATAAAGTATTAATCGGAAGCCGCAATATATTATGTGTATTATAATATATTTAATAATTTCCTAATATGTTATTTTTCACCGATAATATTATGATTACATATCATAAATATTTAAAATACATCAAATTCGGTGAATTGAAATATATCGCTATTTTTTATTATCATTGATATTTTTCAATACAAATAATATTTGTATTAAATTTTAAATTATATACTTTTATTATCAATAAATAATTAAATATTTAGTACCAATATAAGAAATCTAAATAAAGTATTGCACGTCCGAAAATATTTAAACTTCTTAACAAGTAAACTAAATAAATTCATTACCAATTATATATTTTTAATTTGATTAAAATTAAATCTGAAGACAGGTTTTAAATAAATTTTTAAAGCATATAATTTTCAAATATTTTCTCAAATATTTCAATATTCAAACATTCCTTAAATATTTATGTTAAAGAATATGATAGTTATGATAAAATTTATAATCAAAAATCATTATTACAAAAAAACTTTTAATTCATATTTTTTTGTAAAATTCAAGTGATTATGTGTAATATATTGGGTTGTTCGGAAAGTAATTTCGTTTTTTTCCCGACAGAGGATTTAATTGTATTTTTTTGCACCCAACTTCACATTACAGCCGTATAATTTTTATATGCTTTAAGAGCTCATATAGCAAGGCTTGTGTGTGAAAAATTCCAATTAATTCTACGCAGTAGTTTTTGGTTGGTGCCCTTTTAAATATGGAGAGCGATAAGCAGCATTTTCGACATATCTTACTGTTTTACTACAGAAAGGGTAAAAATGCTGTTCAAGCCAGAAAGAAATTGACCGATGTGTATGGAGAAGGTGTGTTAACAGTACGCCAGTGCCAGAACTGGTTCGCTAAATTTTTTAGACGGTAAAATCCTCACCTCAAATGAGGAGGTCAAAAACCACCTCGATCAGTTTTTTGGCAGCAAAGACCAAAAATTTTATAAGCGTTTAATTATGCTACTACCAAAAAGATGGCAAAAGGTGTTGGACCAGAACGGCCTATATATAATTTAATAAAGTATTTGTTTATTATACGAAAATTGTCTTTCATTTCCACAAAAAAATATAAAAATTTCCACCCAATATGTTCATTAGTATCAATGTTTTTTTAACTTCTCTTTCATATATTTTTAATTAATACGTATATATAATTGAACCAAACTGGAAAACAAGATATTTTTGAAAAATAAAATGTTTTTCAAATATTTTAAATAAATATCTGCTCAAAGTTCTATTTTAAATTTATTTCTATGACTGCTATGACGTTATTTATTATTTTAACACAAAAGGCGTAAAATTTAAAATAAAATAATTATGGTTATTAAAATTAGTTGCCTTTGGCGACTAGTTTTGTTCTTTTGATTCATAATAAACATTGTTGAGTTTAATTTGAATTAAATATCTTACGCAAAACTTAAAATTAATAATTTCCACCTTAATTCTTAAGAAATAAAATACTATAAATGCTGAAACAGCGTTGAATTATTAGCGTTACACAGTTGTATTTTTTACATACGGGAATCTTCCGCGTCCCATGACATCATAGTGTCGTTAAAAATGTAAGCATCTTGGTAAACAATAACAAACTACCTATTATTTTGGCAGCAATGTAATTTCACTTTTTCATTCCTCATGTAAACTCCAAACGGTTCATATAACCAGATTATATTTATGTCAAATTGCATAACTTCCCCTTCTGCGTTGTGCACTGTAAAGAACGAACATAGAGAGAGAGGGACAAATTCTTCTTTATTACCATTATTAGAGATGGAGAATTACAATTATTAGATATTTTCAAGAACTGATCACCCGACACCATGGATAATCAAAATTTTGCTGTACTTCCATATTTGCTTAGAAATTATTTCTTACTTCTATAGTTTAAATCCTCAACAGCTACAGCATGGATGGTCATGGATAATCAAAAAGGTGAGAAAAAGATATAATTACGATAATTATCATTATTAGTGATTATCAAGAATTTGACCATCCAAAACCATGGATAATCAAGATTTT
>JAPMOR010039238.1:52808-79734 GCA_026543865.1 Argiope aurantia | reverse complement strand
ACATATATAATGATATTTTAAACTCTAATTTAAATCTAAATTAATTCCCAAAGTTTTATCTTAATTTAGCCCATAGTAACTTCTTTCTAAAATATTCTCTTATTTCCTGTTTCAACTGTCTCTACTTAATTAATTCAAGAGAGCTTTGTAAAAGAGCTGAATTTGCTAAAAGCCTAACTTTCCAACACTCCGCATGAAGGGCTAGAAAAATGTCTAATAAGCACATTCTTTTTAAAAGATCCTTGTTTTTCCTTACTCGTGATTGACATGCGTCAGAAATCCCTATCAGTATCTTAATTATATATTAGCACTGTAAAAAAATATTTTCCCTATTAATATCTCATGTTATATAAGACGAGGGTTAATTTATTTCTCGGTCTTCCCCACTTCTGCTTTTGTGTCGCATTGTTGCAGACGTGCCTTGTCCGAGTCTTCTTGTAAATAAACATGCCTGCCTCCCGAGAGAGAATAAAACGAACTTAAAAATACAAAGTATCATCACTGCTTGTCACACTAGCATTCTGCTTACATAAAATAATGCGTATATTTCTTAGAATGGAAGAATATTGTGGTGAATAGCATATAAGCCAGTTAACAACTCTTCTACCCGAACGGTCGTTTTGGTATAATTATTAAGTTACTGGACTGCTAACCAGAAGGTCCCAGGTTTTATCCTCGCGCATCTCATATCGCTTCAATAGCATAAGAAATTCAAAAAGCTGTTTTATGCCAAAGCATAAAACTAAAATGTTTTTATATCCATTCTCATATTTTATTTCTTCTTAAATATAAATTCAGGCTTTAACTTTGTTATACTCTCAATATAAAAGGCTTTGGGATTCCTAATTATACTTTGTGAAGTATTAGTAGCGAAAACTTACTATGATTATGGGTTTTCCTTTATTCATTGCATTGATTTTATGCATAATATTTAATTTCTCATCACATTTTGCTCTCTCTATTTTATTTTTTTTACTTTTCATTTTCCTTTTGTTTTCAACGAATTGATCTTTGTATTTTAAATTAACACGAGTTGGGAGCAGCTGGGCCGATATTGGCTCAATCAGACCAAACTGATTTTGTTATTTTCTATGCAAATACCAGATTTAGTTTTAAGAAGTATCAACATGGCAAGGGAGTAAACATTTCGGCGCTTATAGGGTTTTTTTTTTCCATTCTGGGCTGAAAGACGGATGCATTAAAGTTTTTTCATGAAAAAAATTTAATTAAGGAAATGTCCCGTAAGCATTACTATATATATATGTGTGTGTGTGTAAATATATAATTTTTGAAAGCAGAAGGCAGTTTCGAAGACAGTAAAGAGAATTTCGATTTTTTAACTTTGTTTTATTTCATTCCGGGAGGCGCGATTTATGAACAAGCAGAAGCGATGAACACAACACAAACGACACAACACGAAATGAGGAAAAGCTCATGAAAAAAATTTCCCTGTCAATATATACTGTCAGATTTTTATAGAGGTTTCTAACATGTGTCAATCAAGTAAGGGAAACACAGGGATCTTTTAGTGGAATTCGTTTATATCAGCAATATTTCATCCCTTCACTCGGAGTGTGGAAACGTGTCGGCTTTTAGCTGATTCAGCAATTTTAGAACTCATGTTGAATTAATTAAATAGAAAAAAGTGGACTGAGATCAGGAAATAAGAGAATATTTTAGAATGGAGTTAATATGGGCTGAATTATAATAAAACTTTGGAAATTAATTAAATTTAAATTAGATTCTAAAATATCATTACACATATATATATATATAGAATCGGATGGCTAAACCAAGATAAAAATGTGTTTAAGAAATACCGATCTGTAGAAAGGAAAAATAAAGCAACCAACCCTTGAAAAAATATTTTACACAGAAAAATATTTAATCATAATGTTTCTACAAATACCTCATGTAAATGTCATTGTATTTTTATATGCATTTGTTGATTATATTTGACTCATTAAATCGCAGTCTTTATTCAGATTGGAATAATATGTTGGTAAATTTGGACAATCACTAAAGAAAAATGAGAACTCTTTTAGTAGCTGCTACTTTCGAGTAAAAGAATTTAGACCCTCTGCCATCCTAGCATGTATCAAATGATTGTTCATGGACATCAAAAGAGAATGAGAATCTGTAATATGAAACCTCAATTCTTTAAATCCATGCTTCTTCTACCAATGTACAAAGATTTCTTAAATTCAATTTTCATTTCTTTTCCTCACTTATAGTCTGTTCCTGGTTAAAAGAAATAGAATACCAAAATTTTGTCGGAAATTTTAATTTGAACTCCTACTTATTTTCATTTTTTTTTACAGATGATTAACTTCCTTATTCGAAGATATTTCAATAACTTCAATTTTTAAAGTAAGCTTTTTGATAGATTAATATTTATTTAATAAATTTAAAGTTATAATTTTGAATGGCGTGTTAAAAGATCTACCGCATTTATAAAGTTTTTCCGTATTTTAACCTGAAACCATAATTTTCTGTATTTATTTTGTTATTTGCAAAATTTGATTTGTAACCTCTTATATAATTTAATACAATCGGAAGGTAGTATTAAAAACTCAGCAAAAATGATTTCACTGTAATTATTATAAGAAAATGAATATAGGAATAGTATTTTAAGCGGATTGTGTGATCGTATAGAACTTCCACAACTTGGATGCAATTATGGAATCTTAACTCCTTGAAAACTGTATTAAAATGTGTAATGAGCATTGCATTTAACTGACATAATGAAATTAATTGAGAGTTTGAGTAAGATTTTTTTCCAACTTAAATTTATTGAAGAAGCTTGTGATATTAAAGCTTACTGAGTTTTGGCGAACTAATAATAATAATTAGGATATTAAATACATTACTAATAAATTAAGGCGCATTCGTTTCTTTTAAGAATTATGTATGACAAAATCATTGTTTATTGAGAAAATTCAATGGATATTATTGCGTAATTCTTCACAAAAAGCATTTGAAATTATGATTACAAAATCTATTTTATCCCATTTAACACATAAAAAGTTGTTACTAAAAGTACTTGTGGAGATCTCAAAATTTTAATATTAGGAAGAAACAAACAAAAAAAACGAACTTTTGTCTTTAAATTGCATGTGCCATGAATAGAGTTTGTCTCCCTGAACATAATATCGTCTTTGCTTTGCACTTACGAAATAGTTCCCTAAATTTTGAGATAATCATGCAAGTTTTCCCCATAAGATCAGACTTTTGCTCTCGAAATGCCAGAAGAAATGCTACAGAACGGGCAACATCCATCTTTAAAAAATATCATGCATGGATTATTAAATTAAGTCGAATAAGTATGCTAGACATTTTATACTCTAGATGACAAAATTCAAAGCCCCAAAATAAAAATAAAAAATACGATCTCTATGATATATGATATCATCGGCTATTAAATTAAAGGTTTTACTAATAGATCTAATATCAGATAAAATAAATTAATATTTTCTTTGAACATTTTACCGATCAAATAGCCATTAAAAATTTAAATACAGTCCCTACAATAACTTATAATTTTTCATTTCTAAACAAAGCTACAACCTCATTTTGTGATTTACTTGGAAATTACATGCAATTTTTCTTGGAATTGTATGCTATACCACATTATCTTCAGTTGAAGGTAATTCATTAATTGAGCTCCATCTTGGAAACATAATTCAATTCAATTTTTTTCCATGATATCGCAATTGCTATGTTCCTTTACCAAATTTCTCTTCGTAATATATTTGATTGCTATAGGAAAAAAAATAATTATCCTTTCATACTGATGGAAATTAATTCATAATTCATTTTTGTCTTGTATACGACACGGAGATTTTGTATCATGCCTTCATTCTTTATAAGAAAAATAATTAAGAATATACGAGGTATAAAGGTACTGCTCTTGTGTTCTTCTATGTATACAATTATGAATTCATCTTTTGAAACCATTTTCAAAAATTCAGAGTCAGTCTCACTTAAATTATACTTTAAGACATATCAAAGAATTTTGTATATCTGAGATGCAAACCATTGTACGAGGTACTGATTCCGGGTAACCATGATATTGAGATATTTCTCGCTATCGATATCTAAAAGAAGGTGCAGGAAAATCTACCGTTGAACAATAGTTCAATCATGAATTGTCATGAAAAACAACTAATCACGGAAAAGATACATAACAGCAATTTTATTACTTTAAAATCTTGAACTTTATTCAGGCCTCTAGGTTTTCTAAAGAAATGAAGAAGAATAGAATGTTTAACGTTAGTGTTTCGAGTTTAAATAAAAAAAGTAAATGAAAACTTTAAATATTTTTTAGGTATTAATATGTAATTAGAACAAAAAAATCTTAAAAATTCAAATTTGGAAAAAATTATTTTGTAAATTTGAGAGAAAATTTTGGAAATCAATATTTGCACTTGCTATATAGAAGGAAATAATTAGTAAAATTTTATCTCTTTATCTGAATTTTTTTAAGGAATAGGTGTGTTTAAAAAACAGGATCGTAAAAATAATAACTCAAATTACTTAGTATTTTCTATCAATAAGAATTTGCGAAGAGATGAAATATTTTTATTCCAAAAGAGTTTTTGCAATTCCGAATGGTAAATTCATTTGTTAATTTCAAATTTAACTGTCATTACTTTTGTTTGAAAATCAACAATTATAATATCATTTGAAAACACAGAATAGCAATTTCAAAATATTTCTTGTTTGGTTTAAAAATTCCGATTGACAGAAAAGCATGTATAACCATTCTTTAATGCCATCGCTTCCTCCCCCCCCAAATTCCAATTTTTCAAAATATAATGGTAACATTGACCAGAAAATGTTATAAAGCAGTTATATCGTTCTTCACAAAGCATCGTATGTAGTATTTGAACACTTGCTCAAAAAGTGTGCTTAAAAAGGAAATAAAAATAAAAATGCTCATTTTTTTTCAAATTTGCTCCTTTAAAAATTGACTCAAATTCTAAGTAAGTTATTATTTCATTCTATAGCTCATTTCAATGGATCCTTTAGTAACTACAATTTTTATACAAAATATAAAATTTTCTTCTGAATTTAATGCCTTTTTATTCAAATACAATAAAGATGGTGTTAAAAATTCCATCTCTTCATCCCTTCTCTTATAAAATATTTAGGTGCAAGCATAGAGGCCAAAAATGAATCACTTCTAATAACTTCAATCCGTCTAAAAGCACACTGAAAAATCTGAATGACCGGACTGCCGCGACAGGATTGGCGAAATATAAGGTTAAGGATTCAAGAGGATTCACCGGCCACAATACAACCACTCCCGTAGGAGGTTCGTTCCATCATCGTTAGACGATAGCCAGCCCACTCCATAGGCGGCGAGTTGCAACCACAATATCGGGCTCTTCTTATCGACGTATTTGAGGTGCCCTGAAGAAGGATAAGCATTATTTGAATAGCTAGCTCTACAATTTAAGCTAACTTAAATTGTAGAGCTAGCAACTTTAGCATTAAGCAACATTGTAAGCAACAATTGTAGCATTAAGCAACTTTAAAATTGCTGTAATGTATTTTTTTTTTCAAAAAAAAAAGGGGACTAAAAGCAAACAATGTAATCTATATGCAATTTATAACTGGTTTCGTTGACTGGGAAAAATCGGATAGCATTAATGTATAGAACACTGCTCTGGAATTTTAAGGGTTGTTTATAAATTCAGGGCTTTTAGATCTCTCATGCTCAATGAAAATGACCCTGAGAACATTTGATCAGTTTAGTAATTTAATAATCAAAATAATGACAGAAAATATTTGGTCATCGGAGATAATAACGTATTTGAATTTTGAACTTTATTTTCAAAATAAATATTGTTATCTTTATAAAACGAATTTCATAAATGTCTTTGAAAACAATTAACGGAGCGGCAATAATGAATGTAAACTGTATGATCGACTGGCTCAAAAGCTTTTAAGAAATTTTCAAATCAGACTAAAATTTCTTGTTGAATCTGAAAAAGGACCATATCCAACTTAACTAATTCTTCAACAAATTCTTAACTGTAATTCTTAACTTCCTTCCTACAACTGATTACTCACAGTCTTATCTTTGTGTTATTTATTTTATGTCCAACAATGTTGTACATAAAACAGAACACGCTGCTTTTTGTGTTGCATGGAACCATTCCTAAACAACCTTTCAGTAATCCTTCATCCTGTCCTTCGAAGCTCCACTTAATCCTTAACAACAAAAGCTTTAATGCTTTTTACCACTTCTTTAGAAAGTCTCTCCTGATAATAAACTTTGAGTAAAGAATTAGTTTGTTCTCTTATTGAGTTTCAAAAGCCAAAAAATTTAGTAAAAGGATTTTTTAAAAAATCTAATTCCATGGGCCTGTTCGGCTGATGGTAAGGTTAAATCTTCAATATCGAAGAATTACATTAAAGGTTCTCCAATAAAAGTTATCTGTTTTTGTGAACCTGCTTGCAGAGAAATAAAGGAACAAACGTTCTCACACCTATTTAACATGGAATGAGACTTTTCATTTTAGACTTTATTTTAGAACCCAATTTAAATGTAATAAAGTTCATTCTAAATTAAATTTATTTAGATTCAAAAGCGACTAAAACATTTAATTAACCTAACTGAAATTTAAAAAAACTGCAACTAAAATCCCGCCTGATTAAACTTTTAACATAAATGCTAAAATAGAAAATAATTACAATTAAAATACAAATTAATATTTAATTACATTAAAGTGATTGTTCTTTTTATTTTTAATTTTTAGATTCAATTTTCAATATGTCTGAGATGCTTACATATATTTTTCAATAATCTTCAGAAGTTTATATCATTCAGACTCCACACAAAACATGTTAATTAAATTGAATTCAATTTTACTTTTTAATATCAATTTTAGTCAATTCTAAAAACTTAATTCATTTCAGAGATTAACAAAAAAAAAAATCAACTAGAAATATTGTCGCAAATATTACATTGTAAAAGTAGTTTAAAGTAGATAATAAATTTTATGTACATTGTTTTAATCAGATTTAGTATAAAATTATAAAGAAACAAAGAAAATAAAACATTATGAGATTAAAAATATTCAATTTCACCTCTGGTGTACAGTTATTGATTGATCAAGTAATTAAATATTAAATATAAAGAGAATAAGAATTTAAAAGAATCACAAAATTTATTCAATTTTCTATGAAAATCACGATAACTTTAAATCCAACTGAATAAACATTTGGTACTTTTATAGTATATTTTGTAACTTCAATTCAAACCATTGCTCCAAAACATCAAAAGAAAGAAAGCACTTGCTCAAATGGCAATTCGACCAAACAGCATTCGTAGCAAATGTAGCAATCGCTCAAAAAGAAATAAATAATATTCACATTTGTAATTTTGGTACTTTTATAGTATTTCGAGGAATTGAAATACAGAATAAACATTAGTACAAACTCTACATAAAAATAAAATTAGGCAATGTATTAATAGTTTATACAGAATTTCAACATAAATTGCCAACAGAGAATATAATATGACAACAAGATTCAATTCAATTCGTACCAATTATTAAACTCGTATACTTCGTATATCAACAAAATTTTTTTGATTCTGTATTGTCACATTTCCCAAAATCGGTTCTAAAATCTAATTATTGATATTACAATGCATAACCTTTTATTTTTTTTTACATATATATGTTTTCAATAGCTGCATATGATTCAAAAAAGTACTTTAAAATGTTAAAGTATTTTTTCGTGAATTTATTTTTTAAATTAATATTTGCCGTATGGTTATATTATAAATTAAAGCATATTTCAGTGACACAAATTACGTTATAATAATTCTGCAATAAAAATGCCTTTTACCGTTATGTTTTTACGAACCCTATTTTATTTGTACTTTTAATGGTAGAACTGTTCATACAAGAGCCGTCCTTTTAATTTTCCCTGTTTCCTATTTAAATCCAATTCCAGTATAGCTAATCTGTTTTTAATCCAATCCAGTATAGCTACAGTTTATAATCTGTTTTTTCTACAAATTTTTATCAAAACGCATTTAAAAAATATTTCCCAAACATTCATTATTACTCTTCGGGACAATGATATGGAATTTATAAATGAAAATAAAAAATGTAGCCAAATTGGCTACATGATGCACAGAAGGGTTAAATGATAATTGAAACCGCCAAAACTAATTTAAATTCAGAACTAGTATTACATTTTCAAAATGTTGAAATTCTGTGTGATAACTTACTCTAATTATTGTGTTAATTTTCAGCACTTGAAACCATATCTTAATTGCATAGTTTGATAGAAACAGTATTTCCTTGGGCGTTTGGCATTCCTTATTGCATGGCGTTAATGGTTTTGGCAAGAGAATGAAATTTACATATTGCCCGAATCGCCCACTTCAGCATCAAGCTGACACATGTGCTAATTACTAACAAATTAGACAAAGGTATTTAATGAAAAGCGTAGGCAAGCGAAGAGAGGCTTGACTTGCTCAAACTTGCAATTATTAATCCAGTGAACAATTGCGGATGTTATTAAGGCGTAAAGCTCGAGTTATTCTGTTACATCCTTACTTATAAGATAAACCCTATTCTTATTCAAATTTTATAATTATAAATGTGACTGCAATAAATCAATGATTTATTCAAATCAATAATGTTGATCTAATTTATTTCATTTGTAGATTACAATATTCAAGCTATTGTTCCCAGAAAGTTGTGCAATTAATTGCGGTTTTAAAAACTATTATCTATTTCATTCCTGAATCCCTCACTAAGGCTCTTATCCATTATTGTGTATCTGGGTGACAGGCTGCCATTAAAAATAAAATGAGTAATATGATCTGTTGTAACTTGGCCATTATCTTCCTTTTAGCCTGTAAACACCACATTTTCTGAACAGTCCAGAGAAGCATAAACCCGTTTAGACATCCGAAGGCAGATCATTTTTGTATTCATGGTTTCTTTTTTCAAGTAATAATAGTTCTTGGAGTTATTATGAAAAAATAAATTATTCGTTTCTCTTATAAAAGTATTATTCTTGATAATGTAAATATGCTACAAAACATACATATTTCTGTTGTTAAAGTTTGAATATCTGAGTTAATTTTTTGATTTAAAATTTTGTTCCTTCTAATGGTGTGAAATGGAATTATTTTTTTTATTTTTCTTACTGACTAATAATATTCATGAATTGTGAAATCATTAAGAATATTTCTTGGAAGAATTTGCAAATAAAATCTTTTATGACTGCTTATTAAAAGAAAGATCAAATCTTTTCGATGTGATGAAAAATAATTTTCAGAAATTCTTTATATTTTGAATCGAATCAAATTATTTCATTTTGTTCATTCATGGAAATTGTGTACACAAATGAGCACATTTATCGCCCCAAAGGATCTAGAAAAGATCAATGACATCTTGGAATCTGTAGATTAAGAATATTATGTATATTTTCGTTAAGTAATGAAGAAGTCATTATAAATTACAAATAAGTTTTAATCTATGTAAATATAAAGTTTCTAATAAAGATTTTTTAAGTCATTTTTTTAAAATTTATATGTCGAAGGCAAGAAAAATTAATAATACAACTAGAAATTGTGAAAAAATTATAAAGGAAAATAAAGTTAACTCGATTTTGCAAAATCTAATCGCATTCAATGAAAAATTGTAACTAAAGCCTCTGCAGGAATGGGTCTATAAGAAAATAAGCGTGGCTTAAAAAAAAAGGAAGGTATCATAAAATCTAGCGAAAAAGACACACGGATAAGGTTTTGTTGTCTGCAATAAATACGCAAACAAAGCAGAATTAATTTGGAAATATTTCTGGTCATTTGACAACCTTATTTCGCCTGCAAACGAATAAGAAATAGCAGTTTGAAATGAAAAAGAATTTCGGCAAGATTGTTTAAATACATAAGTAATTTTTTTTATTAAAGATACATCAAAAACAACAAGACAAGAATTAAAATAAGGAACATTTTTATTGTATGGAATGATTTAATTATGATAATAAACTGATATTCTAAGCACATGCATTACTATTATAAAAACATATTGCTACATTTATTGATTCTTCAAATGAAACCAATTCAAAGAATAGCCTAGCAAAACATTTATTTAACAAAGAACAATTTATACTTCAAATATAAAGAGTCCTTCATTCAATGAAACTGATATCACGAGGAACAATTTTTTCGAGCTCTAGGTTTAGTTGAAATTTTCCGTCATTGTGCACCAAAAAATAATAAAGAAACACAGTATGATACAAATTGTCGTTCATTTCTGTCAGAGGAAAAAATAGTGTATATCCATATGGACAAAAAATAAATAACTGTAGTATCCATGTCTTCGTCTATAATTGAATGGACTGATTATTTTTTGAGGGAAAAAAAAACACGATTATCTATACTGCAAACGTTTCTGATTGCGATATTAATCGATTCATCCTCGATATTAATTTTTTTCTAAAAATAAACGAAATATTTAATTTTTTCTATTTATTTTGTTAATTCAATTAGAAAATTTGAATTTATTAATAATGCACTCATAGCATGTAAATAAACTTTTCTCCTGCTTACGATAATTTAAAAAAAAAATCCTGGATAGAAAGATGGATGCATCCTCCAACCGAATCTTTCTTTTGAATAATTACTTTCGGAGCATTAATATGCGCATTTTGATCGGCGAGTTAACACAAAGCTAGTGATGCATTTCACGGGAAAATACTATATTTTGGAAAAAGAATGCGAAAACGGCATCTAATAGATAGAATTAACTATTCTTTAATAAATACTTAGGCTTTCAAGAACAAGACTTGGTTTCTCTACATAATATTTTTTTTAAAATTCGTTATTATGATTTTTATTTTTTATTGAAAAGTATCCTGAAATATTAAAATATTCTAATTAAATAAATGGTTGACACATTTTTATATAATTTCCATGGAATGAATGGAAGAGCTTCTATGTAAACATTTTCAAATGAATTTGACTAACATATACAATATAGAGAGTCCTGAATTCATTGGCTAAACTTTAAATACAGGTTAAAATATATATAAAGAAACATTTGTGTAGAGTACTATGGGGTCGGAAAGGAAAGTGCAGGCGGAACAAATACGTGTAAATTAGTGCAAACAAAATGCGGTGATTATGAGACTCAAAAAGGCAGATGAGGATCTCATTTTAAGCCATTTAGTTGCTACTGCAATTATTCGCAGGACACCAGACATCTTCTAAAAAGTATATCAATCACTTGTTAGATGTTGCTAAGTTGAGGGTGGCAAATTTTTGCACTTACTTTAATATTAATATAAATAAAGAGATTTATTTCATTTTCTCAACATTTATTTTTTACAATTTTTTTTTTCTTTTTTACTCACGAGTTTGCAGTACTTTACATTAAATGCTTATTTATAAATATTTTACCAACCTTTAAAAGGTGATCCATAAATTCAGCAAGAAGTGTAAAATATTATTTCTTATTATAATATATTAGAAGTGAAAATTAGTGTTTCTTAGTATAATATATTTGAAGCAAAATATTAGAAGTGTAAAATATTATTTGTAAAGTACTGCACGAGTTTGCAGTACTTTACATTAAATGCCTATTTATAAATATTTTACCAACCTTTAAAAGGTGATCCATAAATTTAGCAAGAAGTGTAAAATATTATTTCTAAAGCATGCAATTTAGAGCTTAATTTTAAAGCTTACTTATTAACATTAATTTGTTAATTTTTTTTCAAAGTTAAGTTTAATGTTTTTATTCTGAATTCTTCTTCTTTTCAGTAACGCAAATAAAAACAAAGCATTATCCACATGTAAATAAACAATTTATATCTTTACATCCATAATTTTTAATCTCCTATATGAATTTTCAATGCATTTAAGATCTATATGGAAAATCTGTAGAATAAATAATCCGCAATATGTAACAGGATCATTTTGATCTCATAATAAGCAATAGTTTGTAGTTATTTCCTAAATAATGTAAAATCTTTAAGAAAAGTGTTATGAAACATATTTGGCTTATAGAAAAAAACTCACATGCCATGAAATCTGGCTTTGGCATTTGAAATTTTAAAATATGTATATTTTATTTTTGCATATTGTTTTTTTTATATACTATCTTCCTATTTCTCTCTCTTGAATGTTTTATTTTTTCTGAAACATACATTATTTTAAGCCATATGTCTATTTTATTACATAAGCATTTCTTTCAATAAAGTAATTTTTTAACATGAAGAGATGGTCAGATATAAGTCAGTTCCAATTATGATCGTCAGTTGCAACAATTTATAGTCTTTCCGTATCTAGTTATAATCCATATATCTTCGCTTCTTATTCACGCTTGTCTCATAAATATCATTCATTTCTCTTCAATGCACTGCCTGAGTACATTTAAAATTAACATTTCGTTTTGAACAGACATGTCGTAACATGGAACTGTTTCTGATATGATGAGGATGACACTTTAGCTGCCAGTTCTATCCTCTTATATTTACATTATGTTAACAAACGATTTTTACCACCATCTGATCCAACGCTCTCTAAGCCTTATTACTTCATAATTCGTTAATGGAATTTATCTCAATCCTTGGACCTTCCTCTCTGGCAATGATGATCTATCAATATCTATTATGTATCAAGGATTTACCGAGTCTATTAAGTTTTTATCGAGTGGTTATTCTGAATTTAATGAGTGAAATTCAAATAAAAAGCAATGAAATTTAATTTCTTTATTTAAAATAGAAATACTAGGAATAATTTATCGCGAAAGTGAATGGGTATTATCTACAACATAGACATTTCAATGAATTCGTTTTTGAAATGAATTATTTTATTGATTTTATTATTTAGTAAAAATACAAAGATAAAAAGAAATTATTGTGATATTTTTTTGAAGAAAGAATTTATTGTTTCTCTATTTTTTTTAAATATGAAACTAGAATTGGTACATTTGTTTATTGAAAAATCATTGTATCATCCAATATAACTCAATAGGTTGAGAATACAGTTATGGTATTTTATAGTTTTTTTTTCAATTTCAAATCCATATTTTACTTATATTGGATGTAAGTGAAAACAAAGAAAATTATTTTAAAAATTAAATTTTACTAATTTATAATCGATTTTAAAAAAAGAATCGCTCGCGTTTAGTAATGTTATTTGCTCTCATTATTAATAGCATTTGGTGAGCAAGTTGATTTTCATTGCAATATAATATAATTTCAAGGACGAATTTTAAAAAAAAAATATGCCTGTATATTTAAAGCTTATTGAATTATGAATACAAACAAGCCAAGTCATACTTCACAATTAAAAATATATAATGAGCATTTAAAGAGAAATGTGACTTTGTAGCAGATAATAATGTTAGAGACTTGATCTTATTTTTAAATTTAATGCAATTTCTTTCTGATATAATAAATCAAGGATATACCCTACATGCTTTATTATAAAGAATTTATTTAGCTCTAAATGATTTAATATTAAAAGAAAGTATAGTAGACTAAACTGAATTATCTTAATGCCACCCTGAGACGACATTTGCTCTATATATACTTATAATAAAGCTCAATGTGTGTGTGTGTGTGTGTGTTGACGCTCTACAGCCCAGACCATTCCACCTACAGCTACCAAATTTGGTACGTGTATACCTTGGAGGCCGGGAATGTGCACCTGGGGGTTATTTTTTCGAATTTTTAATTAGAATTTTATTTATTTAAAAATTAAGCGAAATTTTGGCGTGTTTCTGCTATAACTTCCGAAAATATTACCGCACAAAAAAAAAGATTTTTATATGAAGTTCAAGATCAAAAATTTATCTTTTAAAAAATACTAATGTTTTAATCTTAAAATTAAATTTCTATTTTTAATGAATTTTTAAAAAAATTTTTAACTATGTTTTTCAATAATTTTTTTCGTAAAAAATAAAAATTAAAATTAAGCATGTTTCGCATTCATGGGAAAAAATAAGCTTTTTTCAAACACATTGATAAAAGCTCCAATTAAAAATAAATTAAATCTTTTTCGAAATGAAATCTGCAAAAATATAATTTTCCGCACGTGTTTGTAGGAAATGAAACAAATATGAAATATTGTTTTTTCTAAAAAATAAATTCAAGAAAAATTATTTTATGATCTTTTACACTCTCTATACAGGGTGTTTATTTAGTCCCGAACCCAGTTTGATGTTTAATGACTCATGAAATAATGTAGATATAAACAGACTTATGGCATTTATTGATAGAATAACTCATATATTTTCCTTTTAAGGTTTGAAAATTTTTACTTTTGTAAATATCGTCTGCGCGTGGGGTTAATTTTAGATAATTTCATTTTCAAGTCTAAATATATGTACTTTTCTAAATATCGTCTGCTTATTAATTGCATTTTTCTCTTTTTTGTTTTGGCAACTATTGAAAGGATATGTTTACTTTTGATGTGTTTGTTCTATGTAGCCCTTTTGTATGTGATATTTTATTCGAGCGGATATTAAGGAGAATGCATACACCACAATAGAAAGCACAGATTTTATGGTGGTCATAGAGTTAATTTCCAATTAACTAAATCATTGACTTTTAAGATTTAATTTCCAATTACTTAAACTTACTAATTTATGAAAATTTGAATATCACTATTCAATAAAAAAGGATAATTTTAGATTTTCCATCGATCGCTTCAAAGAAAATACGAAAATCAGCGCGCAGGTTTCTCAAGATTAATTGGCCTCAGATTATGAAAATGTTGAGTTTTTCTAAATTTTTAACATTTAAAACTTCATAAATAAGTCTTAGTTGATCGTGGAAAATAGAAACATTCATTCATTTATTTAAAATTTGGTATGTCCAGAATATTTATCAGAATATGATACCTTACCGCATTAAATTTAGACTTCATAATTTCTGAAATATATTTATAGGCAAGAACAAAATATTATTATTGATTTCATTTCAATCCTTTTAAAAGCAAAACTAAAAACTGACTTTTATGCTGAATCTCAGAAATTTTTGTTGAATCATTGTTTAAGATATTACATAAATTATGAAAAATATTTTGTAGTTAACATAAGACTTAAATACCGAGCGATTCTGTTTGCAATACTGACATTCAATAATAATAATAATTAATAAATAACAATAAAGATGATAAATAAAATAAAAAGATTGGTTTTATTAAAAATTTCTTAATATTAATTACAATTTCATCATTAACATTTTAAATTAAAGTTGAAGTTTTGCCGGAAATAACAACAAATTAGCAAAATATATATAGTAAATTGAACGAAACGATCTAAAAAGTATAATTTATGTATGACTATCAAAATTTGAATATTAAAAATGTTTTGTTTGAGAATCCTTTAAGAGACCAGTTACTTAAAATATTTAATTGCAAATTGTAGCGAGCGGTAATACTGGTTAACCGGCTGGTCGCCAAAGGCGGCTAGTACAAAATAAAAATAAAATTTAAGCTGCAATTGCACGTTTCGCCTTCATGGGAAAAAATTAGCTTTTTTCAAAGTGTTGCCATCACATTGATTAAAGCTCTAACTAAAAATAAATTAAATCTTTTTGGAAATGAAATCTGCAAAAATATGATTTTCGGACGTGTCAGTAGGAAATGAAACAAATATGAAATATTATTTTTTCTAAAAAAATAAATTCAAGAAAAAATTTTTTTTGATCTTTTACACTCTCTATTTTATTAATTCAATAAATCAGTTTTATTTTAAGGCAAGGTTTGTTTAATATGAACAGGATATTCATTCAAATCAGGGCCACACAGCGAATTTTTAAACCTTTAGTAAGACACAGATCTGTTAAAATGGTCTAAATGGAAAATGATTATATTTTATGTAATTTGATTCAATAAATGTTCTAATAAATAACGAATTTTTAAAATTACATAAAGCTTCTGCTGTAGAAATCAAGATTAATAAAATGTTCTTGAATCACTAATATTTTAAATAAAAAGAGTTAATTTCCAATCAACTAAATCAATCACTTAATCTGCCTGATTTATGAAAATTTGAATATCACTATTCAATAAAAAAAGGATAATTTCAGATTTTCCATCGATCGTTTCAAAGAAAATACGCCAATCAGCGCGCAGGTTTCTCAAGATTAATTGGCCTAAGATTATAAAAATGTTGAGTTTTTCTGAATTTTTAACATTCAAAACTTCATAAATAAGTCTTAGTTGATCGTGGAAAATAGAAACATTCATTCATTTTTTTAAAATTTGGTGTGTCCAGAATATTTCTCAGAATATGATACCTTACTGCATTAAATTTAGACTTCATAATTTTTGAAATATATTTATATGCCGGAACAAAATATTATTATTGATTTTATTTCAATCCTTTTGAAAGCAAATCTAAAAACTGAATTTTATGCTGAATTATTCTTTGAGATATTACATAAATTATGAAAAATATTTTGTAGTTCACATAAGACTTAATTATTCTGTTTGCTATACTCATATTCAATAATAATAATAATAAATAAATAACAATAAAGATGATAAATAAAATAAAACGCTTGGTTTTATTAAAAAAATATCTTTACATTAATTGAAATTTCATCATTTCCACTTTAAATTAAAGTTGAAGTTTTACCGGAAATGACAACAAATTAGCAAAATATGTATAGTAAATTGAAAGAAACCATCTAAACAACAGTATAAGTTTGGTAGGACTATCAAAATTTGAAGATTAAAAATGTTTTGTTTGAGAATCTAATAAGAGACCAGTTTTTTAAAATATTTAATTGAAAATTGTAGCGAGCAGAAATACTGACAAACCGGCTGGTCGCCAAAGGCGGCTAGTTTTGAATAAAACACTGTGCGTGAAAATCACTGATGTGCTTGCAGACGCAAAACAGTTTTATTCTATTTCAACTATGCATAACTGTGTTTGGCGATCCATCACTGATATCACTGCACCTTTTTCACTGAATTCCTCGAAGTAATATCAGCCTATAATAAATGAGGCAGTACATCCACATCATAACGTTACTTTGGACGACATCAATTTAAGATGTGAAACTTATCACTGATCTTGAAAATTTCCCAGTTGCGAGGATTACCTAGAGGAAAAATGTGCGTCTTCTGTCTAGAGGATATTCAAAGTCCATTCTGAATCAATTTGAAAACAAACAAGCATCGAAACGGAGAACCGAATGGAGAATCTCGAAATCATTTGGGAGCAACCGTTGCGCATATTGAAGTTGGTACGGATAAGTCCAGAAATATCTCCCTTGATATTATGGCAATTCTAGTGAAAGATATCCGATTCTTTTGTCGTACGGCGGGCACTAGTTCTAACCTGCACGATAGAAGCTTTGTGCTCTTCCATCTAAAGTCAATTCTTTTCTATTGATTCTACGGTAATAAGTTTTCTTCCTCTTCCTGAACGAAATTTGCACCAACTTGTTCCTTCAGATTTGGCAAATATTAATCGAAGATTTTTAACAGCTATTGGATCTTTTCATAGCTCCAAAGTTCGATATTATATTAGAATTACTACTACTGTATTATCATGGAGGTGAATAAAGTTAACTTTCAAAACTGGATTTGGTAATCGTATTTACATTCTCTTTAACAATTGCAAATACATTGAAAACAAGATCTCAGCGAAAACTTAGTAATAGTTGTTGTTTATATCGAAAAAAATGCGCCTTGTTTCTTTTTCATTTCGTGTAAATCTTTTGCTTGAAAATTTGCTGTCAATCAAATTTTTGATTGAATGCAATTGTTGAACGACATCAATTTCAGTGACCTTGATTTTTTTTTGGTTTTCAAGCATTCGAAGATAAATTTCGTAAAGGAAATGGCTTATCTGTATCGAAAGACATTTAGCCACTTGAATGTTGTTTTGATCATGTTAGCTGTCAAAAGGACTTACAATGAAAGTTTCAGTTGAGAACAGTAAGTTTGAGTGAATTGAATAGTTGTCTTTGAAGGCGTAATCAAAAGAAATTTTATGTGTATTAATTAAAATTTACAGTTCACATTATTGTAATTTATTGAATATCAGTTATGTTAGATTGACTTGCGGAAATGTTAAAATCTAAATAAAGAACCATCAATAAATCCATTAAAGAACCATAATTTTTTAATAAAATTTACCCGCCCTCTGGTGTTGAAATTTTGAACTAATTGTCTCCATTTGTTAAAAAAAATTATATCCCTTCATTTTATTTCTTGCAGAAAACTTCACACCTTTCTGAACAATAGTTTCTTCCCTATGCAACTTTAAAACAGGACTCTTATTTATAGATATCTTGCGTATTTTTAAGCGTGCTAACATTTTAATTTAACAAAAAAATGCTGTTAAGATTCATTACAAAAACAATTATTGTGCAAAACATTTATAAGCATTAAAATATTGAGCAGTTAAAAACTATACGAAAATGGTTATTCAAATAAATTTATTAAAGACTCATTTTATGGACTTCATGAATGTGAAGTTAAAAAAACATTTCTAATATCTAAATTGAAAGAGCATTATTAAATTATTTAGTGAATAAATCACTATTATCTTTAAAAAAAAATATTCTTATTTTTTTTCTTGAGCAAATTTCACTGTAATTTTCTTTGAAAACGATTTTTTTGTGTCTCAAATTATATATATTTTCTGCTAGTACTCTTTTATTTCAAATAAAGTAAAAATTCTCATTTTTACTGTATTTTCCATTTCGATTTTAGCCGTATTCTCTGGATTAAATATGCATAGGAGTATTAATTTTTATGTTCATAACTATTAAATTTGATTACTAAAATATTAATTTTTATGCAATATAATTTATTTTCCAACCATTTTTGTTTTGTCCCTCATTTTCTTTCATTTAATTTATAGCTTTCAGTTGAAATAAAAAAATGAAGATCAAATTTAAATGCATTTAAATTATAACAAATTCATATGAATTAAATTTTAATGAAATTTTTTAAATAATTGTACAACTTTATGATATTCTTTTATAATTTTATACATCTCACTACAAAATGTATATAGAATATTACCCCTTAAGTGTTATTCAGAATTTATTTCTTAAATTATATACTGTTGGATACGGAATAAATAATGTATCTATGAACTGTATCCATATTTTTATTCAAAGTATAAACAATATTCTTGATTTAAACTTGAATATTTTGACATTTTATTTCTTTTAAATGTAATTGAAAATTATGTAGGCCAATTGAAATACAACGAAAATTGACATGAAAAGTAAAATCAAACAACATTTCACATTAGGAAAAAAAATTAAATCCATGCGAAATCTAATTTTAAAACTTTAAACTTGAATTTTATAATATTATTCCTCCTAATTATAAGGAATTGAGAAAACAAAGTCATTAAACTAATATAAGCATTGAAATAAAAAGTAAATAAAAGGAAACAGTTTTATGATTATATCACGTATGCTAATAAGAAATATTTTTTAATATTAAAAGCATGTTATATCAGTTTGTATTTCAGGCTCACCTCCTAAATAAACAAACTATTCCTTGAGAAACCTGGGACAGACTCCTAATCTCAGGAAAGAAGCACTTTTTATTTGTTTCATCAGACGGCATATGTTTTCTTTCTTTCTTTTTTCTTTTTTTCCTTTGAGGACCCTCCTCCAGCTTCGTCGTTTTCAGCAAATAACAGTAATTCAGTGATCCGCAAATAATCTTTCTTGATCTGCTTTCCACGCCCATGAATCCAATATTGGATGTGACATCTACGATATTTGTTCAATAAGACATTGTTAAAATAAATGTAAAACTGTCTACCATGTGCTATACTTCTCATTTTTGAGACAGTTTCCATTCTCTGTCAAGACGTAAAAAAAGACGTGTCAAGCCTACGGCGTAAGTTGCTTTTTTTTTGCAAACTTGTGCATTTTTATCAGAACAAGAGCAGAATAAATGAATCGAGTAAAGGTTGCACGAAAGTTTGCGGGAAAATTCACCAAATGCAGCATTTTATATTTCAGAAAATTTGACAAAAGAAGGCATATCATTATTATATGCATTTATCTACATAGAACAGAAATATGCAAATTTAAGACTGATATGAAGAATATAATATTTTTCTTTTTATTTTGGAAGAAACATCAAAAATGCAAGGAAATTCCGCCTGAATAATATAAACAAGGAAATATGATAAAAATAAATTGCTTTATAATATTTCTTGCATTATAATATAATAGTTTTAAATTATTCAATGATGTTTTATAAAAATACAAAGTGAGGCTTTTGCTTATCCAAGCATTTTTCTATATGGTTTCTCCTGCTTTTTTTCTAATTATTTCCTTAGGAAAAAATGTCTCTTTCTTCAGCTTTCTAAAAACGTTTCTATGTAAGAATTATAATTTCTCATAATGAAATATTATCCTCAACGTTTAAATGCCGTTAGCGAGATATTACTGGGAATTTTCGCTCAATCTCAAGAAAATTATTTCATTTGTTGTAAATTGAAAATCCAATTTTAGAACACATTTGTTTATACAGATAAGAAAATTTTCGCAGAGTAAAGTGTATGTGTTAAATGTCAAAAAGAGTTTGAATTTTCCCTTGTATTTTATGAAAAAATTCAAATACTTGCATTCAATTTATCCATTAATTTACTCATCATGACTGTTTTAAGCCATTTACTCCATAGAAACTTAATGTAATAGCATCATTTTTGGAAGAAAAAATGCAATTATCAGTTTTTCCTTAATTTTGGATGTAATATTTAAATTCGTCATAAGAAATAAATGCGGATTTTTTTCGAAATTTGAAAATATTTTTGAGAAGTAAAATACTTTGAAGAACGAATAATTCGACTATAAGTGCTTTATTCACTGTGACATATGGCAAATTCCGCATACTTCCGCTAGGGGCACCTCAGTTTGGTACTCCGAGATAACAAGTTTTATCTTCAGATACTTTAATTATCTACCTAATTTTATTAAACCTTGCACTGCTGGTAAAGCAATTCTTTTGCTAGCTGCATAAAATTGTACGCAATAATTACGCTAACAACAACACACACATTACTATTAAATACAAAGAAAAAAAAACAAGGTGTGTTTTATTTCTAGATTATTCTTAAACTAAATTAAATAATATTACATTTCAATAAATTTCACTTATGATATTTTTTCTATTACTTTTGCCGAAAGCAATTTGCTTTGTCTGCACTTTTTGTTTACAAAATATATTAACTCAAATTGCAAAATCATTCCACAACAACAGTAACACACGTGCCACCACCGCTACAGTTAACGAGGAATATCTTTCCGATTTGGATCTAATTCAAAATCTGAAATGTGAACGTTTGTTTTCATGGAATGAATAATCAACTTCATTTATTGTGGGTACAGTATTGTGTGTGTGTTACATAAATTAATAATTTTTCTTTTTGATATTATTATTAATCAATATTTAGAAAAAAACATTAAAAGAGATACACATTGAATACATTTGAGAACTCGTATTTTAAGAAAAATATTGCTTTGGTAACATTTTTCTTAAACCTAGAAGAAAGAAAGATGTTAAAAGAATTGCTTCAATTGTCTAGAAATGCATATGCCTTGTCATTTTTGCTTTTAGCTGTAAAAATAACAGTCAAATTAGTCCTGTAGGGTCACATGGTACAACTTACTACATGTGAAAGTGTGATAACAATAATTTTTACGAGAAATAAGGATGGTCCATTTAAATTTTAAACCAAAATTATCATTTCTTACTTTCAATCATCCCCAATAATATCTGTTTAATTTCTCAAAATTTGGAATAAAGCTAATGAGTGATATTTCATCACTAACCTTATTTTTCATAAATAATATTGTGATAATAAAATGTTTTAGAATAGCCAATTTATTCGTTTAATGGCCTTTAATAATTGAAACAAACATTTCATTCAGGAGCAAATGTAGTGAAGTACTTTAGTAAATGGCACTGACTGCAGTATCAAATAATTCAGCTGAAAATTTCAATTTGAATTTCGAGTTTGTTTCCTAAATTAATTCCGCTTTTGTCGGCAGGACCAGAAAGTATAATGTAGAATTTGTCAAGCCTCTTTTCACTTTCCATTCAATGGAGGCAACCAATTTGTTTAAAATTATTGAATTGGGCCAAATAACATTGAGATATTTGATTTAGGAAATATTCAAGTTATGATCTTTCTCCAAAAATTCTAAATATCAATATATAGTAGATGCAATAGGCTGACGATTTCCAAAAATGCATAACAGGAAAATGGTTAATGTAAAAAAACAATTCTTTCAATAAATTCATAAGACAGGGCATAAATCTTTCCTCCCATAGTTTTGGTTTCAATTGTTGGTTAGTTAAAAAAATTGTAGACAGATGGTGTAGACAGTGAACATGTAAATAAAGAAAATTTCATCACCATTTTTTCAAATCTTTTAATAAATGAAAATCACAGTACAAAATTTTCCCTCGGAATCTGCTGTTCAACTCTCTACTGACCGTCCTGTTACAAAACCCTTTTTTTTAAATCGAAAGCGTAACTCCTTCTGAGGCTGTGCATTTTGAATATTTGCATATGGAAAAAAACTATAAAATGGACTTGCAGTGTCGTCTATTGACGATTATTTTACCTAAAACCAAAAACTGTGGGAGGAAAAATGTATGTCCGGCCACATGAATTTGCTACAAGAATTATTTTTTTTAATCTTAACAATTTTCCTATTATACATTTTTGAAAATTGTCAGCCTGTAATAAGACACTCTGTAGAAACTTATACTTCTTGATCAAACAGTTCTAAAGAAGTTAAAATCAGGATACAGAACAAAGGATCCTAAAGAAAAAAAAATCAATGTTCCTAAAATGTTACTGTGAAATACCTCTTAGAATTGATTTCGATGAATCGACGTCTCAATCAAAACTTAGAATTAAAATCTACACATTCAACTTTTTTTTGAAAAAAATTCCAAGATACAAATAGATATACAATTAATAAAATTTCGTAGTTTAGATCCAATTCATTGCAGAGATTTATACATTAGTGTAGATGGAGTTTCAACCTAGTTTTTTATATTTTTTTATTAATTTATTTTTAATATTGGAAACTCAAATTGAATCTGATTTTAGTTTATAATATATTTGCATTGATTAGAACAATTATATACAAAAGCATTGAATCTTGTGAAAGGAAATTTTTTTAAAGATAAATATATTTTAAAATAAAAATAAAATGATTATCTTAATGCCGTATTTTACATTTCCAAATTTTACATGTTTTTAAAAGTTATCATGCTAATTAAAAATCATAAAATCTGCCTAATTCATTTTAAGAAAATCTACAAATTTTAAAATCTCAAATTCATTAAAATTTTCATTTCCTTGTTTATAAAACAGATTAAAATTAAATAAACAAAAAAAAGTAGACACAGTATTCACGTTGAAGTAAGGTTAAGTTATTGGATTGATATTCATAACTTTTAGAAACGAATCTTTCTCTGAAAGTGTCTAGACGGTTTCTTGTTTTTGCAAATTCATGCAAATGACGAGAAATAAATGTAGTGCAATGTATATATGCTTGTATATTACAACATAGTACATATTTTAAAACTTTTTAGATGCAGCAATAATAAAAGTAATTATAAAAATTTCAAATTATGTTAAGAGGATTTTTTTTAAACTAAATCAATTTAGAAAATATTGCCATTTCAAAATTTAAGAATAAATGGAAATTTTTAAAGTTTTATAAAATATTTACTTAAAAAAATATTTATGTCTTGAGTTACTGGATTTTTTTTCTTTTTGGCATGGAATGGGATATCTGACTTGTTGCTAAGTTTTTTTTGAATATTTTTGAATCAAAATCTTAAAAAAAAATCATCGAAAATCTAAAAATATTAAGCAGTTTTTAAATTAAAGCTACAGATCCCAGAAGGAAATACACTAAATCTTATAGTATATATCTAATATTTCTCTAAAAAATTTCAAGATTTTTATTGTGAACTGAAAATAAAGCTTTACATCTAGAATAAGAAGCATTTACATTAATAAAAATAGGAGTCTGAGAAAAAGGCATTTTAAGTTTGTATTAGTAAATGCAATAGTAAAACAAAAACTAATAACGCTTGCAGAATATTAATTTTTAATATTATCCCCTCAGTCATAAAATACGTTAGTATACAATTTTAACTCAATGTAATTATAAATATGTTTTCGAATTATATTAATAATATGAGATAAGATTACCACAGATTATCAACTTAACCTAAACTTATTACTTTCACAGCATTTTCGAACATTTTGAATTTCAATGCATTCATACAAATTAATGATATGATAGCAATAACACAAATTAAAATTTAAAATAGCATTTCTGTCCAATTTTAGTTGGAGACAAATTATGTAGCTTTTTTGTTGTTGTTGTTGCTTGACTCTATACAGCATTTATTTTTACTTCATTTCGAAGAAATATTATTCTCTTAATAGAGTAAAATTAAATGTTTTATGTTTGACTGGCTGGAAGACAATTTACGTTTTCAAATGCTTTTGCTATTCCAACATGATATTCTGAAATTGCATTCGACACCTCAGCTTAAAAGAGGAACTAAAACAAAAGCTGCATAGCAAATTTCTAAACTAATGCCTGAGTTTTCAATATCCATAATAATAAAATGTGGTGGAAGACTCCGAAATAAAAAGAAAACAGTGAATAAAAACTAACATTGGTCTTGGAAACGCCATTTTTAAGAATATTAATTTGGCAGTAATGAGAACTCAAAAAGAACAGATTTAATTTGCAGAATCTCAAATTAATAATCGTTTCATCTAAGGAATCAATTTACTCAAAAATATTTTAATTTAAGTAATTCATTTTAAGAGCAAAAAAAAAAAAACTCTTCAAAATTAAAATGAAATTAACTAATTTATTCAACTTCAAGTTTTAACTAAAAAAAAAACTACAACTACATTAAAAACTATCTGGATATTAGATTGGAAACTGGAATCAAAATTCGTAATCATATAGGACATTGCAAAATTAAAAAGCATTATCAATATTTAAATGATTTTTACGGTTCTGTGTAGCTTTAAAATGTTGCAAAAATGTATGATTGAAATATGATTAATTGAAATTAATTGAGACAAGAAATCAGCCAAACGGCTTACTGGATAAAATGATTTTCAAAGTAAACTGAATATGAAAATCCTCAACTATTTTTATTTTCTTTTTAACACAATGGTATAATTATATGGGGAACGAAAATTGTACACAAATCAAAATGTCATTTAAGGGCTTTTTCCTGAAAACAAAATATACTTTATTTATGTATTGTAATGCTAAGACACTTTGATTTTGTTTTTGAAAACTGTTTTAATATTTTTCTCCGTCTAATTTTAAGTGCTTTAGTAATTTTCTTCATTTAATTTAAGTGTATTAATAATTTTTTCATCAAAATTTACCTAAAGTATTCTTTCTAAAACGATAACTGCGTTGATGAAGATTGATGCTTTATATGATTATTATGAATTTCATTTAAATAATGAAAATTGTGGATTTGTAATAGTCAAGTCTTTGACAACATCTACTAAGATCACGAAATATTTCTATGATTAAAGAAATAAGAACTAGATAGTATGTCACTGTTCATTCCAAAATCATAAAATATTCCTTTCTACGGGAAAGTATAGGACGTTTGGAAGTTTAGATTTCTAATATTACATACCTTACAATTATAAAGACTTTTACATTGAAATAATAAGTGGGTAACCTCCAATTATAACGAACATGCTACTTCTCTGTTATCTAGCTTAATATACATAAATCCGACTTTTTGTTGTGACATTTGATTTTATACATATATTTAGAAATGAAGCAGCCTTTCATTCATACGACAATGTTAACCGCCATTATTTATTTACGGTTTGGGAATACAAAAATCCATAATAATGGAACGGCAACGTGATCCTCCAAAATTGAACGTCTTCTCCGCTATAACCAACAATGTGTTTCGACTGCTTTGTTCTTCATCTGTTAATGAGTTTGCTTAGCATAACATACTGTCAGAGTTGTTGTTCCCTCAGTTAAAGGAAAAGGTACCCGGTTTTCTTTCTGCAGCAAGACGTCACTCCCCCACACTGGTATGAAAACATATGTCAATATCTGAACGATCATCTGCCCCATCGCTGCATTGACAGTGATGGGTCAAACAATGTGTCATTGCTTTCTTGGCATCCTATTTTAAAACCTTGCGATTTTTTACCATTGTTTGTTTTTAAGATAGTATTTGTGCATCCACTTCCTCAGGATCTACAGCAACTGATGTAGTGAATAACTGATGTGTTGGACTCATTAACAGGATACACTTTACTTCACGAGGACCTACATCAACTAATGTAGCGGATAAGTTGCATTTTGGACTCCTAAACAGGATCCACTCCTCATCTCCAGGATCTACAGCAACTGATGAAGCGGATAAATGACTTGCTGGACTCATTAACAGGATATTATAACACCATGAGTAGGACAAGAACTGGGATATCACATTGTCATTTGCTGCATCACCAGAGGTGGAGTTACACAAGAAATGACTATAGAAACATAGATAACTCTAGTTGCATGGCAATTTTGATGTATCGAAATAAATTAATTACAACCGTCACAATTATGTTTTAATTTTCTCCTATTCAGTACATCGTGAATAATAGAATAAGCATCTTCGCTTACTTTAAAATATAAATTTATGAATAGTCATAAACAGAAGCTAAGTGACATATTAAATGATCTGTATATATGCTTTCAAAAAAACGTCCTTAAAAAATAATATCAAAAATATTTATTCAAGTTTGTTATTTCCTTATGTTACTTTAGATATAAATTAATTTCTATAACATTAGAATGAATTTACTTTAGCTGAAGTTTAAACAAATTTGAACTCAAGTATAAAAATATA
>JAPMOR010039238.1:22663-52798 GCA_026543865.1 Argiope aurantia | reverse complement strand
ATATATATATATATATATATATATATATATATATATATATATATATATATATATATATATAATACACAGTAATTTTTTTTAGTATTCAGTTCAATATTAATTTCTTTAAGTTAGGACTATTTATTCTCTCACAGAAAAAGTAAAGAAACGGAAATTTTATATTTAAAAATAGAAAATGGTGCCATGGGATAAAAGATTGCTCCCAAGGAAGATATTTGACTTTAAATTAAATACTTTAGATATAATAGACTTTAAATTTGTGCAGTTATTCGCTAATCGCTCCCTAGTTGTAACCGAGCTTAATGCTAAGACTAATAGAAGAGCTGTCTTCGACAATATTTCAAAGCTAATGAAGGCACAACTCGAAGCATCAATGCGTGTTAAGTATGACACG
This sequence comes from Argiope aurantia, assembly GCA_026543865.1. Taxonomy (NCBI): domain Eukaryota; kingdom Metazoa; phylum Arthropoda; class Arachnida; order Araneae; family Araneidae; genus Argiope; species Argiope aurantia. The sequence goes on along the minus strand of JAPMOR010039238.1, from coordinate 52,404 downwards.
GTGCTAAACACGGATGAAAAATGAGAGAGACAACAAACCTTTAAAAAAACTCGCTTTCATATGTATATATTACAAGCTAATTATTCGTTAAGAGGGACTGTACTGAAATTGCTATAATCAAAACAATATACAAGAGCTCTGAGTACAAAGTAATAAATTATAGTTACGAAAATAATGCTTAGAACACTACTCCAATATAAATTTTGAAATAATTTAATTTTTTTGTTCAAATATTCTTGAATGTGTGCTAATATTGAGATTACCAAAATTTGAGTCATTCAATATGTAGATAATATATCGTCCTGAACTGATTGATTTACAAAATGAATGATAATATAAAATAAATTAAAACCATGATCAATGAATATAATAATTGTGTGATGAAATCAGTTTTCTTACTTATTCAGGAATCTTTTTCTTCATCCTGATTGTATAATTGCTGAAACGAGAAAAATAGTGCAAACATAACATGCATAAAAATAGTAATGTATGAATATATGTAGTACACTACATATATGCACTTTTAAAAACCTTAGGGATATTCATATATGGAATGGATTTGATATGCTTTGATATATTATAGGTCTAGTAAAGATAAATGTAGAGAATCAAGAAGATTGTTAGGAATTTCAAGATATATTACAAGTATTCTCTTGTTATTCTGCCGCCGTCTATAATTAGACCTAGCAATCAGATTGCCCCGAATTATAAAAGGAGAACAAACGTGAACATGAAATAAAAAACAATTTAAAAAAGAATTATTCCCAAATGTTGAGAAAATGAGGCTCTGATTAAATTAAGTACAAGTAAAAAAACAAAATGCTGCATAGTCATAATCTCTTGTAATCCAGACTATAAAGAAAAGGGTAAAATTTTAAAATACATTAAAAGTACTGGCTTATTTCTAATCATGTCTCTGTTTATTTTAATATGTGCTACTGGAAATATTGTTTCATAGTCATCAATCTAGGTTAGCAATTGCTATTGTCATAAAGATCCTCTATAAAGTAACGCATTGAAATGCATAATCGAGGAGTTTGGAAAAACGGGGGGCTTAATAATTCTGGTTGAAAGTTGTGAGAATTTGTGATATTAGCATTCTTTTTTTTTTGTTTGGAAACTGTTTTTCAGGTAATACTTTATCTTTTCTACTTTTTCTTACTTATCAAAATTCGTTACATTCCAGTTAAAAGATCGAATTACTGTTTGAAAATGAATGATATTCTGAAGTGAATAGGACTGCTGGACCTGCTAATGCAAGCCATATCTTCCGTATGATATCAAAGGCAAAAATCGCATTTCTTTATATCTTATGAATCCTGGAGTCCAATTCATTGCTGCAAAATACGAATTTATATATAGATAGACCATTGTTCTTATTCCAGACTCATTACTCATGGTTCAGTTTACTTTTGAATTTTGAAGAGTAACTCCATAGAAAGAATAATGCAATTTTATAACATTAATGCAAATTGTTAGTATTATTTAAAAAAAAGCATCGGTTAAGGATAGCAGTTTGGAAGATATTTTTAAAAATACTTCAAATAATGTCTAATAATTTTTTCAGACATCTTTCATTATAAGCGTTTATAATAGTACCTTAGTGATGCTCTAAAAAGTTGTTTCAATTTAGAACTTTGAATTTTAAAACTGAATTTTGAATTGACAATTTTTTTTTACAACTCTCTGAATGCGCAGCATTTTCAGACGCATATTGTTCTAGCTTTTACTTGCTATTTTTTTCGATATATTGATTAACATTGTCCACTTTCCTATTATAAAAATCTGAAGATCTATTTTTTAAGTCTAATTTAAAATTTTATTTCAGCTAGAATCATATTTAGAAATCATTATTTGACTTAATTAAAATAGCATATATAATTTTTGATTCCCAAATATATGAAATTTTATAGTTTAAATGAATAGAATTATATCATTTTAAACTAATACGGAAAAAGTTTTTTTTAATCAGATATTAATATACAAGGGAAGCATCTGAATTTTATCACAATCTAGTCATGTTCGATGGTTTTCTTCAAAGTGATTTTTAATGCCCTTATCTGAAATAGTGTGTAACGTTGTTCTATCGATTCTATAAAATGATACATGCGTCCATGAAGTTATAAAATTCCTCTCTTTAAAAATTCGGTAGTCAGAATTTCAGAAATTTTTATCAGTTATCTAATTTATTAAATCAAACTAATAAACGAATATTTCAGTATCAAAAAAGCAAAATAGGTGTTGATTTGTGTTTTTTGAAATACTTTGATGGAATGATGAGCATCGCATTAAAATAATCTCATTTATGTAGAGTTAGTTTTTATTTTTAAAAAAATCTAGTTTCTTTTTTTTAGTTGTATGTTTTATGCTAATAACTATATCTGAATTTATTCAGATACACGTTAAAAACTAACAAAGTTTTTGATAATAAAGATGATCTTTACAATTCAATCGGGAAATAATAATTTCATTTGAATTTTGTGTTATTGACAAATATGCCATAATTACATTTTCTATTGCATTTAAGAATTGTCCTCACTTTCGTAATTATTATATAATTGCCATTAATTGCGGTCATTAAAATGCAAAGAAGAAACATTAAAAATGGATAGAAAATTTGTACTAAAAATCTGATTTTTATAAATTTTTCCAATAGAAATTCAATTATTTGCTGTTATTTGCTTTCGCGGTTTGCTCAATAAATTGCATTTGCACTAAATATAAAAATGCATTATACCACGACTTTCTTTAAATTGTTTTTAAAACTATGTTCTTCACTTAAAAAAAGCTAAGTGTTTCAACATTCTAGTATTTAAAAGCATTAATATCTTTGAATTACAATATTACGAGTATATTACAACAATGTATTTCACTTAAAAGAGCTAAGTGTTTTAACAAGTGACTATGAAACAATACTTAAATCAATAAATCAGAATTTGATTTAGCATATTAACATATAAAGTGTAATCATATTAATATTTTATTGAGATGAGGCTATTACTTTATGCATATCGGGCTTAATAACCCCAAATGCCCAATGATATAGATATGATATCTTCACTACATTCTACTTCAATCAGAATATTAAAAAACATCATGAAGATAAAATATGGTATCTTATGCAATTAAAGTGATTACTAATCAAAACCTAACAGAAATTTCATAAACATTGGTACCCATAAATTGGGCGTTCGGGGAAATATTAATATTTTTGGAACTTACTTTCAAGTGTACGGACACACAGGATTGCTTATACAAAAATTCCAGTTGCTTACCATCAAATTCCAGATGGGTATCAACATTACAAAGTATTACATTAAAATAATGATCGTAGACAAGCTAAACCAGATATTTTCCGATTCATATTATTTAAACTTAAATCAATGATTAGTTTTACTGTTAGAAATGCTAGAAAAAAATAAATACTCATATGCATATAAATAGAAATTGAATTTCAATAAATTAGACATCATAATAAATACATTATATTATCCACATTATTTACACAAGTATTAAGATTCAAATGTGATTTAATTTGTATTGTATATTTCAAAACTTCTAGATACCTCTATATTTGCTTGCCCTGCTGTGGCTTATCTCTTTGTTGATATGACAACCAGTACTCTGTATGGAAAGTTATTTTGGAACATTTTTGAGAGAACTACACGCCATTTTCTCATACAAAAATGGCTAAGCTCTTTCTAGTGTCAATTTCTATCATGTTGCAGTTCTTCATTCAGTATTAAATGAAACTAATCCTCGATTTGAACACATTTTAAATTATTTAGGATCCATGTCAGTAAACCAGCTTAAATCAAATGAGCAGGGTAATATTCAGCAAACGAGGTTGAGCACAGTAAAATTAAATACGAGATGAGAAGGGTAAAAATCAGAAAACATGATGATTAGGGCAATTCTAAAACCAAAATTGACTCCCTCCTTCCTCAAACTGTTACCAAAATTACAGAAACGTTGAATGTATTGTTACATATGATACATAATTTATTCCACTTTATGTTATACATAATCCATATGTTTACAAAAATAAATTTCGGTTTTCTAATATATACCAAAAACTAATAGCCATAACTATTCCAAGCTTCATTTTTAGAAAATATCAATATTTAGAAAGTCCCTCATCATTTACAGCATTCCTTAGAGACCAATTGAAATTCAATTTGCTATAATTCTGTTATCTTATTGAATCTTAATAGTTTAGTAATAATTTCCATATAAGAATCCATATATATTCGACTTTGAAATTATAAAAGAAGAAATGTTCTATATTTCACATATGAGGAATAAAACATAAATATAAATGCTTAGAATATTTTATTTATGCATGGATATATTTCTTCAGACATTCAGATTTATGATTCCAATATAATGTTCCAATTGCATATTATTACATTTCTTGGAAGATGAAAGATGTCATAGAAAACTCTATACAGAAGATAGTAGTAAAAATTTGAGGTTTCCTTAAAAAAAATATTTATATTTTCGACATACACGGTTTTCTCTTTTCTTTTTTTAATTTTAAGCGAATGCATGTAAGATCTGAGCATAGCAGATGGAACCCTTAGTGAAGTTTACGAATCACCACCGGCTTCCTTTGATATATCGCAAGGCCAAATAACTTTTAACATCATCAGTTTCGTGTTGATCATGCCATCGTAATCGAGGTTTAACCGTAAAAAGTACAGACAGGCTTATACTTTACACGATTAAGTTTCAGGTGAAATCCATCTATGCATTTTGAAGATATTCGATAAAATAAAAGGTAAAAATAAGACAGTGCCTGGCTGTTTTTGATCATAACAATTTATATTTTACAAATTATTAAAAAATGATGTACAGTATTCAAGAATTCAAGTTCTTTTCACGTACATGAGTGCTCCAGTACTTCAATATACTGTTTATGTACCATATTTAAGATATGCCGGAAAAAACTACATTTTCAGAATTATTTCTGTCTGCAGATCAGTCTGTATAGTTCGATAACTCAATAATGGAACTAGCTAGACAGATTAGATTTGGACTATGGTCTTTAGTTCAGATAAGAATAATATTTTCTGTTAAAAATGTTTATTATACTATATTGTTTTCACTATATGAAGAGTTTGTATCAAAAAAATATGCCATTTGACATAGGTATATTAAAGAGTATCGGAAAGAAAAAATCCCTTTTTAAAGATTTCAATTGCAAATATGCTTTAGCGACATTCTATCCCTTTATAATGAGAGTAGTTTCATTTGAACTTGTTTCTTATCAGAAAATAGTGTAGAAAACTTGCAGGACTTTACTAGTTTGTAACATACAAGTTCCAATTGTACACGATCTTATAAGTAGGACATAATTAAATGATAATAACGATAATATATTCAAGCGCGAAATATAAATTCTAATATTTATAATATGAAATTAAATCTAAAAAGAAATCTTGAAGAACTCGCATAACACTTTACATGTATTGAATTAAAACAAATGCATATTTCAAACTAAAACGTTTTTGAAAGTATTTTTTTTAGATTTGTTTCTTTATTTGATCATATTCATTCAAATTGAATTAAATATTTTGAATTCATGGGAAAAGTATTCTGAGCTATGTTCTACTGTTAAATAATTGAAATGTGATGCATACTTATGATGTAAATATAAAAGACATTCTATAGCTGATTAAGCAAAGACATGATATATATCCTCAATAATCTAAGGTAAAATATCCAGAAAATATAAAAAATTAAAATTTTTCTTGATAGAAGCAAATTGCAGACTTAAAATAACCTGAATAAGAGAAACACATAAAAGGAAAAAAAATATTTCACAGAATGAATTCATTTCGGAAAAGATTATTCATCAGGTAATTTCATTGCAATTTTAAGAAAGAAATTAATCTGACAAATGGTTTTCAAAGAAACATATTAATGCATTTAAATTAGTTAATTTAAATTTCTGATGACGCTGTGAATATGAATGAATAAATAATTATTAAAATGTTGCCGATACTAAAGTACATATAGATATTTAAATTTCCTAAGAATACAGAATTAAGAACAAGAATTACGTGAGCTATTTGCTTTTACTCACACATCATATCCAATAAAGCAAAAAGTGATATTCTTTATTTGGTGGAATTTTGTCATGTTTTCTTCCCTTTTTATTACTTACATTATTTATTATTTGGATGATAAGCTTTGAGCAAATGAGTCATTAATTTACATTTTTAATTGTATTAATTACGATTGCTTTGATTCTGTTTCGATCGTGTCCTTTTGAGGAGCTATAACTTAAAAAGCTGTTGATTTGTTTATCAAGATAAATATTTGTATTTCTTTTTTAAAGGAAAAGTATATCAATTAACGGTAAGAAACCAGAAAATGTAATTATTATTAGTATTACTTTGTGTTAATTTACTTCATTATTCTTATATCCTCTTTTGTAGGGGATCTATTTATTCAATAGGTATTCTATTACATAGTGAAATATCTATTGACTTTATAATGATTAACACTATACAAAACACGTATTTTTTTCATGCTCATTCACATTCATTGATATTTTCTGTTGAAGTTTCTATTAAATTAAATTAGTAATTAAAATTTTTTTAACTAGAATTTTTTTTTAAATTTTAGTTAAAGTAGCATCCTAATTTCCAGTTACATAAGCCACATACCCTTTTTGTACTTCCCCTAATAAAACTGTTATATCCAATGTTGATTTTGAAGGAAATCATTTTTAAAGATATAAAATAATTTTGAAGGATTATGAAAAACAATAGCAAATACTGAAGTATACAGAGACAAATTAATTTTATAAAGGAATGAAGAGTAATAAGTCATAAACTGTAAAAATAGTTTTAAAAAAGTGGTATAGTTCCTGCGTGCATAAGAATACTGAGTATATGTAAAATACACGAATGGTAGACAAGAGAACAATGTTAATTATGTAAGATGAACTTCATACTCAATCTTTTAAACAAACCAGGAAATTTAAATTTTCCATTGTAAAACACGCGTCTAAATGGAGACGCAAAGGCAATATCTGTTTACATCATTTGTAAATACTCTAAACAAATATTTACCCTCTCATCATAGCAACACAATCTATCTTGTATTTGCATCATCCTTGAATTCAAAATGCTGACTTCTGTTGGAGCGCGTTAAATTCATCGGGGCCAAACGTCTTCCTGCTGGTGAGATGTGGATGTTTGGAGAGGGAGGTGCCAGCTCAAGTGCCGTCCTCGTGAACTGACTGCAATTCAAAAGTAAGACGTCCGTCCCTAAATAACCTTAGTGTTGTTTTAAAACCGTAAATTAATATAACTAAACTAACTCTCAAGTGTTTGTTCATACTATATTGCACAATCTAGCCCATGCTAAGATAGTTTCCTTTAAAAGAGTGACCTTAACTATCCTTTTTAATTTTGAAATGTTGGAAAATTTGTTTTCATACGGCCAGTCTACTCCCTCCTCAGATGCGCATCTTCTTCGGATGGGTATCGGAATCCGAATCATGAGGTTCAGTGTGATCATTACTCCCTTGAAGCTTGTTCTTCTCATAGCCCTTTTCTTGTCAATTGAACCTTCTATACTTTGACTGCCATGAGAGGTTTTTTTAAAGTTCTGTGTTTGTTGCTTGCGTCTTACGGACAGCCAAAATCTTCACTTGTTGATGATGTATGATTATTCATTCGACTGATGTTGCCTCCCCCCCCCTCCAATGAATCAATTCGACTATATTTTTACTCATTATATGGCCTTCCTGATTCAGATCTAGGGAAAGGGTCTTCTGTGGGATTCAAAATTGAAAAATATTATTGGAAGAAACCTTGACAGATATATGGTAACACCAAGATAGCCACCAGTGCCAGTAATTGTCTTTTCCTCTTTCGTTCCATGGTGAATGGCGCAATTTCTTTGCATTAGGGTTTCTTAGAAATTTTTCTAATGTAGAAATTTATATAATTTAGCATCAAAATCGGTGGCAAAAGCAAATATGTTAAGAGTTTTAAGTTTTGTATCCGACTCTGCAAAATTAATTGTGTAATTGTAAAAGTGCAAAACTAAAAATCTCGTTTTTTTTTAAATATATTTCTTTTTTTCATTTGAAGATTTTAATAATATATTAACGGACCATCTTTGACCTAGTAGTTTGTAAAATATAACTGAAAGCGTTTATGTGCATTATCTGTTCGTTTTTTTTATTCATTTATATATAAGTTTATGTATCTGTGTTTTTGTTTTTAAAAAAAGCAAACATTTGTCTAAAACCAGCTAAAAATAGGTATTGCAAATTTGATGTATACATTTCGTTGAGAAAGCAAAAAGAAACTGTCTTGAAGTTGAAAGATTGATCCTGCTGGATAATTTTACAGAGCTTTTAACATTCTACTATTGAATAAATATTTCAGATGTCACAACAATATCGGATTCATGAATGTGGAAAATAAATCAATGGAGATTATTTTCGAATCACCGAATTGCATTTATTTGCGAGAGATGTCAAAACTAGAAGCCAGATTGTAAAAAAAAAATATTTTCTGCATTTTCCTCTTACATTTTATTTTTATATAAAGTACTGAAAAAAAGGCTTCTGTCAGCGCATTTTTGAGCAAACTTATATAAAGAAATGCATTTCAAATATTTTTGGTAAAAATATTTATGTTGTTTTTCTCTATGTTAGACTTACAATGAATTCGTCATTAATTCTAAATGAATCTGAAAATTAATAAAGTTCTTTCTTTTAAGATTCCATAAATTTTAGAATTTTATACCTGTGAAATATTTTTTCGCATTCCCAATTTTCGCAAAATAGTGACTGATTTTACAATTTGGAAGTCATAACGAAGGTGTTTAAATGTCATACTTTTTCTAATGGAGTATTTAAAACAACTCATGAAAGATTAATTTATTTGGAAAATCTCTAGTTTTTAATATTCTAAAAAGAAGAATTATTCTTTCTCCATTGAGAAATTAGGAATTTTGCTGCATGTTTAATCTGTATACCATTGAACTTTTTTCTATGTATATCATATGTGAGAAAAAACCAATTGATCTTTATGAATATCTAATCCGAATTTCCAAGGATGGAACTCCTAATTCAAATAGAAGCGAAATATGGCACTGACTGAGAAGAAAAATAAAGAAACTTCTTGGAAGTATTCTTGTAAAGTGTTTCAACTGTTAAATGTGCTCATTTGTTTTATTTTTCTGATTTTATTTGCAAAATGTATTTTTTATCGTCTAGCTAAATTGAAAATGGTCTATCGTCATCTAAATTGAAAATGATCTTGTTGAATATTCAATAATATTTTTAATACAAAAAATATAAACCGAAAACTTAATGATGTTTTTAAATTTAAAAAAAAATGTGTGCTTTATATCTTTTGCGAGAATATTTTTACAGTGACGGTTGAAAGAAATGCAATGGCCCAAAAAGTTCTTCCTTAAGCCAAAAAATACATTTATTGTCTTTTCCGAAAGATAAAAGCTTTTCCAATTTTCCAATGGGATGTAATTCCAAATCGTTTTTCCTCCTGCATATTTTTTTCACGCTAGTATTGAATCACTTTTACTGAAGCGATTTTATTAATCTTGGAATAGTAATAATGATCATTTGACTTGTGGAATGAAGATCATCAAGATACGTGTGGTGGAAGCAAGAGAACAAGAATGTTTTCGGTAACATTTCTTTAATGATCACATTTCACACAAAACCAACGCAAACACACAAAAAAGACATTAACGTACGCACCTCTCTTACAGAGCAGCATCTCATCTCATTATAATTACAATCGCAATGCACTATTGGATGTGTACCTAATCAGGCCTCACCATCTGTTATCCAAAAGAGGAGACAGAGTAATGCAACTGCTACAGACTCATTTTTTCATTGAAACCAAAATCCATCTTTTCTTAAAAGAGAGGGAATGTGTCTTTTCGAATCATGATGTCTACAGATCTTTTTAGAGATGTCTGTAGATAGAATAGATAAAATCGAGTGTATTTCCTTCTGTCGGTTTAGCAGTCGGGTTTTTTTTTTTTTCCAAAATTCGGAGTTTCAAATTGTATAGGCATTACCAGTAGTGAATGTAGAAAGTATTCAATCTGTCTCCTCATTTTCATCCTCATTTCATTTCATAGTAGGTAAAAGGAAGGTATTTGTTTCTTCCCTCCATTATTTAACTTTTTGATTTGTCATTTCTTTTCGATTAAGGGTAGAAGTTTTTATACATAATATTTGTTAGAAAAATGAATGAATTCCTACAAAAAATTATTGTAACTGTCTACCAGGAAAAAATTTAAAATTTAAAATGGAGCTTTTATGAACTGAGGATTTATTATTCCGGCAAGTTAAAACCTTAATGATTGACAGACTAATAATTAATTTCTGATGAAGACTCTTTGATTTTATATTTCACGACTGATATTACATAGACGCACTTTCTATAAATCCTCAAAAAATTAGTAAGCTCTATATTTTTCTATAAAAACAGCTGTTTCTAAAAATATAAAGCATTAAACTTTTTTCCTTTTGTCGGTTAACTACATATCAGAAAAAAAAAATTGAAAACGGGAATATGAAGTTTTTGCAAGCAGAGGAGTTATTATTATGTGGCCGGATATGATAAAAATCCAATGCCTGACTGAAAAATAATGAATTTCTGATGAAGATTTTTTGAATTTGTATTTCATCAATAACTTTACATAAGAGAGAGTTTTTATAAATAATTGCAAAATTCATACTCACTATATTTTTCAGTGAAACCAACAAGAACATAAAACATTAAATTCTTGTTAAAGAAAGGAAGGGTTCCTTTTCTTTTATCTGTTAACTGTGTATCAAAGAAAAATGTTGAAAATGAGAATCTGAAGCTTTTGTGAGATGAAGAGTTGTTATTTCTTGGCCGAATAACAATTTAATGATTGGCAGGAAAATATTTTCTAAAGAAAAACTTTTAATTTGTTTTGCAACAGTAATTCGTCAAAGATATTTTTCTAGATATTTACAAAATTCATATTTACTAAACTTGTTCATGAAGCTAGGCTGTTTATAAAAACACAAAGCACTAAATATTTTTAAAAAATGTGTTTTCTCCTTAGAAATTTTAAGTGGTTGATTATTTATTTAATTCTTAACATTTTTTATGATTTTAATTTTGTCATTTATTTTATATGATAATGTTTTAGTATTTACACCCATATATATATATATATATATATATATAAGAAATAAAGCGTGTTGTTATAAGCAAAACTCAATTACAAAATTTGAGTCTCTTAATGAATAACAGTATATAACTTTTTTAAAAATATCATAAAAGGAAGGTTAACTTAAAATTAATTGATTCGATTTATTCATTATCATTATGGAGGTTAGACGACTTTATCTGGCAAGAATAATTTTAAAAGATAATTATGTCATTTATGAAAGCTTTAAGAGAGTCAAAACTTCTATATTGTTTATCATTTATATTAGCCATTAAAATTCCCCTTGCACAAAAATCTAAAAAATTAAGATTCGGTGAAGAAATAGCCAAGAATTTTCTCATTAAATATGAACAACAGATTTGGAAATCAGCCTTTGTTGATTCGGTCCATAATGATGATGCCGAATTTTATTGAAATATGGAAATTTTACTAAGATCCAATATGTCAACATCTGAGAATTAACATTTTATCAATATATCTTGTTTTTTTTAAAAAAAATTCCTCTGATTATTACTCATTTATCCAGCGTTTCTCAACTTTCAGTATTCGTGGCCCAGTTTCAATCATAATTTTCATCGCGACCCCGCTTACAATAAAATGTATACAGCAATAATGTATATTGAGCATTTTGGATTCTGTTTTTAAATTATTTTTAACTAACTGCCAAAACAAGAGAAAACGCGAGCCAACGTTGGCAAGAAACCACATCTTGCATTTTAGACGAGCGGGCGGTAAACAGATGAAGCGAATGAAAGCGGAGAAAATTTAAATATTATATTTGAAATGAAAGCCAAACAGGGAGATAACGTTAAAAGAATATGAAAGTAGAAAAATTCTTTAATGAAAGTTAACCTAGAAGGGGTTAGCTAAATTTAGAAACTGGGAATACATTTTTTTCGTATAATAAAAGAAATAAAACAGAAGCATGACAAAACAAAAGTGAAAAAAATAGCAATGTTTGTGGAAGGGAATCGACATGACCGATGCCATCTCAAGCATGCACGGAGCAAATGTTTTCTCATAGGAAGAAGCAAAATGTTCGATAAGCAAGTTTCAATTCTAGCTAGTCTTATTCGAGTCTATCCTTTTATTGCTATCAAATCTATCGTGAATGTGTATGTTATATATGTTTTCTTGTTAATTGCAATTCACCATCTATACTTATATAAAGCTCAGTGTGTGTGGGTATGTTGGCGCTCTACAGGCCAAACCGTTCGACCTACAGCTACCAAATTTGGCACATGCATACCTTGGAGGTCGGTAATGTGCACCTGGGGTCCCTTTTTTAAATTTTTTTATTAGAATTTTAATTATTAATTGATTTTCCCACCGCCTAATGAGTAAGACTTCAGTTTTTTTTTTCCCACGCTAAAAATGATAGGCTTAAGAAATTTTCGGCAGATTATTTCAAAGGATTCCGTTTATTTTCTTAAGGTTTGATGCATTTAAAGTTAAACATTGTTAATTAATCGATCTTTCAGATTCATTCTGAAGTACTTTTGAATTAAAATAAAACAGAATAAAGGAAATTAAAAATTTCTAATCTGCATAGCTTTATTCCAACTGGCGTAGAAAATTCGCGCATTTGTGTTATCATAATTTGTGTTGAAAATTCACTCATGCGCATTATGTTCTGATTGTTTACAACGGATACGGACTTGGTTTTGAAAGCTTAATATGTTTTCGACAGATTATTTCAAATGATTCTGTTTATTGTTTCAGTGTTTGATGCATTTAAAACTAAATATTGTTAGTTAATCGATCTGTTCATGATGAATTTGAGAAAATTTTGTTGAAAACTTCTTGAGATATTATATAAATTAAGAAAAATATTATTTAGTGCCCATAAGGTTTAAATACTCAGCAACTCTATTTTCAGTACTCATATTTAAAAAAAATGCTTCGTTTCAGTAAAAAAAAAAATACAGTAGTTTAATTATTTCTACTTTAATTTAAAGTATAAATTTTACGGGAGCTAATAGAAAATTAGAGAGATACACATTACGTTATGGCTAAAGGCCTTTATAATAATATGAGTAAATTATATGACTATTAAAATTTGAAATAAAATTTTTTAATGAAGAAGCAATTAAAATGGGAGTTCTATAAAATATTTAATTATTAAAATTTTAACGTGCATTAAGATTGGCGAACCGGCTGGTCGCCAAAGGTGGCTAGTATTAAATATTCAAGGCAACAGATTTATGCAGACTCATGAATAAATTTTTAAGCGGAAGTAAGCAAGCATTAGTCAAGCATCAACAAGCATACAAACGAGCGTGGTTCCTAAAATAAAATCAAGGAAATATTCTCAAGAATACTTAAATTTTGGATTTACCAGTACTGAAGTAAATAAAGAAGCAAGACCCCTGGGTATCATCTGCTCAAAAATGTTGGCCGCAGACAGCATGAAACCTAATAAGTGACATTTGGAAGCTCTTCATAGTGAGTACGTCACCAAACCCAGAGAATTCTTTGAATTAAAATTAAAATCATATAAAAATCAAAAATCATTTTTTAAAGAAACTTGGTCTGTGAATAAAAATGCTTTAATAGCATCTTACAAAGTTCATATAAAATAGCCAGATGTAAAAAACCTCACACCATCGGTGAAGAGCTTATTTTGCCAGCAGCAATTGAGATTGTAGAAACTATGTTTGGAAATAATTTTTCAAAGCAATTGCAGTCCATACTTCTTTCAAATGATACTGTTGCTCGTCGAATTTGCGATATAGCTGAAGATGTACATTATCAGCTTTTCTCGAAGTGACAAATTGTTTTCAATACAGCTTGACGAAGCAACAGACAGTAATTGGGATGCTCATTTAATTGCCTATGTTCAAATTTGTGATAATATGTTAGTAGTAGAAAAACTACTTTTCTGCAAACCAATAGAACTCAAAACATCAGCGCTCGCATTATTTGCTATTTTAAATGATTTTATGAACGAGGCAAACATAGAATGGAAAAATTGCGTCGGAATATGCACCGATGATGCTCGTTCAATGTCCGGCAGATTCCAAGGTGTACAAGCACTTGTAAAACAAAATTCGCCTCAGTACACACATTGCATGATCCACAGAGAAGATTTGGCTTTGAAAGAAATGAGTCCTGGTTTGAATATTGTGTTAACTATGGTTGTAATCGTAGTAAATTATATAAAAATGAGACCTCTGAAATCGAGAATCTTTTCCGCACTTTGTAAAGACATGGGTCAGTACATTCAGCGTTACTATTTTATTGCGAGGCAAGATGGTCATCACGTGGGAAATTTTTGCAACGTATTTATGAATTAAGAGAAGAAATCACCATTTTCCTAAAAGAAGACAGGAGGCCGAGCATTTTCGCGATGGTTTATTTGTGATGAAATTGAAGTTCTTAGTCGACATATTCGAGAAATTAAATAACTCGAATCTTCAACTCCAAGGAGCAAATGTACATATGTTGGATACCAGTGATAAAGTTAATGCTTTTTGTAGAAAATTGGAATTGCAGAGCAGAAATTTAAAGCAAAAAAGAATCAATGTTTGCAAAAATGGATGATTGTACTAAAACTTATAAGGCCGAAGAAGAACAGGTAAAAGTTGTTTTTGTAACAATTTAGAATCATTTAGATATGCTGGCAAAGAATTTTAAAAAGTATTTTCATGCTGAACACAAATTGATAGCAAGTTACGAGTGGATTTATGATCCATTTCATAAAACACCCGAAGGACTCTCAATTGATGAGGAAAAAAAATTCATATTCACGACAAATGGCGAACAATTAATAAAAAGACAATTTAATAATAAATCACTATTTCAATTTTGGGCAGGAGTAAGGATGATTTTTCTGCACTAAAAACAAGGACATTTCACATTCTATTACCATTCAACATCCTACCTTTGTGAAACTGGATTTTCTGCTGTGGCTTCTTTGAAGACAAAATATAGAAACAGAACTGAGAGTGGCTATTTCTAATACTAAGCCTTACTTCGAAAAACTTTGCTTTGTAAGACAGGCCCAAGGAAGTCACTAATAATTATTAAATTTGTTTTTAATTTAGTATGTTTTGATTAAGTAAGTTTTGATTTTTAAGTTATTAAATAAGTCGAAATGTATTTTGTTTTCTTTGTGTGTATGTGCGTTCCTTTCAGTCAGTTAATCAATTTTTTTAAATAATATTTTCTCTTGGATAAATAATATTTTTTCTTGGATAGTGGGGCGCGCCCCACAGGTTGAGAATCACAATCGATGAATTTCCAAAACAAATTTCCATTGTTTGAAACAGCAGCGCAAATTATAATATAATTCCTCTTTTGAAAGTGAATAAGAATTCTAAGGTTTATTAAATGCTTCATTGAAACTATAATGTACTTCATTTTTGATTTCATGATATCGTTTTGTTCGATATATCTTCAGATTGGAAATATTATTCCCTCAACAGTTTTACTATTATGCTTGTTGTGCAACTGCTGTTGCTTTTTGATATTATATTCTTAATATTTATGAGGCAATAACACCTTGAACTTTTCTTTTGTGATAAATTCTAAATTGCGAATCCTCATTTATGATAAATTGAATAAATCGATTATTCACCTTATCCTTTACAGCCCTGGTATTCCTTGAATATTAGGGAATTATTGGTATTTTTCAACGAATTCTATAAATGCGAATCCTCATTTATGATAAATTGCATTAATCAATGACTCACCTAATCCTTTACAGCCCTGGTATTCCTTGAATATTAGATATTTATTAGTATTTTTTAACGAATTCCATTAATACGCTCTTTTATACATAAATCAGATGGATATATCGATATGTAAATTAAAATTCATCATTATTTATACTTAATTGATTCCTTATAATTCTAAAATTATTTTTTGTGTCGAAATAAAGACAGTGTAATTGTTAAAAGTTTTTACTTAAATAAAATCAGCAAATGAAAATATCAATTAAATTTACTTAGACACTTGAATTATGATAGGGTAATTGTGAAATTTAGTGAGAGATACTTCATCAATAAGCGATGCGGTGGCCTGGTGGTAAGGTCTCGTTTTCGGAATCGGGTTTCGGGTTCGAGACCCGATTCCACCGAAGAACTGTCGTGTAAGGGGGTCTGTTGCACGTTAAATCTGTCCTGACCAAACGTCCTCCTGCTGGTGTGGTGTGGAGAGGGGGGTGCCAGCTTAGGTGTTGTCCTCTTCATCTGACCGCGGTTCAAAATTACGAGGTCCGTCCCAAAATAGCCCAAGTGTTGCTTCAAACGGGTCGTTAATATAACTAAACTAAACTAAAAAAAGCTTCATCAATAAGTCGACTTCCACTTCAATGCGATTTTGTTACTATTTTTTCAAGAATATTATTTATTGTAACATGTAATTTGAGAAGAAAATGTATGTTCCAACGAATTTACTTTTTGCAATGATAATATATTTTGAAAAATTTCTAAAATATATCTATATATCAAGAAAAATATCTGCAGAATAGATTGGCCGATTTTCATACTAATACATTCATTAGAAAATTTAATTTGAGTGTAAAGTAAATGCTGTTTCTTAGACCGCACCTCCCCAGTTAAGAGTTAAGTTAAGCTGATATTTCTGTCACCGGATAATCGCTATCATTCGTGCGGATTATTCTTTAAATATTGCATTGCCAGCAGACAGTAGTAAAAATAGTTCTTGAGATAATATTCATTATGCGCGACTGAGTAATATTTCTTTTGAATTTAAATTTGTTGAGTTGGGGCACTTCAACATATCTGTGTAAGCGCTATATCGTGTTGAAATCTAGATATCATGGGAGCGATATCATATTTAAAACCTCTGTAATACTGTACAATATCACTCACACATAATACGATCTGAAATGCCTTCAGTTTGTGCCCCTTCCTTTGAAGTTAATCGTGACTTTTCCATTAGATCTATTTGTACGAGGGAGATCTGAATGTGTAACACGCATAATTTTGAACAAAATAATAAGTATTATTTTTTGACATAATCGCCTTCATTTTGAGGTATTTATCCTAGTGTTGGATCAGTTTGAAAGTCTTGTTCTGATAAATTGCAGTCGTCCTCGAGTAGGGACGCTGTAGTTTGAGGTCACTTTTGACTGCTGTGGAATCTTTTCGTGATTCAAGCAGATGCAACAATTATGGTTCTTTGTCTGGGCTGCATGATAGGTTTTTTCCCCTGTTAATTCAAAATGAAGTCATTAGAAATAGATCACCGTGCAATGGAAGTCACCCTGATAAAATGAACCTCTCTTCCTTTTCGCAAAAGAAAGAAAAGTGATCCTTTAACAGAAACTGATAATGAATGTCATTTTATTTATTCATTCTGGAAAAAAATTGCTAACTCACAGTGCAAAATGACAAATTATGAGGGGTTAAAAACGGTGAAAATAAATGACAAATGGAAACTTCCATGCACTATAAAAGAAAAATAGCATCAGTCAAGACCAATAAAAAGAGGAAAAAAGCGCTTAAACAAATACTTTAAGATGAAGTGGAAAATGTTTGATAGTGTGTAAAATTTGCTGTCTTTTTTTTAAATTTCAGGCTAATTTCTTAAATATCGTAGTTAATGGGAATGACAAAGTTTAAGATATTTGATACATGAGATTTGTCTAAGTTTAACAAATATCTTGTTTGAAGAAAATGAAATTAAAACAATGATTATATAATTGCTCAACATAATTATTTATGAAATTCAGTGCATTTCTTAAGAACAAGGATCATATACTTATTGTTTACTATTAAAAATTATATATACGAGGAAGAATCAAAAAGTTAATTGGAATTGAGAAAAAGGGCATTCATTCTAATGATAGAGAACAGAAATATATAGTATTTTCCCACTTAACCACAATGGACTTCAACGCACTTTCCGTAAAGTTGTACAATTATTTTTTATTTTTTATTTTGCTCAATTGTTTTCGGTTGTATCAGTAACAAGTTTTGCACTACATCATTGACTTCTTGATCGGTTGTAAATCTTCTTCCCCTTAGCGCTGTCTTCAATGGTCCAAACATATGAAAATCTTTTTGACGCAGATCTGAACTGTGCTGGTGTTCTAGCTCCTCTAGAGTTATTTTGCTACAGGATGGCACCTTATCTGATTATGCTTGCATTCAAAGAAAAAAATGCAGCGCTTTCCTTCCGCAAACAAAATGCGAATCACTGCCATAATTTCCTTGTTTATGCAGACTGACAATGGAGCTGCCATATTTAACAATCTGCAAGACTTAGACCGAAATAAGATCAAAAAATTATATGGAAATGTCGCCGATTTCACGAATTCAACGCTGGATACTAGCAGTATTACCATCCCCAAGAAAGAGAAAGTGCAAAAGTTCCTTTACTGTTTGATTTACCCTCGTATATATATAATATAACATTATAAAAAATTTAATGCACTCATAGATTTATGACTATTTTCTTACTGCTAATTGTAAATTAAAGTCAAAAAATTAAAAGTTGTTGCAATATATTACAAATTATTGCAAATTTATTACAAATTAAAGTCAACAAATTAAAAACGCAGTTGCATTTTATGACTAGATTATGACCAGATTATGACCTTGTTATTGTTTTTTAAGTTCAAAGAAGACACATTTAAATACAGTTAACACTCTTATTTCCCTATAAATATCTCCGAAAATAAATAAACTTGTTAATATATATAATGTCTTTTTCACCGAAAAAATACTCTGATAAAGAAAACATTATATGGAGATTCTGTTTTTTGTAAAACATTATCCAGAGGGACTTGGAGGTAAGTGTTTACATGAAATCCTATGTACAAACACATAGCAAACAAGTAATCAAAAAAACTAAAGGTTAAATAATTCTTTTATTCATCAACCAGAAAAGGTTTCAATAGGCTATTTAAATGAAAGTGAATTTCTCGCGGAATGCTTCGTTTATTTTCTTTTTAACTCTCTGATCAAAATGCGCATATTAAGGCGCACTCAGTAATTATTCAAAAAGAAAAGTTGTAGAATCTCAAAGCGTCCATCTTTATGTTTAGGATGAAAAAAAAATATCATTAACAGGAAAAAAAATTTGTTCTGATGCGGAATCTTAGTATGAAATCTGAATTTTCTGTTTGCCTTAACGAAGTAAACAATAAATGAAAGATTTTCTTTATTTTAATTAAAATAAAAATATGCATAAACCTCGAGTTCACACTGAACTTTCCTTATTAACAATTCATGGCATTCCTTGGATATTAACCAAGGAAGTAAATTATTTCACCTACATATTTTATTTTGCAGAATAAATTGTTTATCGATGCGTGGCTGTCATCTATGAATTAAAGTGAGTGTTCTGTATTTATAAAAGTTTTTAGACTTTTTCTATTCACTTTTATGTAAGTGAAAAGGGTCAGAAGAAACGAGAATATTCAGTGTTTTAGGTAATTTTTTTATTTAATCTCTTTTAGAAACAAATTGCGTGAGTTCTTCCGTTTTTCCCTAGTTCCAATGCATTAATGATACAAAAAATTTAACCAAAAGAATTATTAGCAATAGCTTTTTTTCTAAACTTTTCTTAAAAGGTTTTTTTCTCTTACTTCGAAGCTATTAAAAGATATTTTTATGATAATGGAATATATAAAGTATTTCACTACATTTCATTGGAATAGAAAAATTAAAAGCACTCATTTTAGAATATCCCATCTGAAATAGTAACATACAACGGTGATGTAAGTTAAATTTTAAGAAAGGATTGATATTGGTTTTATTACCCTTGCACGCTGACTTGATGAAGATTGATTATCATTGCATTATGTGCTTTAATGTATACACATATTTCCTATCCAAGTCATATATAGACTAAGATAAAGACTGCTTACAACTGAAGGGAATGTGACATCATCAAAATTATATTATCAATGGCATTTTGACGACAAGAAACGTACATGTACATAGAGAGAATAGAGTAAAAAATGCAGTTTCAATCATTGTCACCTGTAGATTTTGATTGGTGTTTAACATCCAACTGCGGTCCAACTGATGAATGAATTATGTGTGAAAAGAAAAGATAATTACCCTTCAGATGTCCGTAAGAAAGATGTGATATTAACAGAACTTAATAAGGATGATTCTGGAAGGAGGATTAGCGACTCAATATTTCAATTTTGTGCTAGTATCTGAATTTTTCTTTTTGATTTGCAAATGTTTCACTGACAAGATTTTTTTAAAAATTGATTGCCTTTTTATCATGCAATTTGAAATTTTATTTCGCTATTTGAAATACATTTTATTTGTAATAAATATTTATGTTGACCCTAATATTTACATGAAGAAACATTTTACTCAACAATAAAGGCAATGATAATGAAGTCAGTTCAAAGTATTTATTGCAAATTATGATGCGTAATTTCACAAATACGATTTTGTAAATCAAATCAATAACTATATCAATCCTCTTATTGTTCTCCACATTTAAATTTCACTGTACGTCTATTGATTTTTTTTCTCATCGAATACTGTATCTTAACTTCGATAATTCGGAAATAATTCTATTATTAATCCGTTTTCTTACAAAATTATTTAAATAATTCAAAAGTGAATGTAAGATGGAATGTTCAACCATGCTTTTTACTCCATTTTTCTTCAAGATTGCATTATTCTGAAAACTCATTCATACATACATGAAGAGCATTCTCTACACCTCTTTACAATAAATGAATATTAGTATTGAGAGACTTATGAGATTAGGTAACATTGAACTGTAAAGACCAAGACAGAGACACACGCCATCAATCAAAATTACAGTTGCGATACTTCTTTTACAATACCTGAGAGACAAATCAATCTTTTAAAAAATCTGATTTTTTTTTTCCTATGCGGAAACAGGACTTTTGATACACTAATGTGACAGATATTACGTTTTGTGTTACACCAGAGATAAAGAAGTCTCTAGAGTCTCTTAAATTTCTTTTTCCCGAGAATTCCTTAAAATGATCGATGGTATATTTTTTGTTAAAGATAAAAGATGTTGTTACAGAACAAACTCACTAAAATTAACTATTAGCAACGAAAATAGTTTAATATACTTTATACTCAAACCTAAACTTAATATTTTTAGGTGAAAAAATATCTAAGGTCAGTAAAGGGAAGTGATTCGTGGAAATTCTAGCATTATTCATGATATAGTAATTGATTTTTTAATTACCAAATATTGTGTCACTTAATAATGTGTATAATTTATTCTGAATTCCACCATATTTTGATTCTATTTTGGTCTGTAAGTTATGTGCTTCTTCCCATTCATGGATCCAAGATTTTATGATAATTGCTGTAACCTATATTAATTTTCAAAGAAAAAAGCCTGAAAAATCTAAAAAAGATTGGAATGCCAACATGATTTCGGAAACTCGCTTATGCCGTTACGACATTGAATTACAACAGGCATTTTTTAAATGGATACAATCACTAAGAAAGACATTAATTTTTAATAATTTGAATATTAGCACAGACGTTTCATGTTTACATGGGTGCAAAATTCTTTTCAAATTTATTTGAATGAAAATAAATATATGTATTCCTGAAATAGCCATTATATTTATAGCCAGCCTATAATATATCCAGCCTTACTCTGAACTGAAACTTTTTCACCTACCATGCATTTAACATAGAAATGGTTTTGGTATAGGATAATATGATATACAAATCCATGTTTTATATGTACGTACAGGAATGTTATGAAATAGTGGTAGAAATTATAAGATTGATTTTATTCAGAATCATAAATTTGTCAAACAAAGAATTCCTGCCTACAAATTTCTTTATTTTAAAATCATCTGAGTTATTTTTAAAAAAATAACATTTGGAAGAAAGACTCCACACAAAAATGAAATTGGTATCATTGAAAATGAAAAATTTCTTTTAATATATATATATATATATATCGGTATAATGACTATCAAGTACTATGATGAAAGATGAAAATGCTACTCACAATTATTATATCTTCTTTTACAATAGATTCGCTCATTAACGCCTCAGTCAATGTGTCTTATTCAATAATGATTCATTCTCATTATCACTGCGTAAAATAATTCTTCAAAGGCGAAAGTAGAATTGATTAAAAATTGTGGGGGTTTTTTTTGTTTTGTTTTTTGTAATACTTTGGTGATTTTTTTTTCTTGATTGGATTATTTGATAGTCTGCTTTTTTAAAAATAAAGATTATTACTAAAAAAAATAGTCGGCGTAGTGGCATAAGGGTAGCTCGTCTTCCCCGTGATCTGGGCGTCCTGGGTTTGAGTTACGATTCGTTCATGATTGTTGTTGTTGTTCAGGTATGTTCAATCTGTGAGGTGTGTGAATGTACCCCCCCCCGTAAAAAGAGGTTTTTCAAGCGAATGTGAAGCATGAGTAGCTAAGTCGTACTCTTGGCCCTAGATGGAGCTACTCAAGAATCAAGAGACGCTTACTTGATTTAAAATTGCTGACATCCTCAGCGGGCTTGTCAACGACAAATGCCATTAGACACAACACAACACATTACTGAAAATGTGAATGTTAGTATGGGTAGACGTTTTCTATTTTATTTTGCAACTCAGAGACGTTTCTCTTCTACTTTTTATTCGATGTTTGAATTTTTTTTCATAAATATGAGAAGGCTTGTAATTTATATAAAAGAATTTTCATATTTTTGCACTGAAATGCTTTATTTTGAAAGCATTTCCATTTGATAGATTTTTCTAATGCATTCACAAAATAATTTCAATATCTGAACTGTATTCATTTTCTAGATACTTTGCTTTTAAATGATTATCTTGAATAATTTCAGCTGAGTATAATTCTCACGATTAACTCTAATAGAATAATTTCCTTATAGAAAAAGTCTTTAATATTTTATAACTCATTAGCAAAATGTTTAGAAAATAGAACATTGAATTGAAATTAATTAATAGCAATTGAATTGAAATTACAAATACAAAAATTGCAAATCGGCGACAGCCTTATTTGATTTTTATACTAGTTAAAATTATTATATTGCTGCTAAATTCGAAAAACAAATTAAATAAGCAACGTATTACATAAGAAAGATGTTTCTATTTTTCAATGAAATAACATGAACAATTTTTTTAGGATTTCTTGTTAATATTAAAAACATTTTAAATATAATTTTTAACTTTATTTTATGCTCTCAATCATTCTCCTGGTGATGAAATAACTACTTTTTGCGATTTCCAGCATTACGAGTAAATAACTTTTTTTTAAAGCAGAAAAACAGAATACTAAAAGCAAATACTTTTTTAAAGCAGAATATTTAAAAAAAATCTATATGATTTTATAAAAAAATGGAATTTTATAAATGACAAGTTCTTACAATTGTAATGAAGATGAATATATATTCTACCAAAATTTAACAAAATGCAACCTTAATAAAACTAAATTGGCATTATAAGAAAGATTGGCGAAATAAATATAGCAGCAAGAGCAATTTTCGCATTGTTAAATTCAGAATATTTGTTTTTTAAATGCAAAAAAAGATCACTTTTTGTGGAAGAGTTTCCCTCTCTTCTGCTTAATGGCTTTTTCTCCATATATTTTTAGAAATAGAGAAATACATGCTTTCTTTTAAAAGGAAAGCTTTTAACTATTTAAGAATATTTTACAGTATTTATATAACAAACTTACCAGTTATTTCGATTAAATAGTTTATAATCCGCATATCATCTTAAAATGTTAATGAACGAAATTTCGTACGATAAAAAAATAGAAAATGAATTGAAATAAAATGATTATTTAAATATATCTATACTTATAATAAAGCTCAATGCGTGTGTGTGTGTGTGTGTGTGTGTGTGTGTGTGTGTGTGTGTGTGTTGGCGCTCTACAGACCAGACCATTCAACCTACAGCTACCAAATTTGGCACGTGTATACCTTGGAGGCCGGGAATGTGCACCTGGGGGTTATTTTTTCGAATTTTTAACTAGAATTTTATTTATTTAAAAATTAAGCGAAATTTTGACGTGTTTCTGCTATAACTGCCGAAAATATTACCGCACAAAAAAGATTTTTACATGAAGTTAAAGATCAAAAATTTATCTTTTAAATGATACTACTGTTTTAATCTTAAATTCAAATTTCTATTTTTAATGAATTTTTAAATAAATATTTTAACTATGTTTTTCAATATTTTTTTCGTCAAAAATAAAAATGAGGATTAAGCACGTTTCGCATTCTTGAGAAAAAAATAGTTTTTTTCAAAGTGTTGCCATCACATTGATTAAAGCTGTAACTGAAAATAAATTAAATCTTTTTGGAAATGAAATCTGCAAAATTATAATTTTTTTCAAGTGTCTGTAAGAAATGAAACAAATATGAAATATTATTTTTTCTAAAAAATAAATTCAAGAAAAATTATTTTATGATCTTTTACACTCTCTATACAGGGTGTTAATAAACACCCTGTATAGAGAGTGTACCCGGACCCATTTTGATGTTCAACGACTCATAAAATAATGAAGATGTAAACAAACTTATGGCATTTATTGATGGAATAACTCATATATTTTCCTTTTCAGGTTTGAATATTTTTACTTTTGTAAATATCGTCTGCGCGTGTTTTTAATTTCAGATAATTTCATTTTCCAGTCTAAATATCTGTACTTTTCTAAATATCGTCTGCTTATTAATTGCATTTTTCTCTCTTTTGTTTTTGGCAACTATTGAAATGTTATGTTTACTTTTGATGTGTTTCTTCTATGTAGTACTTTTGTATGTGATGTTTTATTCGATCGGATATTAAGGAGAATGCATACACCACAAGAGAAAGCACAGATCAACTAAATCACTGACTTTTAAGAGTTAATTTCAAATCACTTAAACTGACTGATTTATGAAGATTTGAATATCACTATTCAATAAAAAAAGGATAATTTTAGATTTTTCATCGATCGTTTCAAAGAATATACGCCAATAAGCGCGCAGGTTTCTGAAGATTAATTGGCCTAAGATTATGAAAATGGTGAGTTTTTCTAAATTTTTAACATTTAAAACTTCATAAATAAGTCTTAGTTGATAGTGGAAAATAGAAACATTCATTCATTTATTTAAAATTTGGTGTGTCCAGAATATTTATCAGAATATGATACCTTACTGCATTAAATTTAGACTTCATAATTTTTGAAATATATTTATAAGCAGGAACAAAATATTATTATTGATTTCATTTCAATCCTTTTGAAAACAAAACTAAAAACTAAATTTTATACTGAATCTCAGAAATGTTTGTTCAATTATTGTTTGAGATATTACATAAACTATAAAAAATATTTTGTAGTTAACATAAGACTTAAATACCGAGCGATTCTGTTTGCAATACTCATATTCAATAATAATAATAATTAATAAATAACAATAAAGATGATTAATAAAATAAAACGCTTGGTTTTTTTAAAAAAATATCTTAATATTAATTGCAATTTCGTCATTTACATTTTTAATTAAAGTTGAAGTTTTACCGGAAATGGCAACAAATTAGCAAAATATATATAGTAAATTGAACGAAACGATCTAAACAATATAAGTTTGGTATGACTATCAAAATTTGAAGATTAAAAATGTTTTGTTTGAGAATCCTTTAAGAGACCAGTTACTTAAAATATTTAATTGAAAATTGTAGCGAGCGGTAATACTGGCGAACCGGCTGGTCGCCAAAGGCGGCTAGTATATATATATATTTTACTGACAATTCTTGAAGTATTACAATACTCAGTACGCTCTTGTCCTTTTCAACAATATATTTGCCATATGGATAAAACAATATGATAAAGAAGTATTTTATTTATAATACACATTTGTCTTTTATATTACATTTTATAATTCTCCAATTTTCCATTTTATAATTCAAACTTTATATTGACTATGCTCAGAATTATAAAAAAATAAACACATTTTGATAGTAACTTTTTAATATTATTTCACTGAGTTTATATTATTGAGATTTCTTATAGCTTTGTCCTTACTGAAAATTTATATACATATTATTCAACTGACTGAAAATCAAAGACTTCATGTCAATTTGTTATTGTTTAATTAAAGCCTCCATAAAACGTTCTTACTTTTTATTATACTTGTGGTTAAATAGTAGATTTCTGAAATACTGGATTCGTTTTCATTCATAAAATTGTAATTTATATTCTAGGTTTTATATTGTCATCAATAAAGAATTGAACAAATTGTGAGTTATTTTTGTATAGTAAAAAGTATTTAGGAAGTACTGAAAATAATGCAAATATTTAGAATGAATGAAAAAATTGATGCAAATTAAAATTCAATATTTAGGTGATAATGCAAATTAAAATGCAATATTTATGCATTGAATTTCTTTATAAATTAAGTTTCAGATTTTAAAGTCTGAGCTTATAAAAGTATCAGGAATATAATTGAGGAATTTTTTATTATTAAAAAATTATAAAATTTGAAATCAATAAATTAATGATAACAAAATTAAATTAATGAAATATATGTATGGATGACTTATACAATTATTCGAAAGTAAAGATTTTGGCGCTGAGAATTTTGAAATAAGTGAAATGCAATTTTACGGCCGCCATTGCTTTCTGAAGTGAAAAGAGCAACAACATTCCTTTTATTATTAATTGAAAGAGAACGGATGAAATATTTTATTGTATCAAATACAAATAAAATGATATAAAACATTGAATTATTTCTCATTGTTATCGCTTTAAAAGGCTATTTATATTTAAATATCTAATAAAGAAAGAAAAAATCAATAAAATAAGTAAAATCCTGACACAATATAAAATATCAATTTTCTTAGACAATATATTTCGATGTTGAATGTGATTAGTTCTAACCCCCATTCAAAACTACTTAACAACTCATTATCACATACCGTTTAGTTTTATAGTACTATTACATTTTTTTCATTAAATTTTCATAGCAATTACAATTATTTATTACAACAAAATCGGAAAAAAAAGTTTAGTAATTTTATTTGTTAATATATTTTAAAATTTGTTGCAATTCCACTTGGCAAGTTTCAATCCCATTCAAATTTAATCTGCTTTTTGTCATGAAATTGGAAAGTGGTACAGTTTTGAGTACTTTTTTTCTCAAGTCATTCAGCTGTTTATTTTTTTCGTTCTTTTTCTTTTCTTCTGGAGGAACTCTTGTCCCCAAACAGGCGGAGAACTTGCCGACTTCCTGAAAAATTTTTCATTCATCCGATAAGGAGAAGTGACATTGACTGATGCGAAGAGTCAATCGCTTTCGCATCTAACAAAACCAAAGGAATAACACGAAAGAGTTTTTTTTCTCTTCTATCTACTTCAAAAGTTAAGAAAAGAAATTTCGTATTTAAAATAAGATAAATAAAGAATGCTTCAATTTTTTTAAGGTGTCAGCTATATCTCAAACTATTTAATGAAAAAAAAATGTTATAAAAGAATACGTTGCTTACTGTAATTAGATAATAAATGTCTAATAACATTTAAAATTAAAAAAAAAGATAAAGAATTTAGAAAAAAAAGAAGTATTAGAACTAAAAGAAAATATACTTTTATTGGTCAAACGACAAATAAACAACAATTGCTTAACTAAGGCAACTTTAAGTTTAATTAAGTGCAACTGTTTGATTTGTGAAAAAATGAGTCGTGCAAATTTTCGATCGTGTCAAATGCTAAAACAAAAAGGGCATTAAAATCTGAAACATCTGGGAAATGCAACAGGATGATAGAAATACTTCCTAAATGTGTAAATAAAAATTTAAAATACTACATTGAAATGTTTTCCATTATTTAAAATTTCAGTTCACTCTTTTCAGCAAACAATAGATGTTCTTTCCTATCTTGATGTACTTTCACATACGAAATTTATACTTACAAGTCTCATTATACGGGGAATGAATTAATATTGCTTTTTAGAAGCAGTTACTTTTCATTCATCAAAATTACTTTTTAATACATTTTGTTTGATCATATTCTAGAATATGTAACTGGGACTATGTAACATAAGGATTACTCCGACCCGCCTACTTCTGGAATATATAACATAAGGACTATTCTGACCCACCGAAAGGTGCATGGAAAAAAAAAACTTAATGACCGAACCAGCGCGCCAGCAACACTGGAGGGGACAGTGATTGAGTCCTAAGGGCCATCACTGGCCACGGTACAACCGTACCCGTGGGAAATACATCTTGTCATTGATGGGAGGTAGACAACCCCCACCTTTTCCTCTACCCACGAGGATGGCGAAAATCAATTGCCATGCCGGAGGCTTCTCATTTTTTGAGGTTCCCGCCCCCTCCAAATAGGATCATGTAATTGGGTATGCTAATATTCTGCATACAACTCTCAACATTTTTATTTAATTATCATAAAGAAAAAACAATTTATCTTCTTTAAACATCACTTGAAGATATAGATTTTCCCTCATAGTATTTTATCAATTTATATCTAGCTTCTTGTTTAAATTATCTAGTCAATTTTCAGCATTAGCGCAATTCTGTCTAATTTTTGGACACCGCATATGAACCGAATTTGCAAATTGATAGAATATGAAGTAGAAGATATTACACACTGAAAGACAAATAGCATGAATTCGGATAAATCTACAAAGGGAAAAGCCCTAAACTAGTGGCTGCAGATAAAGAGGATGACGACCAATGCTTTATAGAGCTTTTTAAACTCTTAACATTAAAACTCAATTAGATAAACTCAATAAAATGAATTCATTTCGAAACTGATTGAAATGGAGTTATGAGCATAGGGCTATGTTTGGCAAATAACATATTAGTACAAAATAATTCAGACAAAGATTTTAAAGAGTACTCATTAGGAATGCTTATGAATTTGTGTAAGGTATAAGGTATTTGTTATTCTATAAAAATTAAGAATTATATCTTTGTAATGTATAAAGATATATTTATTTTTGCTTCTTAAAATGCTAAAATTGAAATTGAGATAGTTCGCATGAGAATAAAATCTCGATTTATCTTGTTAATATATTTAGTATAAAAATTTATATATTCGTTTCCAAAACATAAGTTTAGTGAAATCTGAAATCTTACTTGTTGACAATTTATTTCAAATTGCAGAGGATAATATATAGGAATCAGTAAACTACTTACGTGCTACCCAATGAAATCAAAATATATTGATTTTGTATTGAATGTATTGTTATTGTATCAAAAATCTCCAAAAATAACAAATTTCATTGCTGTATGAAATTTTTTTAAACATAATATATGAAACAAAAATGTACTTGCATTTTGTTTGAGCAATAACAAATCCAAAAACAGCAGTAATTTATTCTGTATGCAGTGAAACTTCTAAGTATAAATTTCCTTAGTGAAATAAATCAATGTGAAAATATATTTTCACATCTTGATTCGATTATTTTACAAAAAACAGTCTCGAAAAAGATGTAATTTAATGCTAATAAAAGATTGGTGTATTCTTTACTTCTAATAAAGATTAATGTGATTTTGTAACTGTTAGTGTGTGTGAGTGTGCACTCTACAGTTTAGACAGTTAGAATTCACATTAATCT